>CM064546.1:2670033-2753212 GCA_032716605.1 Paralithodes platypus | reverse complement strand
TCAACTCCTTCCCAATCCCTCTCTCACCCCCCCCCCCTTCAACTCCCCTCCCCAATTCCTCTCTCACCCTTCCTTCAACTCCTTTTCCCAATCCCTCTCACCCCTCTTTCCACCTTCCACCTCCCACGCCCCCTCCTACCCTGCCCCCCCCCCCCTCAAGAGTGGCAGTTCCCGAGGGTGCCACATCCGCGGTGTGTTCCACTATTAATGGGGCCACGGCGAGTCAACAAGTAAGGCACTGGGAGGCACTTGTGGCTCTGGGCCCTCTCTCTTTGTCTTACTCGATTTATTGGTGTTTTCGCTTTTTCTCCTATATTTTCTCTGTTCCTTCTCTTCTCTTCATTTATTTGATTTGTTTAGTCTTTTATTTCTTCTCTGCTACAATTAATGGGGCCACGGGAAGTCAACAAGTAAGGTACTGGGAGACACTTCCTCTGGGTCGTCTCTCGTGGCTCTGAGACCTCTTTCCTTTGTTATTGGATTTATTGCTGTTTTCGTTTTCTCCTATATTTTTTTGTTCTGATCATCTCTTATCTTGTCTTCTCTTCTCTGCTCTTCTCTTATCTGCTCTTCGCTTCTCTTCTCATATACAATTAATGGAACTACGACTGGGTAACTAGTATGAGACACTAACACTGACACTTTTTTTTTTTTTTTTTTTTTTTTTTTTTTTAAAGACCTTCGTCTACGTATTGTGAAAAACCTGTTATCCTCCGGCAAATTCTGACACTAACACTGAGAGGCACTTGCTCTAGGTCGTCTCTGGTGGTTCTGGGCCCTCTTTCTTTTGTTACTCGATTTATTGGAGTGTTTTTCTCTTATGTTTGCTCTGCTCTGCTCTGCTCTTATCTTATCTTATCTTATCTTATTATCTTATCTTATCTTATCTTATCTTATCTTGTCTTGTCTTGTCTTGTCTTGTCTTGTCTTCTACAATTTATGGAACTTCTTCAAACGCAACAAGTAAGGCACTGAGAGGCACTTGTTCTAGGTCGTCTCTGGTGGTTCTCGGCCATGTTTCTTTTGTTACTCGATTTGTATTTTGTTTATTCTCTTCCTTTTGCCTCATGTTTATTCTTATTAGTTTTGAGATTTTAAGATGTTCGCCCAATTAATTCTGCAATTTCAAGATCTTTCGACCCATTTCTTTGTCAATGTTAAGACCATTCGTGCCATGTAGGTGTTATTTTTGTATTGGCGTGCGATAGCGAGCCTACAATTTTGGAAGAACCGGCCACTATTCTACCGAAAAATGTACAAGTTTATTTCTAAGGGGGGTCTTGGGGGTATTTTGTAAGCTTGCTGAAGGTCAAAGGAGTAAACTAAAATAAATAACTCCCTTTAAGCAACATTCTTAGAAACGGGTAATCCTATACACGCACCTTAAATCTACATATATACCTGGAAGACCAATTAATGCTGTCCTCATGCATGGTACTTGTCCGAGGTTCATATATTTGCCACCTGTACACGTGGATGCCATAGTTTCTAGCCCACTCAGTAATTCTCGTGGACTTCACCTATTAATAATTATGGAAGTATAACTCTGGTAACGAATTGATTAATATGATTTCCTATGCATCAATACAAAACGATATAATTATGCTATTTACTAGAAATTAAGTTCTATACCAAAATATATCCAGAGAGTCATAATGGCATAAAGAAAAACACAGGAGGCTCACAAATTCTTATGGGTGGGCTATAGAGGCTATGGTATCCGAGTGTACCTCTATGTAACTCTATGTAACTCTACTGCCTCACCCTCCACTGGGAATATTGTCGTAAGTAGGAAAAGTTACTAGTGAGGAAGGAATATAGATGTTGAGAGAGAGAGAATGTGTGTGTGTGTGTTTGTTTGTGTACAAAGTACAAAGGAGTACAAAGGAAATCAAGCAACAACAGGTCTTGCGACCCCTCGACGTTACTTGCTCTCTAAGTTACTGCTGTTTTAAGCGCCCGACAGTCTCAGAGAGGATATGATAAAGTGTGAATTCAATTAGGTAAATAAAATAACAATGCATTACTATAGAAATTAGTTTATTCATTTACAAATACATTCATCCGTGAGTTTCGGGCAAGATGCTTGTCTAGGCAATATTTAAATGCATCAACAGTGTTGCAGTTAAATGCATCAACAGTGTTGCAGTTTACTGTATAGCATCTCGGGAAAGCCCATTCCACAGATTGACAACTCGATTAAAGAAGAAGTTCTTAGATTCATGCGAGTTAAATTATTTACCAATGATTTTGTAACCATTTCCCCGTGTGTAATTTGACTGGTCGATTGTAAAGTACTTACTGCAGTTCAAATTGTCGATGCCTCTGATGATCTTGAAAACTTGAATTATGTCACCTCTTAATCTCCGCTGTGTAAGGGGAAAAAGATTAAATTCCTCGAGACGCTCCTCATAAGATTTGCTCCTCAAACACGCTATCATTTTGATAACTCTACGTTCAACTCTGTGATGGAGAGAGAGAGAGAGAGAGAGCGAGCAAGATGTAAAAAGTTAGTGTGAGAGAGAAGTTCTAGCAATAAGTGGAAGAGCCAGAGTGTATAAAGACAGAGTTCATGAGAGAGTTATACCAATGGAAGGGTCTGTTGCGGTGAAAGAGTGAAGGGGGAGGGGGGGTAGTTGCTTCTTCTCCCTCATGCTTAGTCCCATTAGTTTTGAGATTTTAAGACCTTTCGCTCCCATTTCTTAGGCAATATGAAGACCTTTTGTGCCATTTAGGTGTGTATTTTTTCATGGCAAGCGATAGGGAGCCTGTAAGTCTAGGAGGAACCGGCCTTCGGTCGGGACATTTTTCTACCGAAAAATTTACAAATTTATCTTGAAGGCTGGTCTAGGAGGTGTTTTTTATATCTTGATGTAGGTCTAGCGAGGTTACTATAAAATATATATATATAAATAAATAAATATATAGAACAAAACATTATCCACTATCCCCTTAAGGGGAGGTATTTAGTTTCTTCCCTAGAACTCCATCAAACTTAAAATTACACCCCCTAGACCCCCTTTCAAGATAAATTTGTACATTTTTCGGTAGAAAAATGTCCCGGCCGAAGGCCGGTTCCTCTCAAATTACAGGCTCGCTATCGCTCGCCAGGAAAAAATCGAGACCTAAATGACACGAAAGTTCTTAAAATTGACAGAAATGGGGCGAAAGTTCTTAAAATCGCCAAACTAAAGTGGGCGAGCGTCTTAAAATCTCAAAAGCGATGGGGCTAGACATGAGGGAGAAAGGGGTCAAGAAAAAAGTCCTTCAAGTGGAAACCTCCCCTTAAAAGAAGAAAGAGACAAGAGAATGAATGTTTGTGTGTCTTTAGTACATTCAAACACTAAAATTTGCTCAACGTCGCCATCCAAGATAAACAGGTAAACACAATAAGGATTTTAACCCTTTCAAGATCCAATACGCATTTCTTTCTGTTTTCTGACTGTTATTAGACGATTTTATTCAGATTAGGAAGGGTATATGGAAGTTATGTGTCAATTTTGTCCTGGCAACCGAATGCCATCCTCTATAATTATCCCTATAATTACTATCACCCCTTTGATACCATTATACCTAAATTATAGATATTTCTTCTTATATTTCTCTCTCTATTACTAACTCACCCTTTCGTATTTTTCATTCCATTGCATTTTTTTTTTTTTTTTTATATAATTACTTGTTCATTTGATACTATTTGTCCTGTATTGTATATTTCCAGTTTCTAACAAATATAATAAATGTGTTCATGTTCCCTTCATTACAAACATATGCCCTCCACATCCCTCCACATCCCTCTCTCAACCCATAACTACTCCTCCACATCCCTCTTCACATTCTCCACATCCCTCTCCCTCAACCCATAACTACTCCTCCACATCCCTCTTCACATATACCATAACACCTCTTCTCTCTCTTAAAGGGAGATGGATTGTTTTTGTGGTCCCCCTTCTTCCTCATGTTTAGCCCCATTATTTTTCAGATATTTAGACTTTTGGCCCATTAGTTTGGCGATTTTAAGACCTTTCGCACCATTTCTTGGTCAATATTAAGACTGTTCGTGTAATTTATTTGTCGATTTTTATCTGGCGAGCGATAGTGAGCCAGTATTTTTAGAGGAACCGATCTTTGCCCCGCACATTTTTCTATCGAAAAATGTACAAATTTATCTTGAAGGAGGGTCTTGGGGGAGTGTTGTTTTTAAGCTTGATGGAGGTCTAGGGAGGAAACTAAAAATATATAAAGCATATAAAAAAATGATAAAATAAATACGCCTATCCCCTCGTAATAACATCCGCCCTTTGACCGGCCTCGTAACGATCACAGCTCACTCATAACCCTCTGTTTAGTCCCCAGCCCGTGTTCGATCATTCAGCCCCTTTTTTCCAGCCCCGAGACCTCAGCCCAGTTTCCCATCCTTTCGCCCCATTGCTGTCAATTTTAAGAGCTTTCGTGCCATTTAGGGGTCGATCTTTTCCTGGCGAGCGATAGCGAGCCTGAAATTTAAGAGAAACCGGCCTCCGGCCGGGAAATTTTTCTACCGAAAAATGTACACATTCATCTTGAAAGGGAATCTAGGGGGTATAATTTTAATCTTGATGGAGGTCTAGGGAGGAAACTAATATAATGATAAACAAATAGATAACTGAGGAAATCTATACGTCCATCCCCCCCTTAATAACATCCGTCCTTTGATCGGCCTCGTAACGATCATAGCTCACTAATTATCTTCGGTTTAGTCCCCACCCCGTCTTCGGTTTAGTCCCCAGCCCGTGTTCGATCCTTCAGCCCTTCAGCGACGTCTTTAATAAGTCGCTACGCTGATTTTTTCCCCAACTGATGGTAAGTTTTCATATCCTCGCCTGGATTACTTTTCTACTACGAAGATTTGTGTTAACGAAATGAATTGTTAATTACGAGAACTTGGTTTTATCATGATGCAGAGACATAGTCGGTTCCTATATTTACATTAAGTACTGAGGAATCAGATGCTAGAGGATTCAATTTACCATCTGCTCGAAATATACTGGCTATAGTCATCTTCCCAGTCCCGCCCCCCCCCCCCCCCCCCGCTCCCTTGTGCCCCTCCCGATGACCCTATAGATAAGAGGTGTGTGTGTGAGAGAACCCCCCCCCCCTCCCCCCGGTTCTTCTCACTAATGACCAGATTAGTTCTCCAGGCCCGGTAGTTTTGCGTGTGTGTGTCTATGTGTGTGTTAGCTGGCGGAAATGAGTGAGTGAGAGAGTGAGTGTGAGTGATTGAAGGGAGAGAGTGTGTGTGTGAGAGAGAGAGGAGAGAGAGAGAGAGAGAGAGAGAGAGAGAGAGAGAGAGAGAGAGAGAGAGGGAATGAAATAGGGGCATATCTCAAGGAACAGCAGAGAAAGATATGGGGTGAATAGGGAGGAAGGTATAAGGGCAATGAGAGAGAGAGAGAGAGAGAGAGACTAGAGTGAGATAAGGAGAGAACGTGTGTGTGTGTGTGTATGTGTGTTTGAGAGAGAGAGAGAGAAGGGGAAAATCAATTAAGTCGTCAACTGAGCCTCTTTCTTCTCTTCCCCTGCTATGCCCAACCTAACTACCTACCTAACTACCTAACTACCTACCTGCCTACCTACCTACCTACTATTTTTATGGCGCTGAACTTTGGTTTAAGAATAGAAAATGTTATATACCATTTAAGCAGTTTTCCATTGGATACCACAAGGCAATAAAGAAAATATTGAATATGACGTACTGGGAGAGCAACCACAGTGCTTGTAGAGAATGTGGATTGATGGTGTTTAGGCATTTGGTTAACTGGATGAAAATAAGATTTGTATATGGAAATCTCATAAAGCCATGTAGTTTTATAGAGAAGAACATGTATTACATGTTGCATAGATCTTTTCTTGTAAAGGATGTTGAAAAAATAATCCTACATGAGTATGGATTTACTAACTTATTGCTAAATGATATCAATGCTATCAGATCAAGAATTGTTTATGTACAGAACACAGAACCAACTATGCGCTAAGGACTTTTAGCTTAATGTAGATTACGTAAATAACTCTGTAAAAAGTGTATGTATATGTCTTTTTTATGAAATAAATTATGACTACCTACCTTCCTATTTACATACTTACCTACCTACCTACCTGCCTACCTACCTACCTACCTACCTACCTACCTACCTACCTACCTACCTACCTACCTACCTACCTACCTACCTACCTACCTACCTACCTACCTGCCTACCTACCTGCCTACCTACCTACCTACCTACCTACCTACCTGCCTACCTACCTACCTGCCTACCTGCCTACCTACCTACCTTCCTATTTACATACTTACCTACCTACCCTATTGATTATTTAACTAACACACACACCTAAATGGCTCGAAAGGTCTTATGATTGGCAAAGAAACTGGCAACAAGGCCTTACAATCGCCAGACTAATGGAGCGAACGTCTTAAAATCTCAAAACTAATGGGGCTAAACATGAGGGAGAAAGGGGGTCCAGAAAAATAATATTAATTTCCTCTCACCCTGCCCAAATCTATATCACCTAGTTTACCTCCTGTCCGATGTGTTTGTGTGTGTGTTTGTGTGTGTGTTTGTGTTTGTGTTTGTTTATCTTTCTTCTGTCCCATCCTATTGCATCCTGACCGTCACTTGCCCCCCCCCCTCCCCCTTCCCCCCCCCCCTCATTGCCCTTCACTTTGACCCCCATTTCTTCTTTGACTGTCCTCTATCTCCCCTCTTTGACTGTCCCCTATTTCACCTCTTTTCTTGCTTCTCATTTCCTCTTGTATTGTCCCCTATTTCCCCTCTTCTACTGTCCCCTATTTCCCCTCTTTTACTGCCCTGTTTCCCCTCTTGTATTGTCCTCTATTTCCCCTCTTTTCCTGCTCCTCATTTCTTACACTCCTGATTTACCCCCTACCCATTGCCTCCCCTCTTTCTGACCCTCATTTTCCCGTTCTTTCTTCCCCTCATTTCCCCTTCTTTTCTCCAATTTCTCCTCTTTCCCCCATTCTCCATCATTTCCCTCCATTTTACCCCATCTTTTCCCCTCCCTTACTCCTCCTCTTGCCTCTTCTTTGCTATCCTTTTATCCACCTCGTAGTCAGTAGATTAGTAGTTTAGATATCCAAACTGCCCCGTAAGGACCAATAGGTCTCTTGCAGTTTGTACTCCTTTGTACTCCTTTGTATTCCTTTCTCCTTCTCTTGCTCCCAATTCCCCTCCTTCTTCCCCTCCCTTTCTCCTCCTCCTGCCCCCCTCCCCTCCTTCTTCCCCTCACCCCCTCCCCCTTTCCCCCCTTTTTCATCTTCCTGCTCCCATTTCCTCTCCTTCTTCCCCTCATTTCTCCCTCCCCTTCATCTCTTCCCCCTCCCTTTCCCCTCTTCCTGTTCCCATTCCCCCTCCTTCTTCCTATTTTCCCCTCCCTTTCCCCTCCTCCTGCACCCCCTCTTCCCCTCATTTCCCCTCTGTGTCTCTTATTCCTGTTCCCACTTCCCCTCTCTCGTCCCCTCATTTACCACCCTCCTACCTAACACTTCCCCTCATTAACCCTCCCCTACCCTCCATTCCCCCCCTCCTGATCCACTCCCTTCCCACCTCCTGCCCCACTCCATTTCCCCGTCCCCGCTGTCTTCCCCCTGCCCCCTCCTTCCTTCCCCCCCCCCTCCCCCTCTTTCACCCCTCCTCCATCTTGGCAGTGACCCGGGTGGCGGCGGGGGCATGGGACAATTTGTAAGTCGTCTCGTTTACCACATGTGGTCGCCAACTTTACGACGCTACTCCGCTGCCCCGATACCCCGAGGACCCAACCCGCACCTCACATATACCTGAGGACTCTGAGCCTTATTCCCAGAGCTCTTAGAGTCGCATTTCCCTTGTGGTTCTCTCAGGGGGCATCATTACTTACCCTAAGAACTCTGAGCCTTATTCCCGGAGCCCTTAGAGCCGTGTTTCCCTAGAGGCTCTCTTAAGGGGGCACATCTACATACCTTAAGAACTCTGAGCCTTATTCCCAGAGCCCTTACAGTCGTGTTTCCCTCGTGGCTCTCTCAGGGGGGCATCTTGACATACCCTGAGCATTTTGAGCCTTATTCCTGGGGTCTCTGAGGTCGAATTTACCCTGTGGTTTCTGCTTGGGGCACTTCCGCAAACCTCAAGAACTCTGAACCTTATTCCCCGAGTCCTTAAAGGCGAGTTTCAGTTTGATGGCTCCGTAATAGGTGGGTTAGGTTGCTCTTCCCGCCCGTCTCATTACCCATAATGCAATTTCGCGGAGACAAATGACAATCTAGTGAGTTCATTATGGCGGGAACGTTGGGCGAAGTGTCATTTGGCTTCACATTCAATTTGTATCGGAATGCTGCCCCCCCACCCCCACCCCCACCCCTCGCCGCACACACACACACACACACCTTATCCGTGCGTGTATGTGTGTACTCTACGTGATGTCTTAAAAGGGGGGGGGGGATTTATTGGTCGATTCATATCTATGATTTTGTTTAGTTTCCTCCATTAAGCTTTAAAACAAAAATCCCCAAGATCTCCCCTTCTAGATATATTTGCACCCGGCCTACCCCCTTAATTACTGGCTCGCTATCGCTAGCCAGGAAAAAATCGACACCTAAAGTACACGAAAAGTCTTAATATTGACAAAGAAAATGTGCGGAAGGTCTTAAAATCGCCAAACTAACGGTCCGAATGTCTTAAAATCTGAAAACTAATGGGGCTAAACAAGAGGAAGAAGGGGGACCTGAAAAAAACTACCTCCCCTTAACCGCCGAAGGATAATGAAAAATAGAAGGAAAATCTCTCTCTCTCTCTCTCTCTCTCTCTCTCTCTCTCTCTCTCTCTCACTCTACTTGACCGGAGATGGTGTATTTACGTCGGAAATTGGGGTAGCGAAGTGAAAGAGGGTGAAAGTGGTGAAAATATATGCCCAGACTCAAAGTATTATCAATCTGTGTTTGATATTTTGTTTATTTGTGTTTAACGATTATATATACAGTATATATATATATATATATATATATATATATATATATATATATATATATATATAAGGTTCCACCCCTTTCTCGTTCTTAAGTAAGCCATTTTAGATTTACAGAAGAGCGACCATTACTTCCAATAGTGTACGATCCGCAAACATTTCAATAAAGTAAGCATGTTTCCTTCTACAACGTCAACAAAAACTACATCAACAAGACATCATTAGCCTCCATCTTTGACGCAGGCAGGCAGAAATATAAAGAAAACGAGGTGGGGGTAGCCGACAACAACTCCCCCTAGCGACGGCCGAGGGGGAGGTGTCAGTTAACTTTACATCCAATTTGTTCAGGAATGTGGCGGCGGGGGCAGGCGGGGGGGGGGGCGGGGAGGGGGAGGGGGGGGGGCTTTAAGGGGGTAGGTGTTGTTACTTTATTAACGTATTTGTATTTGTAGTTTTTACTTTATTCGTTTATTTTTATTTTTATTTTTACTTTATTTATTTATTTATATTTGTATTATTACTTTATTAATTTATTTATATTTATTAATACTTTATTCATTTATTTATACCAGTATTTGTATTATTACTTTATTAATTTATTTATATTTTTATTGTTACTTTATTCATTTAATTATATTTTTATTATTATTTTATTCATTTATTTATATTTGTGTTATGATTTTATTTATATATTTATATTTTTGCTTTTACTTTATCAATTTATTTATGTTTTTATTATTATTTTCGTTTCGTCCCTAGGCCTCTATCAAGCTTAAAAAATACGTCCTCAAGTCCCCGTTTCGAGATAAATTTGTACATTTTCGGTTGAAAAATTTCCTGGCCAAAGGCCGGTTCCTCCATAATTACCGACTGGCTATCGCTCGCCAGGAAAAAAATGACACCTATATGGCACAAAGGGTCTTAATATTGACAAAGAAATGGGGCGAAAGGTCTTAAAATCGACAAACTAAAGGGGCGAGCGTCTTAAAATCTCAAAGCTAATAAGGCTAAACATGAAGGCGAACGAAACGCCCCCATGCACCTCTGTCCCGTCAGTCGACGTCCCTCCTCTCAACCAGCACCGCCTTCATTTATATACTTCTTCACTCCATCCTTCCACCTCTCTCTCGGTTTACCTCTCCCTCTCTGTTCTTCCACCTTGCTCTTGTACACCCTTTTAGTCATACTCAAGCTTCCCATACGTTCCATATGGCCGAACCCTCTCAAGGTGTTATTTTTCACACTTTCCAGCACATCTACCTCCACACCACACCTCCCTCTTACTTCCTCACTCGTCTGTCTATCCCTGCATGTAACTCTGCACGCAATTCTCAAGTAACTCATTTCCACCCCTCTCACTCTTGATCTGAGTTTCTCCACCAACGTCCATGCTTCGCTTCCGTAAGTCAATGTCATGATTACCACATTGGCATGCAAGGATTTCTTTACTTCCATGCTGACCACCCTATTTCTTGTTACTGCTTTCAGCGTTCCTACTCTTTCCCTGTTGCACCTTCTCCTGCACTTCTCCATCCATACTCCCATCTTTACTCAGTACACTGCCCAAATACTTAAATGATTTGACAGTCTCCATAGCCTGACTATTCAACTTCACCTCACACTCTGCGGCTTCACCCCTTTCGAAGACCATAACCTTGCTCTTCCCCGCATTTACCTTCAGATTCCGTTTTTCGCACACTGTTCCAAACATATTTACCAGACCCTGCGACTCCCATTCATTATCGCTCATCAGAACTGTATCATCAGCAAACAGCAGTACAGGCAGCTTCCACTTGTTTCCCTCCCTTATCAGCGACACACCACCATCTACTGTTCTTCCTTGTATTTCTTTCATGACTCCATCCATATAAATATTAAACAACCACGGGGACATCACACACCCCTGTTTCAACCCAACATTCAGATCAAAGAACTCACTCTGCTCATTCTCCACACGTACTGCGGTCTTTGCACCCTCATACATGCTCTTCACTGCTTTCAGCAACTTGCCATCTACTCGGTATATTCCAAGTACTTTCCACATACCTTCTCTATCCACTCTGTCAGATAAGAGGCCTTCTCCAAGTCCATAAAGGCAACATACAGCTTTTGTTGCTTCTCCAGATATTTCTCCACAACACATTTCAGGGTAAAAATCTGATCTACACATCCTCATCCCTTACTAAACCCGCCCTGCTCGTCACCTAATAAAGGGTTACTCAAGCCAAATTGTCGATCCAAAATACCGGAAAAAGCGCTCGTCGTAACCCCCTCCCCCCCCCCCCCTAACCCTCGTCCCCCACTCCCCCCTCATTGATGTAACAGACCGCGAACAAACCCCCCCCCCACCTCCCCCCCCAACTCTGCCCCTTATTTATGTAACCGCCCGCTAACAAATCTCCCTCCCCCCTCCCCTCCCCCCAACCCCCCTTGCTTATTTGCGCTTATCTGTTGGATTTATGGACGCATGACGCATCTGTTGACATTGGGCGACGCGTAATTTGGTGAGGAGTGATGAATGCTGGGGAGGGGAGGGGAGGGGCTTGGCTTCCTTGAGTAACCTCACGGGCGGGGAGGCAATAATTCACCGGGTCCCCTTCGAAAGAGTTAAGGGGCTTTTTGGGCGATTTTTGCATGTATTCATTATTTTGTCTAGTTTCCTCCCTAGACCTCCATCACATTTTAAAAAAACACCCATTAGATCCCCCTTCTAGATTAATTTGTAAATTTTTCGGTAGAAATATTTCCCCGCCGAAGGCCGGTTCTTCCAACATTACAGGCTCACTATCGTTCGCCAGGGAAAAAATCGACACCTAAATAGCACGAAAGGTCTAAATATTGACGAGGAAATGGGTCGAAAAGTCTTATAATCGACTAACTAATGGGGCAAACATCTTAACATCTGAAAACTAATGGGGCTAAACATGAGGGAGAAAGTGGTCCAGAAAACCGGCCCATTAACCCTTAAAGACATTTATTTATGTATTTATTTTTACGGGCAGTTGTCTGGAAGCGTTAAAAAATTCACTTTATCAGAATTCAGCCTCCTAACATAATCTACCTCCAGTCTAGTTGCCGACACCACTGCGAACAAGTCCAGGAATATATCAAGAAAATACTCATGGAAAATTGACGGAAAAATCGCTCGTGTGACAGAGGTCTTAGGCTTGGTATAGGGGAGGTGTGTCACATTCTCAATAAAGTCCGCCATGTTGCATACCTACATAACACATTTTAAAATCCTACCCCATTCAGTACGTTGAAACCAATTATATATATATATATATATATATATATATATATATATATATATATATATATATATATATATATATATATGTATATATATATATATATATATATGTTAGTAAAGCCAGGTAATAAATTTTCTTTAATACATACGAGGTTGAAAGAAATGGCAATTTCTGCGTTGGAAATTTTATTATTCAAAGTTTCCAGGTCTCTGATGAGTTTTCGCTGGGTGGCAGGAAGTAGATGAAGGAGATGAGCAAAATTCATGGTGGTACAGGGTTACATAAATGTACATGATGATACAGGATATACGACGCGTTTCACTGGACAACCAGCATTATCAAGTAAGGAAGGAATGAAATAAAAGGTAAACAGGAAGGGTATATATAGAGGGTGGAGGATCAGAGGAGGAGGAAAACAGGGGGCAAAAGTCTGCTATTGGTGGAAGCGTAAACTAGGAGAGAGAAGGGGTTAACCGCTCCACGCATGCGCACTGGATGCGGGATGGTGGTCAGTAGGTGGGGTCGAAGCTGATTGGCTGCGTGTCGAGGGGCGTGGCCTAAGTTGTGTGGCGCCTGCAGAAGACGAAGCTGAAGGAGGTAGCGCGGGGGGCTGCGTCAAGGGCACCGGGGGGCGAGGAGGGGTGTTAGGTCCTGTAGGGTAGTGCCTTTTGGCAGAAGGAAGGATCTGAAGGTCCAGAGTTTGGTTGTTGATGTTGGGATGTAAGGCTTGGATATATAAAGCTTCGAGTATAGGTAATCTCCTTGGGTCACTTTCTTTATCGAGTATGGTGGTGTGTTTCTCTAACTCGTTGCGTGTGAGGTGAGGGTGGTTAGGGGTGAGATAGTGGTCTTTGATGGCTCCAGCCTGAAGGTGAAGAGTTAACCGACGTGAAGGAGGTCCCCTTCCTTTGCCCCCGGGGCAACATGTACAAGCAGATAGACGGTGTGGCGATGGGCAGCCCCCTAGGAGTTCTTTTTGCGAACTTTTTCATGGGTACCATCGAGGAAGAGCTCCTAGCTGCCCAACGACCAGCCGTCTACTGTAGATACGTGGATGACATCTTCGTGCAAATCAAGGACCTCCACGAACTACAGGAACTCCAGCGTCGCTTCATGACCTCCTCCGGACTTAACTTCACCTTTGAAAAATCTAACAATGGACAACTCCCCTTCCTCGACATCCTCGTAGCTCTGAACGACCATGGGTTCAAAACCACCGTCTACATTAAACCTACTAACACAGGACAATGCCTCAACGGCGATAGTGAATGCCCCCGCCGTTATCTTCTATCCTCCATCTCCGCCTATGTTAGGAGAGCCCTCACGCACTGCTCTACCTGGGCCGACACCCACCAGGAACTAGAAAGACTATCCCAAGTTTTAGTAAATAACGGATACTCCAACTCCGACATCTCCAGCACCATCAACCACCATCTTGAAAAATGGTACACTCAAAGCCCTCCCAACATTGACCCCCCCAATGAAATTAAGATCTTCTACCGCAATTACATGTCCTCTGAACACAAAAATGACGAGGCCGTCTTAAAAGAAATAATCTCCAAGCATGTCCACCCAACCAACCCGGAAAACAAAATCAAATTAATAATTTATTACAAATCCCCCAAGACCTCCAACCTCGTTCTCCGCAACAAACCAGCCTCCACCAAGATAAAGAGCCCGATGACCGACGATCACGTCATTTACCAACATACCTGTAATTATGAGGACTGTGGACCTCATTCCTATATTGGTATAACGCAGACTCGTCTTTCACGTCGGTTAACTCTTCACCTTCAGGCTGGAGCCATCAAAGACCACTATCTCACCCCTAACCACCCTCACCTCACACGCAACGAGTTAGAGAAACACACCACCATACTCGATAAAGAAAGTGACCCAAGGAGATTACCTATACTCGAAGCTTTATATATCCAAGCCTTACATCCCAACATCAACAACCAAACTCTGGACCTTCAGATCCTTCCTTCTGCCAAAAGGCACTACCCTACAGGACCTAACACCCCTCCTCGCCCCCCGGTGCCCTTGACGCAGCCCCCCGCGCTACCTCCTTCAGCTTCGTCTTCTGCAGGCGCCACACAACTTAGGCCACGCCCCTCGACACGCAGCCAATCAGCTTCGACCCCACCTACTGACCACCATCCCGCATCCAGTGCGCATGCGTGGAGCGGTTAACCCCTTCTCTCTCCTAGTTTACGCTTCCACCAATAGCAGACTTTTTGCCCCCTGTTTTCCTCCTCCTCTGATCCTCCACCCTCTATATATACCCTTCCTGTTTACCTTTTATTTCATTCCTTCCTTACTTGATAATGCTGGTTGTCCAGTGAAACGCGTCGTATATCCTGTATCATCATGTACATTTATGTAACCCTGTACCACCATGAATTTTGCTCATCTCCTTCATCTACTTCCTGCCACCCAGCGAAAACTCATCAGAGACCTGGAAACTTTGAATAATAAAATTTCCAACGCAGAAATTGCCATTTCTTTCAACCTCGTATGTATTAAAGAATATATATATATATATATATATATATATATATATAAACTGTATATATATAGATATATATATATATATATATATATATATATATATATATATACATGTATTTCCATATATACTCAAATTGCTAACTGTGGATTTGTTGTTGCTCCCTATGAAAGACTCGCTCAGACCTCTCCTCTCCCCCCCCCCCCCCCCCCCCCCCCCCCCCCCCCCCCACCCCCCCCACCCCCCCCCCCCCCCCCATCCCCCCCCCCCCCCCCCCCCCCTCCCCCCCCCACCCACTCCTCCGACAGACTAATATACCCCCAGCTCTTTCCACTTCACACCTGCACTCGCTTCCTCCTCCCTAATATCTCACACTTTACCTCATCATTATTATTATTATTATTATTATTAAGGGGTGTTGGGCCGTTTTTCTGGTCCCCCCCCCCCTCCTTCTCCCTCATGCTTAGTCCCGGTAGTTTTCAGATTCTATGACGTTCGGTCCTTTAGTTTGGCGATTTTAAGACCTTTCGTCCCATTTCTTTGTCAATATCAAGATTTTTCGTGTCATTTCGGTGTCGATTTGTTCCTGGTGACCGATAGCGAGCCTGTAAATTAAGAGGAACCTGCCTTCGGCCGGGAAATTTTTCTATCGAAAAATGTACAAATTAATCTTGAAGGAGGGTCTTGGGGGGTGTTTATTAAGCTTGATGGGAGGTCTAAGGAGGAAAATCATATCAATTTACAAATAGATATATATATGAGCAAATAAATACGGCCATCCCCTTTGAAGTATATAATTATGATAGGATGTTCAGGCACCGTAAATCAGCAGGTAATTATTCCGGGTTGGCTAATGGTGAGCATATTGGTTTGACATCACCCACACATTAATACGAGTCTTTCTGACACAATTTAAGGTTATGTATAGTTACGTAATCAATAATAGCTCGAACTTTAAAAGCGTTAAACTTGAATAGCATACTAAAGTCCCATATTTACCAGAAGATTAAATAGAATAGGTTGCTCAAAATCAGACACAAGTAATTATGATTCTTCAAGCGATAAATCATGGTAAGCTGCAGATATTATGCTAAAAAAAAAAATATATATATATATATATATACGGTATATACTAAGCTTAATTCTTTTAGTCAGACGACATTTTAATATTGTCTAATTATTGCCAGACGTGTTTTTCAGGTAAGGATGGGTCTTGTGTAGCGAGAGGGTTGGCAAATTGTCTGGGACTCGCTCGAATTAACGTTTTTCATGCAATGACTCCGTTTTCGCTTTACATAGGACCGCAATAGACGTCATTTATCATCTTAGGAAGGTCGTTTCGAGTCAAAATGTAATATAATGTGATATTTCAATGAATATCATATGTGGATTATGATTTATTTGTTTTCTTATTATATTTTATTGTATATATATTTATTTTTTGTTTTTGCTTCAAATAGCGTTAGGCAATATTCTGTATCTTCCTAACGGCCTCTACAGTGGAAGAGATAAATAGCTTAACCCTTTCAAGCTACACTACGCGTTTCTGTTCTATTTCTGGCTACTATTAGACGATTTTATTCAGATTAGTAACGGTATATGGAAGTCAAAGGGTTGATTGAGATAGTATTTACCCTTTTAATACCCAAAACGTCTTCCTAAGCTGCATAAAATCGTCTAATGATAGCCAAATATATACTGTTGAAGCGCGTCAGAGCTTCAAAGGGTTAATTTCCTTATAGGATAGTAGCCTACCAGAACAGAGAGATGCTCAGTTTTATACACAGCAGTTTTTCAAGCCTTCGGAAGAATGTTAGAAGTCAAGGTAAAGCTAAATCCCAGACTCACACACTGCTTCGGTAGTAGAGGTGAACAAAGGTTGGCCTCTTGCTGGTAAACGCTAATGTTACCCAATAGTTCAGGGGGAGAGAGAAAGTGTGTGTAAATGTGTGAGAGAGTGAGAGTGAGTGGGTGTGTGTGTGTGTCTGTGAGAGAGAGTATACCGAAATTAACATAGCACTCCCGCTGAATATATAAATCGTACGCCACACGAAGTCACAGCTGTAAATAATATGGTACAACATGGCAATATGCTAGTACACGTCATAACACTGCAGCATTACAAGCTTTAGCTGTACAGAAGTGCACAGCATTACTAACCGTAAGAACACACCAGAACACAGCATTATATACCATAAGAACACAGCAGTACACAGCACCCAACCACCCATCACTGACATGGGACGTCACAGCTCAACTCCAATTAGTTTCGGTATGTAGGTGACACTTTGGCCTCCCCTATGTTCCCAGACACACACACACACACATACGCGCACACGCACACACACACGCACACGCACACGCACACTAGCACACACACACACACACACACACACACACACACACACACTTTTTTTTTTTAGAATAAAAAAAAAAAAAAAATAGAAGGTCCCACCCCTTTCCCATTCTTAAGTAAGCCATTTTAGATTTACAGAAGAGTGACCATTACTTGCATTACTGCATGTCCACAAACATTTCAGTAATGTAAGCATGTTTCCTTCTATTTTTTTTTTTTTTTTTGTATTAAGGTGACAGTTACAAAGTGATGTACAATCTATCTTATTCTACACACACACACACACACACACACACTATCACCACTCTGCTATGACCATTTTGAAATCACTATAGACTTCCAATATGCTGGTTATATCCCACTCCCAAACAAAATGTACATATGAATAATAATAAATCAAATTAAGAATCAATGTTAAGAATATCTCAAACACTGTACGATCTATATACATATGTGTCTTTATTTGTTCAGGCTTCATGAGATCTTAAATTATGAGAGAGATAGAGGCAGATATAACTAAATGTTGTGAAGTATGACAACTCTTTGCTGTGCTTCGACACAATCTATGGATGATTTGATGCAGATATAGTATGCATGTATACTGTATAGCAAATCCATATGTATTTTTAAGGTAATATAGTAATAATTACATAATCTATGTTACAATCTGGCCATCCACATTTGCATATTGGAGAGTTAACTGGAAGTTTATGTATACGCTATTATTTTTCAGAAACCTAGTGTTCTTAATGATGGCTACCGTCAAATGTTTGTCATTATAGTTAATTATATTGAATACCCCATATTTAGATATATTACATAAAATATGTACATAATATGTTCGCAATAATCGGTAGGCCTATATGAGGTAGCCACCTTGGATGCCATCTTGATTTTACACACACACACACACACACACACACACACACACACACACACACACACACACACAGACACACACACACACACACACACGTGATATATGCAGGGCAACAGACAGATCCTGAATGTACATTACTTGCTTTACCAATATCAATCCTAACCTGTCTTGATAACGTAATGCATAGTGCGTGGAATTTCGATGTGAGTATCCTGGGTTCGAGTCCTCGGAGTGCCACATGTATTTGTTGATTTCATTAATTGAGTTTAGATGTGAAGTTGGTTGGTGTTAAAAACATAATAAAAACTATTTCATAGTTAAAACAAAAAAACCCATGCTGGTCTTTAGATAATTAGGCTATGTGTGGAGTGAACGTATGTAGAGGGACATGTGAGTGGAGGGGCATGCGTGAAGGGGGATGTCTGTGGAAGATAAGTGTGTGTGAAGAGAGTGGAGCGAGATTATGAAATGTGGATAATTAGAAAGGGCGTGTGTTTAACGGACGTGTGTGATAGAAATGTGTATAGGTGTGGAAGGGTCGTGTGTATGTGGAGGGTATGTGTAAGTAGGGGTGTGTAAGTAGTGGGTGTATATAGAAGGGGTGTATGGAGGGTGTGTGTGTAGAAGGGGAGTGTGTGAAGGGGTGTATGTGCAGGGGACGTTTGTAGAGGGATCAAGTGTGGAGGGGGTATTGGGGAGATGGTGTATGTAGAGGGGACGTGCATTGAAATGACATGTGTGGAGAATGTACTATACGTGTGGAGGGTGTGTGTGAGTGTAGGGGTCATGTGTTGGGGTGGCGTGTGTATTGCTCTGAAGGTGTATGAAGGGGATGTGTGTGGAAATAGTTTGTGTATTGCTCTCAAGATGTGTGGAGTTGGCGTGTGCAGAGGCGGTGTGTGTAGGTGGAGTGTGTAGTGGCGGTCTGTATAGGTGGCGTATGTGGTGGTGGTGTGTGTGGAAGTGGTGTGTGTGGAGTTTGCGTGTGTGTAGCTTGCGTGTGTGGAGTTTGCGTGTGTGGAAGTGGCGTGTGTATTACTGTGGAGGGTGGGAGCAGGATAATCCGACCTGGAAGACGTCTGGGTCGGCCTCCTCCACGGATTAACCTGAACGCCACACCTGTCACCCCCGCTCCTCCAGGTATCACAGCATCTTCACCGACGTCTATAGGGAGAATTACCTGATGGGGCTAAACATGAGGGAGAAAGGGGTCCAGAAGAAAAAAAAGTGAGGTTACGAAATTATTTTAGAAGTTTACCTCACAGGCTGCCAGACCAGGATAAAGGTCGAGGGAAAAGGCGCTTGTGTGATACTTGCTTAACCCCTTCAACACCAATGCTGTCCTTTCACAATATTCTGGCAACAACAAAATTATTATAGTCAGCTTACGAAGGGCCTGTAGCAGTTTAAAGCCTTCCAATTCTCTCAATATACCTTTTAAACAACGAGTCATATTCCCTAAGTTTCATAAAATCGGCTAAATACAGCTAAGAAAAACGTTACCGGTTACGAAAGGGTTAAGGGGAGGCAGTTGGTTTTTCGAGTCCTCCTCCTCCCTCATGTTTAGCCCTATTAGTTTTGAGATTTCAAGACATTCGTCCCATTAGTTTGGCGATTTTTAGACCTTTTGCCCCATTTCATTGCCAATATTAAGACCTTTTGTGCCATTTAGGTGTCGATTTTTACCCTGGCGAGCGATAGCGAGCCTGTATTTGAAGAGGAATCGGTCTTCGGCCGGGACATTTTTCTACCGAAAAATTTACAAATTTAGATCGAATGGGGGTCTTGCGGGTGTTTTTTTTAAGCTTGATGGAGGTTTAGAGAGCAAACTAAACCCCCTCCTTAAACCAATGAGCCGAACCAGTAAATTATGCTGAACAATACCGTCTGAGCTACCTTAAGAGGAAGAATATATATGACGGGAAGCGATAACCAAGGTAGCACAACTCTCCCAACAGAAGGTGTGTAATTACCCTCAGGAGTCCAGCAGCTCCCACTGACTAAGCTGGAGATGATTAGGGCGTCAGTTTGTGTCGCTGCTACCTCGTTAGTGAGATAGAGGCTCCCAGATGGTCTACATTATTATTAGTAATAGTATATCCCCCATTGGCACTTATTAACCCTCTCCGACATATAACGCGATTTTGAGCATATTAGGGATACTTTAAAGCCTTTGTTACCATCAGGGGTATGTCGAAATCTTTAGTTCAGTTACTTCAACCTCTGCAGTTGTCTTTGAGTTAGCTATGTTGAGCCTATTGGCGATACTTTAAAGCCTTTGTCACCATCAGGGGTATTTAGAAATCTTTAGTTCAGTTACTTCAACCTCTGCAGTTGTCTTTGAGTTAGCTGTGGGCAGAAAACTAATTTTGGAAAGGTAATTATACGAGTGAGAGAACTCTATTTCTTATTGCTAATCTGGCAACCTCTGCGTCATATGAGCGTGAAAGGGTTAATGGGGCTAAACACGAGGAAGAAGGGGAGCCAGAAAAACGACCCATCTCCCCTTAACCTGGACTAACTAAGCCAGCTATACTGTGTTTTATGCCAGCTGATGGTAAATTGGTATCTCTCCATCCTGATTACTACGACATTTCCATGGTTTTGTAGCTAAGTATGTTGCTAATTATGAAAAGTTGGCAATAACATGACGTACAGCCTATTGCTCCAGTAAGAATCAAGAAATCAGATGCTAAAGGATTCAATTCACCATTGAAATGCCGTATGTATAACATGGGCATAGTTTGCTTATTACAAAGTAAATGCAATCAATAGTTATATATATATATATATATATATATATAATTATATATATATATATATATATATATATATATATATATATATATAAAACTACAAAATGGCGTCGGGCAGAAAATAATATGTCAATAGTATACAGAGTAAGATGGGAAAATACAAATAAGTTGCCTTTAAATGCATTGTATATAGATCAACCTACAAATCTTGTTTTGTATACTTTTCCCCATTTCCAATCCCCCCCCCCTTCCCCTTCTCTATCCACACACACACACACACACACACACACACACACACACACACACACACACACACACACACACACACACACAAACATACATACATACATACATAACCCATAAGGTGAGCCAGGCACCTTAGCCCTTAGCAGTAAACGCACACACACACACACACATAACACATAAGGTGAGCCAGGCACCTTAGCAGTAAACACTCCAGATTTACCCCCGGGTCCCGCTAATAGCAACCCCATCAAAACCCCATCAGGCCTTAATGACAGCTAACTCGAAAATTCCGGGCGACTCTTTAGACAAGGTAGCTACTGAAGGGCTGTTGTCTCTGCAAATAGTGCCTAGTGAGAGGGGGGACTTATAAACAGCAGAGATCCAACAGTAACAGAGACCAACAGTAACAGAGATCCAACAGTAACAGAGACCAACAGTAACAGAGATCCAACAGTAACAGAGACCAACAGTAACAGAGATCCAACAGTAACAGAGACCAACAGTAACAGAGATCCAACAGTAACAGAGACCAACAGTAACAGAGGCCAACAGTAACAGAGACCAACAGTAACAGAGATCCAACAGTAACAGAGGCCAACAGTAACAGGGATCCAACAGTAACAGAGATCCAACAGTAACAGAGACCAACAGTAACAGAGACCAACAGTAACAGAGATCCAACAGTAACAGAGACCAACAGTAACAGAGATCCAACAGTAACAGAGACCAACAGTAACAGAGATCCAACAGTAACAGAGACCAACAGTAACAGAGATCCAACAGTAACAGAGACCAACAGTAACAGAGATCCAACAGTAACAGAGACCAACAGTAACAGAGATCCAACAGTAACAGAGACCAACAGTAACAGAGATCCAACAGTAACAGAGACCAACAGTAACAGAGATCCAACAGTAACAGAGACCAACAGTAACAGAGATCCAACAGTAACAGAGACCAACAGTAACAGAGATCCAACAGTAACAGAGACCAACAGTAACAGAGATCCAACAGTAACAGAGACCAACAGTAACAGAGATCCAACAGTAACAGAGACCAACAGTAACAGAGATCCAACAGTAACAGAGACCAACAGTAACAGAGATCCAACAGTAACAGAGACCAACAGTAACAGAGATCCAACAGTAACAGAGATCCAACAGTAACAGAGATCCAACAGTAACAGAGACCAACAGTAACAGAGATCCAACAGTAACAGAGACCAACAGTAACAGAGATCCAACAGTAACAGAGACCAACAGTAACAGAGATCCAACAGTAACAGAGATCCAACAGTAACAGAGACCAACAGTAACAGAGACCAACAGTAACAGAGATCCAACAGTAACAGAGATCCAACAGTAACAGAGATCCAACAGTAACAGAGACCAACAGTAACAGAGATCCAACAGTAACAGAGATCCAACAGTAACAGAGACCAACAGTAACAGAGATCCAACAGTAACAGAGACCAACAGTAACAGAGACCAACAGTAACAGAGATCCAACAGTAACAGAGATCCAACAGTAACAGAGACCAACAGTAACAGAGACCAACAGTAACAGAGATCCAACAGTAACAGAGATCCAACAGTAACAGAGACCAACAGTAACAGAGATCCAACAGTAACAGAGACCAACAGTAACAGAGATCCAACAGTAACAGAGGCCAGACAATCTTCAATACTGCCACAGGCTATCTAGTTTGTTCATTAAATCTAAATGTTACATGGTCATTAGTATAACATCACACCCGTTGAAAGAGATGGTCGATATCTCGTATTTCAGGATCTGTAATAAACAGACCCTGCAGTACACAGCGACGTGTTATTAGCTATATGCTGGCTATATGTAGATGATTTTTTGCAGTTTTAGAAGGATGTGTGATGGTAAAAAGGGTTGAGTGAGATGGTCCGAAGCCGGTTAATTGCTGGAGGCCCCTTTGAAACTGAATAAAGTCATCTAAAAATAGCCAGAATAAAGATAAAACGACAGCACCGATACTGCACGTAATAAACAGACCCTGCAGTGCACAGCCAAGGGAGAATTCCTGACATGTTGTGGCCATGTCGTTATAGACCTCTGGTACAGCCGTGATCATAAATCCTTGGACACCTGTTTATTAGAAATTCAGGATGGTGGATGTTAATGGGGTGGTGCTTGTCTTTTGGTATATATGTGTATATGTTAATATATTTTTGAGTTTCCTCTCTAGACCTCCATCAAGCTTTAAAAAATACTCCCTCGAACCCCTGTCAAGATATATTTGTACATTTTTCGGTAGAAAAATTCCCGGCCCAAGGCCGGATCCTCCTAAAATAACACGCTCGCTTTCGCTCGCCAGGAAGAAATCAACACCTAAATGGCACGAAAGGTCTTAATATTGAGAAAAGGAATGGTAGGTAGGTTGGTAGGTAGGTAGGTAGGTAGGTAGGTGGGTAGGTAGGTAGGTAGGTAGGTAGGTAGGTGGGTGGGTAGGTAGGTATTGTAGGTAGGTAGGTAGGTAAGTAGGTAGAGAGATAATATGGAGTAAGGAGGAGAGTAGCTATACGTTTAGAAGGTAGTAAAGAACGTGTAGGTAAGTATGGGGTAAGAAGTAATATTCAAAAGGAGTAGAGGTACGGAGAGGAAGAACCGTACTAATTTTTTTTTTTTTTTTTTTTTTTTTTTTTTTTTTTTTTTTTTTTTGTCCGTTCATTATAGGTAGGCCAGCAACAGTGACACGTAACCTCTGTAACTCAAAACAAGTCTAGAGCAAATTGGCTGTCAATTTCCACACCCATTCTCTGGCTGAACCTTCTCAAATGGTAGACATTAGCTCGATTACTCTAGTCGTTTTTGAGTTATAGAGGTTAATGGTTAAGAGTTTTAGCCTGATTATAATAAACAGGGTATAGTAGAGACGAGGAGAACAAGAGGAGGTGGAGAGGGGAAAGAGGGGGGGGGGGGAATGGAGATAGGAAGGGAAAGGGGAGATGGGTTGGTAGGGAGAGGAGGCAGGGGGAATATTAACGAGAGGGAAAAGATTGGGTGTAAGCAGATTTGGGAGGGGGAAACGAGATATGAATGAATTTGTTAGTGGATGAGGGTGTGTTCGTGGGTGAGGGTGTGTTCGTGGATGAGGGTGTGTTAGTGGATGAGGGTGTGTTCGTGGATGAGGGGGTGTTCGTGGATGAGGGTGTGTTAGTGGATGAGGGTGTGTTCGTGGATGAGGGTGTGTTCGTGGATGAGGGTGTGTTCGTGGGTGAGGGGGTGTTCGTGGATGAGGGTGTGTTAGTGGATGAGGGTGTGTTCGTGGATGAGGGTGTGTTCGTGGATGAGGGTGTGTTCGTGGGTGAGGGTGTGTTAGTGGATGAGGGTGTGTTCGTGGATGAGGGGGTGTTCGTGGATGAGGGGGTGTTCGTGGATGAGGGTGTGTTCGTGGATGAGGGTGTGTTCGTGGATGAGGGTGTGTTCGTGGGGATGGGAGAGGAATATGGGTAAGGGGGGAGGGGAGGAGGATGGAAGAGTTTTTTGTTATTTCTATGTGAGTGAGGGAGACAAAAGGCAGAACTGCCTGTAGCGAGTGCCTCCCCCAGAGTTGAAAGAGTGACAGGGTCAAAGTCAAGGGACGTTCGAGCCAAAATACCTGGACACACGGAGTTTGAAGCAATTTAAGTCATAGGAAGAGGAAAAGACTGATTCTGGGAGAGAGTTCCAGAGCTCAGCAGTTGAATAGAAGAAAGACTGAATAACGTTTCACTCTTGAATTGGAGAGTTGCACAGAGTAGGGGTGGGATTGTGTTTCAAAACGGGTGCTACGTGCTCTATGAAGAGGGGTTGGTATACACTGAGAGAGCTCTGAGGAACACTGATTATTGTAGTAGCGGTAGAATAGTGAGCGAGATGCAACATTGCGGCGAAGAGAGATAGCGAATGCAGATAATTGGTGAGTGGACGTGAATTAATGAAACGGAAGGCTTTCTTTTCTACTTTGTCTAGAAGTGCTGTGTGAGAGGATCTTCCCCACATGTGTGAACAACACTCAATACATGGCCGCACTGTACCCCTGTACAAAGCAAGAAGCTGCGCAGGGGCAAAGAACCCCTAGAGGCAGTTGAACACACCCAGCTTCTGGGAAGCTGTTTTAGAAAGAGTGATAATATGACCTTTCTAAGAGAGATCAGAAGAAAAAGATACACCAAGAATATTAAGATAAGATGAAGGGTTAATTTGTATGTTGTTGAAGAGTAGGTCATGGTTTTCTGGAAGGGGGCGGCTAGTAGACAGATGGAGAAATTGAGTTTTGGAAGCATTGAAAGTAACAAGGTTTTCTCTGCCCCAATTAGAGTAGTAGAGAGATCAGAAAATAGGTGATTTAAAGCCTCCTTACGTGAGTTTTGGAGTTCCTGCTGTGAATAATTATGTGAAAGGCTAGTTGAATAGTGAAATATAGAGTCGTCAGCATATGAGTGAATGGGGCTGGAGGTGCAGTTGAGAAGGTCGTTAATGAATAATAGGAAGATAATTGGGGATAGGACAGAACCCTGAGGAACACAGGAGATGATAGGTTGAGGAAGTGCACAGTGGCCGTCCACAACCGCAGCTGTAGAACGGCCGGAAAGGAAATTAGAGACAAAGGCACAGATGGAGGGATAGAAACCGTAGGAGGGTAGTTTGGAAAGAAGGGATTTGTGCCAGACTCTATCGAAGGCCTTCGATATGTCTAGCGCAACAGAAAAAGTCTCACCGAAGTACCGAATGGAGGATGACCAAGAGTTAGTAAAATGAGTATCAGGGGAAGATAAGAGAGAAAATAAATACACATGGGCCGAACATCTTAAAATCTAAAAAGAACAAAAAACAATGGGGCTAAACACGAGGGAGAAGGAGAGCCATAAAACGCGGCCTACACCCCCATAAGCGGCACTCGGGGTTCAATGGAGCAATTACTGTATTGGCCCCCGTATATAAAATAGTGAGGGGCTTGGGTTAATTACGGTGGATGAGAGGGTTGTGGCCATCAGTGTGTGTAATAATAATAATAATAATAATTGTCGGTTTATTGCAGCCCTGAGACTGAAAATCTACAGAGTTTTTCTTAAACCTAGGTACAGTACAATACTTATTCTACCTTAACTACGAGGTCTCATTCGACCTTTGGCGACCATGAGGTGCCTGGCTTCCCACCAAGTACTGTACATACGCAGATGCACTTTGTATTGGTGAGAAGATGTGTAGGCTAACACAGGCTGATAGCAGCTTGGTTAGGGAGGAACCACGATACAATTATCTCCGTCGCTATGGCCGAAAAAAAAACTTTAGGATTCTGGTCGATTCGAACCCTCGCCCCGCCCCCTTGCGGTCAACACGAAACACAGTGCCTTAACCGACTGGACCACAGAGACCACAGTGTGTGTGTGTGTGTATGTGTGTGTGAGCGTGTGTGTTAGTGAATGTAAGTGTATGAGTGAGTTAGTAAGTACAGAGAGACAGTGGGTCCTCATCCCTCACAGCCATGACAAATGAACCAACAGGCAGTGATCTATATTCCTCAGGTGTGACAAGTCTTTAGTCCACTGTTCTAAAATTACAGTGTCACTTTCTTAAGTTTTAAGGGGAGAGGGGCAGTGTTTCTGGTCCCCATTCTTCCTCATGTTTATCCCTATTGGTTTGCAGATATTATGACGTTCGACCCATTAGTTTGGCGATTGAAAGACCTTTTGCCCCATTTATTTGTTAATATTAAGACTTTTCGTGTCATTTAGGTATCGATATTTTCCTGGCGAGCGAGAGCGAGCCTGTAATTTAAGAGGAATCTGCCTTCGGCCTGGATATTTTTCTATCGAAAAACGTACAAATTTATCTTGAAGGAGGATCTTGGGGGGGGTTTATTCTTGAAGCTTGATGGAAGTCTAGAGAGGAAACTAACAAAATGATAAAACGATATAAAAATGAGGAGATTATATATAAGTTGGAATTTGGAGCTTATATAAGTTGTAATTATTTACGTCTCTTCGTTTACAAGCTTTCCATGGATTACCTGGTTTTCTATTCATTGGCGTTAATTAAATATCCTCATTAAATATCTGACCGATTTTCACGTACAGTTCAAACGCAGTGTTTTCAACTTCCTACGTATTGCCTTGTACAATCGGAGGTATTAAGGGGGGTGACCTGCGTTTTGTTATTTCTGTCCTTTTCTCTCTTTCTCTGGCTTGTATCCATTCGGCCCCATTCAGCCAACTATTTTAAGACGTTTATCCCCATCTAGGTGTCGATTTCTTCCTGGCGAGCGATAGCGAGCCAGCATTATATGAAGAAATCCGGCTTCGCCGGAGACATTTTTCTATCGAAAAATGTACAAATTTAGCCTGCTGTCAAACAAAAATAAAAAATATCCTGGCTCGCTACCGCTCACCAGTAAACAATTGATACCTGGATGGGGATAAACGTCTTAAAACAGTAGGCTGAATGGGGCCAAATGGATACAAGGCAGAGAAAGAGAGAAAAGGACAGAAAAAAACAGGTCACCCCCCTTAAGTGTTGGCATAGATTCCAGTGGTTTTCGCTCAACAAGTGTTATTGGTATCTGTATAGTTACTGGGAAAAGTGCTTATCCCTCAGAGTATTAGTCAGTGTCCGTAACTTTGTGAAATATCTGACAACACTTATTAACCTCGACTGTACAACACCCACACTCCTGTACGTGGGTGCGTTTGTTCACAATATATATCGAGGACTAAGGAATGGATTTTGATGGAACTTGGTCTGTATCGTATTGTTCTTACCTGCATAGATCTTTTTTAATCTAGGATACTATTGACTATAGAAAGTTTATACTCAATAATCTAGGTACTACTTACTGACTGGGTCTGTTTATTTTAACCCCTTCGGTACCGGCGAGGTCTTTTTTATTTTACTCGAGCTATATGTAGACGATTTTGTGCAGCGTAAAAAGGATCTGTGGCAGTATAAAGGGTTACTTAAAGGTGGGGGCTCATGGGTTGAGATAAACATGGAATGATAATCGCCAAGCTGTACATAATTATCTTGCAAAATGCAATGGCACTGACATAATTTTTAACAATGGTATAAAGGATTTTGTGGATCGTCTATACCGGGCCTGTGACGTCACAAGAGTGAAGTCCACCATCCAGTCTAGGATAAGGATACTGGTGTGACGTCACTATGACGTCACAGGCCCGGTATAGACGATCCACAAAATCCTGTATACCATTGTTAATAATTATTTCAGTGCCATTGCATTTTGCAAGATAATTATGTACCGCTTGGCGATTATCATTCCATGTTTATCTCAACCCATGAGCCCCCTAAGGGGAGGTATTTACTTTGTTCCCTAGACCTCCATCAAGCTTAAAATGATACCCCCTTGAGTCCCTTTCAAGATAAATTTGTACATTTTTCGGTAGAAAAATTTCCCGGCCATAGGCCGGTTCCTCTTAAATTACAGGCTCGCTATCGCTCGCCAGGATAAAATCGACACCTGAATGGTACGAAAGGTCTTAATATGGGGTGAAAGTTCTTAAAATCGCTAAATTAATGGGGCGAACGTTTTATAATATCAAAAGCAATGGGGCTAAACATGAGGGAGAAAGGGGTCAAGAAAAAAGTCCCTCAAGTGGAGATCTCCCCTTAAGATAGTTCGAAGCCTGTTAATTGCTGGAGGCCCTTTATGATACTGAATAAAATCGTCTAATAGTAGCCAGAGTAAAGCTAAAAGGACGGCGCCGGTACTAAGAGGGTTAACAGCGATTTTGTTTTTGTTCAACTACTCTGACTTACTTACATCTGACTACGATACCCCCTACTCGTCTGACTACGATACCCCCTACTCATCTGACTACGATACCCCCTACTCATCTGTCTACGATACCCCCTACTCATCTGTCTACGATACCCCCTACTCATCTGTCTACGATACCCCCTACTCATCTGTCTACGATACCCCCTACTCATCTGTCTACGATACCCCCTACTCGTCTGTCTACGATACCCTCTACTCGTCTGACTACGATACCCCCTACTCATCTGTCTACGATACCCCCTACTCATCTGTCTACGATACCCCCTACTCGTCACCCCAAGCCAGTATCAAGTTCGACTAGTGACCAGTCTATATTTTGCTATAGTCTTACACACTGCTAAGGAGAGTTATTTCTCTATATTTAACCCCTTGAGTGTGATGACGCTGATGTTATCATACGCTGGCTAACATCAAAGTCCGTAGATACAACTGGTGTATGTTGTATCTATGGACCTTGTATCTATGAACCTTGTATCTATGAACCTTGGCTAACATTAGGGTCAAAATAGTGGCCGATCGAAAATTGACGCACAAAAAGCTCCATTGTGTCACCACCCTCAGGAACTCACCAATCGATTCGCCTTAAGCGCTGTGGCTCCGGTGGGGACTTGGCCTTAACGAAACCCAAGCTTGGTAATATAGCTGTGAGTGGCGGGGGCGAGACGGGTGTATTATGAGAGACAACAGTGGTACACATGGAGATGGTGGTGGAGCTAGAGAGAGAGAGAGAGAGAGAGAGAGAGAGAGAGAGAGAGAGAGAGAGAGAGAGAGAGCAGTGTTTGACGTTTGGTGTTATGGGTTCTCGACGCTTGGACTACTGGTATGCTTCACCACTGAATCTTTATGTATTGTATGTATGTATTGTATGTATGTATGTATGTATGTATGTACTCAAGCACATACCCCATAGCTAGGGGTGATCAAATCGAGACCAAACAAAAACAAAATATAATACATTCAATAATCACACACGTCTAGGTCGCCCAGGAGAAGACCCAGAGACCATCTTTATAATACTAATAATTCGGTGTATTTTTTGTATCAATGTTTTAAGTTATACCTTGAAAGATTAGTGACCTGTAATAACACTAATACGGCTTGACCTGTGTCAAAGCGGCCACATCCAGTGGGTGTGGTAGACGTCCTATACCCTGTTCCAAATAAGTAGGCCAAAACTCTTGAACATTAACCTCTATAACTCACAAATGGCTAGAGTAATCCAGCTAATATTTCTACCATTTGGGATGGATCAGCCAGGGAATAGGTGTGGAGATTTACAGCCATTATGCTCTAGCCCTTATTGAGGTACAGAGGTTAGGGTTCATAATTTCTGTCCTACCTACTTGGAACAAAGTATAGAGTGTTTCACATGCGTATAACTGTGTTATGTTACTAACCCATGTGTCCCCTACTAACTTTCTAATCCTACCACTGACATTAGTTCCAGGGCAGTATTTCCCTTTCCAATTTTCCCTTACCAACTCTAAACCAGTGTTTGGTCACTTGATCCTCAGTGTTTTGGAGGACAAGCAGCCTAGAGGGGTCACTAGACCTGTTGTTACTTGATTTCCTTTGTACTCTACTCCCCACCGACGTTTCCAACCTAGCATTACTTTCCTGCCTATACAGTACTTGCACTCTTCTTTCCTGCCTATACTTCCACTCCTCTTTCCTGCCTATACTTGCACTCCTCTTTCCTGCCTATACTTGCACTCTTCTTTCCTGCCTATACTTCCACTCCTCTTTCCTGCCTATACTTGCACTCCTCTTTCCTGCCTATACTTCCACTCCTCTTTCCTGCCTATACTTGCACTCCTCTTTCCTGCCTATACTTGCACTCCTCTTTCCTGCCTATACTTGCACTCTTCTTTCCTGCCTATACTTGCACTCCTCTTTCCTGCCTATACTTGCACTCTTCTTTCCTGCCTATACTTGCACTCCTCTTTCCTGCCTATACTTGCACTCTTCTTTCCTGCCTATACTTGCACTCTTCTTTCCTGCCTATACTTGCACTCCTCTTTCCTGCCTATACTTGCACTCCTCTTTCCCTCTCTGAATTAACTCCTCCAGTATTTACCCTCCCTATCCCCACGCCTCCCCCACATCCCCCCTCCTCCCTCTTCCTTCCCCTACCCAGATACACCCCTCCTCCAGTCTTTCTCCTTCCTATCCCCCCTCCTCCAGTCTTTCCCGTTCCTATCCCCCCTCCTCCAGTCTTTCTCCTTCCTATCCCCCCTCCTCCAGTCTCTCCCCTCCATATCCCCCTCCTCCAGTCTTTCCCTTTCCTATCCCCCTCCCTCCTCCAGCCTATCCCCCCACATCCCGCTCCTCCCTTCCTACCCCTGCCCAGATACACTCCCCCTCCTCTCCCCCTCTCTAAATTCACTCCTCCAGTATTACCCTCCCTATCCCCCCCCCCCTCCCCCCACACACCCCTCCTCCCTTCTTCCTTCCCCTGCCCAGATGCACTCCCCCTCCTCTCCCACTCTCTAAATTCACTCCTCCAGTATTACCCTCCCTATCCCCCCCCCTCCCCCCACACACCCCTCCTCCCTTCCTACCCCTGCCCAGATACACTCCCCCTCCTCTCCCCCTCTCTAAATTCACTCCTCCAGTATTACCCTCCCTATCCCGCCCCCCTCCCCCCACACACCCTCCTCCCTTCTTCCTTCCCCTGCCCAGATGCTCTCCCCCTCCTCTCCTCCTCTCTAGATTCACTCCTCCAGTATTTCCCTTCCCTATCCCCACATCCCCCCTTCCACATACACACTACCTCCTCCCCTCTTCCTTCCCCTGCCCAGATATACTCCTCCTCCTCTCCCCCTCTCTAGATTCACTCCTCCATTATTCCCCCTCCCTACCCCCCTTTTTCAGTCTTTTCCCTTCCTATCCCCCCTCTCCTCCAGTCTTTCCCCACCCTACCACCCTCCTCCCCCCACATCCCCCTACATACGCACTACCTCCTCCCCTCTTCCTTCCCCTGCCCAGATACACTCCTTTTACCTCCCCCCTTCTCCCTTCCTCCCCCCCCCCCCCCCCCCACCACCACGTAATAGAGGCAGGGTAGCAATTTGCCGGGCGAGCGCTGAGAAGTTCCGCAGATTAACACCCCACCCACCCACCACCACCACCGCCACCGCCACCGCCGCCCAATCTCACGGTTTTTATGGCCCGCACCCTCATCAGGATTAGCCCGCCCGTGTGTTGATTGTTGTTGTCCTCAGTCATTACTATCGAGGTGGGTGATTTGTTGGGGGTTTTGTGGGGTGGTAAGGGCTGATTGTGGTGTTGTGGGATGGAAGGTCTATTTGTTGTGATATTGTGGGATTGGAAGGTCTTTTTGCTGTTTTGCTGTTGTTCTGTCATTACTATCGGGCTGGGTGATTTGTTGGGGTTTTTTGCGGGATTGCAACGTTTGTGTGTTTGTTTATGACCGTCCTATGGTTGTTGTAGCTTCGTTATTATTACTACTACTACTATTTTGTTGTAGTAGTGTGTGGTGGTTGTCCTCAGTCATTACTATCGAGGAGGGTGATTTGTTGGGGGTTTTATGGGGTTGTAAGGTCTTTTTGTTGTGGTTTTTGTGGGATTGTAAGGTCTGATTGTTGTTGTTCTCAGTCATTACTTCGCCGCAATGTTGCATCTCTCTCGCTATTATATCGCTACTACAATAATCAGTGCTCCTCAGAGCTCTCCCAGTGTATACCACCTCCTCTACGTAGGGTACGTGGTACCCACCTTGCAACACAATCCCACCCCTAGTCTGTGCAACTCTCCAACCGAAGAGTGAAATGTTATTCTCAGTCTTTCTTCTATTCAACAGCTGAGCTCTGGAACTCTCTCCCAGAATCAGTCTTTCCCTCTTCCTATGACTTATATTGCTTCAAACTCCGTGTGTCCAGGCATTTTGGCTCGAACGTCCTTTAATTTTGGCCCTGTCACTCTTTCATCTCTGGGGGAGGCACTCGCTACAGGCAGTTCTCCTTTTGCCTCCCTCACTCACATAGAACAAAACATAGAATAACGTCCCTTTGAATGAGAGGAGGAGGAGGAGGAGGAGAAACAGAAACAGAGGAGGTGGTGGGTAGGAGGAGGAGGAGAAACAGAGGAGGTGGTGGGTAGGAGGAGGAGGAGAAACAGAGGAGGTGGTGGGTAGGAGGAGGAGGTGGTGGGTAGGAGGAGGAGGTGGTGGGTAGGAGGAGGAGGTGGTGGGTAGGAGGAGAAACAGAAACAGAGGAGGTGGTGGGTAGGAGGAGGAGGAGAAACAGAAACAGAGGAGGTGGTGGGTAGGAGGAGGAGGAGAAACAGAAACAGAGGAGGTGGTGGGTAGGAGGAGGAGGAGAAACAGAGGAGGTGGTGGGTAGGAGGAGGAGGAGAAACAGAGGAGGTGGTGGGTAGGAGGAGGAGGAGAAACAGAGGAGGTGGTGGGTAGGAGGAGGAGGAGGAGGAGGAGGAGGTGGTGGGGTAGGAGGAGGAGGAGAAACAGAGGAGGTGGTGGGGTAGATATATATGGCTCTTAGGTGGCTTCATTATTTGTGTGTTGACAGATGGCCGACGCTTGACACAGTGGTTCGGAGGGAGAGGGGGGTGGGGAAGGTGGTGATGGAGATAGGGTACTTTTAGTGGTGGTGGTGGTGGTGGTGATGGAGAGGGGAGTGGTGGTGGTAATTGGGTACTTTTAGTGGTGGTGGTGATGGTGATGGAGATAGGGTACTTTTAGTGGTGGTGGTGATGGAGATAGGGTACTTTTGGTGGTGGTAGGTGGTGGTGGTGGAGATAGGGTACTTCTAGTGGTGGTGGTGATGGAGATGGGATACTTTCAGTGGTGGTGGTGGTGAAGTATTATTAGTGAAAGCCGTGGTGATAATAGCGCTGTAAGTGGTGATGGAGATATGGTACTTCTAGTGGTGGTGGTGATGGAGATAGGGTACTTCTAGTGGTGGTGGTGATGGAGATGGGATACTTTCAGTGGTGGTGGTGGTGAAGTATTATTAGTGAAAGCCGTGGTGATGATAGCACTGTAAGTGGTGATGGAGAGGGAAGGTAATATTGTTAAGGGGGTCACCGGCCTTTTTATATCTTTCTCTCCTTTTATCTCTTTCCCTGGCTTGTATTCATTCGGCCCCATTCAGCCAACTGTTTTAAGACGTTTATCCCCATCCAGGTGTCGATTTTTTCCTGGCGAGCGATAGCGAGCCAGCATTGTATGGAGAAATCCGGCTTCGCCGGAGACATTCTTCTATCGAAAAATGTACAAATTTAGCTTATTGTCAAAACAAAAATATATATATGCTGGCTCGCTACCGCTCACCAGGAAAATATTGACACCTGGATGGGGGTAAACGTCTTAAAACAGTAGGCTGAATGGGGCCGAATGGAAACAAGCCAAAGAGAGAGGAAGAGAAAGAGAAAAAAACGAGGTGGGCTCCCTTAATTGATTTTAGTTTTTCAACCTCTGATTTGAGCGGCATTTCTTGGAATGTCAGCGTTAATGAAGTTAGGCATAGATAGTGGTCATTATATTAGATTAATTAAATATTAGCCTTCTATTATTCAAATCATCTTTTCAAGGGTGGATTATGTATTGGGACGGTAGTTAAAAATCATAATCATTTTCGTATCGAGACAAAGTTAATTATATAATCATTTAACCCTTTCACGCATTTATGACGCAGAGGTTGTCAGATTAGCAATAAGAAATAGAGTTCTCTCACTCTTATAATTCTCTCTCCAAAATTAGTTTTCTGCCCCACAGCTAACTCAAAGACAACTGCAGAGGTTGAAGTAACTAAACTAAAGGTTTCTCAATACCCCTGATGGCAACAAAGGCTTTAAAGTATCCCCAATAGGCTCAACACAGCTAACTCAAAGACAACTGCAGAGGTTGAAGTAACTAAACTAAAGGTTTCTCAATACCCCTGATGGTAACAAAGGCTTTAAAGTATCCCCAATAGGCTCAACACAGCTAACTCAAAGACAACTGCAGAGGTTGAAGTAACTAAACTAAAGGTTTCTCAATACCCCTGATGGCAACAAAGGCTTTAAAGTATCCCCAATAGGCTCAAAATCGCGTCATATGTCGGAGAGGGTTCATTTATATAGTAAAACACAATCATTAATAGCCTACCTTAGAGATGATACTGATACATATAGATTCCCAAAGAAGTTCGGTCAGTCCCTTAAGGGGAGATAATATCCACTTTAGCGACTTTTTTCTTGACCCCTTTCTCCCTCATGTTTAGCCCCATTGCTTTTGAGATTTTATGACGTTCGCCCCATTAGATTGGCGATTTTTAGAACCTTCGCCCCATTTCTGACAATTTAAAAACCTTTCGTGCCATTTAGGTGTCGATTTTATCCTGGCGAGCGATAGCGAGCCTGTAATTTAAGAGTAATCGGCCTTCGGCCGGGACATTTTTCTACCGAAAAATGTACAAATTTATCTTGAAAGGGGGTCAAGGGGGTGAAATTTTAAGATTGCTGGAGGAGTAGCAAACAAACTAAAAACCTCCCCTTAACTCACTCAAGTAGTCTGTGTTGACATCATTTTATCCCTCTCCGACATATGACGCAATTTTGAGCCTATTGGGGATACTTTAAAGCCTTTGTTACCATCAGGGGTATTTAGAAACCTTTAGTTTAGTTACTTCAACCTCTGCAGTTGTCTTTGAGTTAGCTGTGGGCAGAAAACTAATTTTGGAGAGGTAATTATAAGAGTGAGAGAACTGTATTTCTTATTGCTAATCTGGCAACCTCTGCTACATATGAGTCTGAAAGGGTTTAAATATCTTTTTGTTCAATATACAATAGGGAGGTTTACGATTCTGCGATTGGATATCATTCTTGATCAACTTTCAATTGCTGAAATGGATTGTAATTGTATATCGAAAAAAATTAACGTTGATGAATGACATTATTTTGATCTGACACACTTCAGTCAACCAGCCTAAAATATTTCAGGGGAACTCGACTCCTAGAAATATACCGATTGTTATTATTATTATTATTATTATTATTATTATTAATATTATTATTTTATTTTTTGTATTATTATTATTATTATTATTATTATTATTATTAATTTTATTATTATTATTATTATTATTATTATTTTTATTCTTGTTGTTGTTGTTGTTGTTGTTATCCTTATTATTACACACACACACACACACAGAGAGAGACGCCACTTAATGCCCAACACACGCCCCAGTTATCATCAGCGTGGGTAATTAAATAAAATCGTTTGGATGTCGTGTGAATAGCGTGAAAGGCTTCAGGGGAGTCACCGGCATTTGTTTATCTTTCTCTCCTTTTCTCTCTTTCTCTGGCTTGTATCCATTCGGCCCCATTCAGCCAACTGTTTTAAGACGTTTATCCTCATCCAGGTGTCGATTTCTTCCTGGCGAGCGATAGCAAGCCAGCATTGTATGGAGAAATCCGGAGACATTTTCTATCGAAAAATGTACAATTTAGCTCACTGTCAAAACAAAAATATATATATGCTGGCTCGCTACCGCTCGCCAGGAAAATATTGACACCTGGATGGGGTACACATCTTTAAAAAGTAGGCTGAATGGGGCCGAATGGATACAAGCCAAAGAGAGAAGGAGAGAACGAGAAAAAAAGCGAGGTGGGCTCCCTTAATTAATCCGCTGGTGTGCATAATTAGGTGTGAATAGGGCCCTTATTATGGAGATCCAGATGATTATGATGATGATGATGATGACTGCAGGTATGATAAACACTTGAGAACGTCCCTACCACCTGACTCTCAGACTCTCTCTCTCTCTCTCTCTCTCTCTCTCTCTCTCTCTCTCTCTCTCTCTCTCTCTCTCTCTCTCTCTCTCTCTCTTTGATATAGTGGATACATGAAACAGTCTTCCATAATCCGGTATTTAATTCGTCGCCATTGATATATTTAAGAACAGGCTAGATCAGCACCTTATAGCACCTTAGCTATAGGTATATTGTAGATCAGCACCTTATAGCACCTTAGCTATAGGTATATTGTAGATCAGCACCTTATAGCACCTTAGCTATAGGTATATTGTAGATCAGCACCTTATAGCACCTTAGCTATAGGTATATTGTAGATCAGCACCTTATAGCACCTTAGCTATAGGTATATTGTAGATCAGCACCTTATAGCACCTTAGCTATAGGTATATTGTAGATCAGCACCTTATAGCACCTTAGCTATAGGTATATTGTAGATCAGCACCTTATAGCACCTTAGCTATAGGTATATTGTAGATCAGCACCTTATAGCACCTTAGCTATAGGTATATTGTAGATCAGCACCTTATAGCACCTTAGCTATAGGTATATTGTAGAGGAACCAAATAATAACTGGTTGTGGGCTGCATGTCTGGATAATAACCTTCATAATAAATGGTTGTGGGCTGCATGTCTGGATAATAAATGGTTGTGGGATGCATGTCTGGATAATAACCTTCATAATAAATGGTTGTGGGATGCATGTCTGGATAATAAATGGTTGTGGGATGCATGTCTGGATAATAACCTTCATAATAAATGGTTGTGGGCTGCATGTCTGGATAATAAATGGTTGTGGGATGCATGTCTGGATAATAACCTTCATAATAAATGGTTGTGGGCTGCATGTCTGGATAATAACCTTCATAATAAATGGTTGTGGGCTGCATGTCTGGATAATAAATGGTTGTGGGCTGTATGTCTGGATAATAACCTTCATAATAAATGGTTGTGGGCTGCATGCCTGGATAATAACCTTCATAATAAATGGTTGTGGGCTGCATGTCTGGATAATAACCTTCATAATAAATGGTTGTGGGCTGCATGTCTGGATAATAACCTTCATAATAAATGGTTGTGGGCTGCATGTCTGGATAATAACCTTCATAATAAATGGTTGTGGGCTGCATGTCTGGATAATAACCTTCATAATAAATGGTTGTGGGATGCATGTCTGGATAATAACCTTCATAATAACTGGTTGTGGGCTGCATGTCTGGATAATAACCTTCGTACTATGCCCTGTTCCAAATAAGTAGGCCAACACCTTTGAACATTAATAATTTCTATAGCTCACAAATGGCTGGAGTAATCGAACAAATTTGTCCAAAACTCTTGAACGTTGATTTCTATAATTCAGAAACGACTAGAGTATTGTTCAGCAACCTGCTGCTCAGGAGCTGCATGCAGCTCTTTCAGGACAATTTTGTGGCTCTAGAAACTTCAGAAATATTAATTATTCCTTCAAAACGAAGGCATCATATAACACATACAATGCAACATTATATTTTGTGAATACAAGTAAAGTTAACATTATCACTATGTTGTGTGTGTTGTTCAGAAGTAGGGTATATTCTCTTATTTCTGAAGTACTGTTGATTTCGGTTTGAGACCTAATTTTTTGCATTGCGGGTCCAACAATACATTTTTCATGAAACTTTAAACAAAAATGGCTCTTCTAGCTTTAAGGGGAGGTTTTTAGTTTGGTCTCTAGATATCCATCAAGCTTAAGATTACACCCCCTTGAGCCCCTTTCAAGATAAATTTGTACATTTTTCGGTAGAAAAATGTCCCGGCTGAAAGCCGGTTCCTCTTAAATTACAGGCTCGCTATCGCTCGCCAGGATAAAATCGACACCTAAATTGCACGAAAGGTTTTAAAATTGACGGAAATGGGGCGAAAGTTCTTAAAATCGACAAACTAATGGGGCGACTGTCTTAAAATCTCAAAAGCAATGGGGCTAAACATGAGGGAGAAAGGGGTCCAGAAAAAAAAAATCCCTCAAGTCGATATCTCCCCTTAATTAAGGGTTGCTGACCACTGGACTAGAGTAATCGAGCAAACATTGCTACCATTGCATGGAGTCGGCCAGGGTATAGGTGTGTAAATGGACAGCCTATTTGCTCTACTCTCTTATTTGTTATAAAGGGTTGTGTTCCAGATGTCTGACCTACTTACAATGAAGAGACGATAGTTTCTCCTGTTTCTTTAACATTTCCTTAGTGCATGTTGGCAGAAGAGGTGGAGGGTTGGGAGAGAGCCTTTTCCTTTGCTGTGCTTTTGTTTCCACTGTTATGGGAATGAACCGTTTGCCATTATTGTTAAGGCCGGATCACCTCGTTTGGCCCAATGGTTTGTGTATCTACGTCTCTCTCTCTCTCTCTCTCTCTCACTCACTCACACTCTCTCTCTCTCTCTCTCTCTCTCTCTCTCTCTCTCTCTCTCTCTCTCTCTCTCTCTCTCTCTCTCTCTCTAATGCGCTCCCTTACTCAAACCAATTTTCCCCTTTACTTGTCTTTCCATCAATAATATAGTACTCGATCTCCCTCTTAATCGGCACATCCTAAATTCTCTCTTATCACATGTTTGTTATGGCTCCCCTTCTCCCTCATGCTTAGCCCCATTCGTTCTGAGATTTTAAGACGTACGGGACATTGGGCTGTCTCTTATCTTCAAGTTACAAATTTGCCGGTTCTCAATTTCTTCTTTTGTCCTTGTATACTGTATATCACAATTCATTATTATGGATGAAAGGCTTACACAGAGAGTATATGAGTCAGATACAAGGGGAGGTAGAGGGGTAGGAAGACCTCCGTTGAGATGGAGAGATTGTGCAGTACAAGCGTTGGAAGATAGAGAAATGACGGTAGATCAGGCAAGAGAAGTGGTAATAAATAGGAATGAATGGAGAATGCTTGTGAATAGATGAGTGATAACGTGGTCGTTGGTAGAGGGGGTCAGGCACCAGCTGGACTAGATAATAGTCCGTCAGGTGCCTGGCCCGGGGAGCTGGTATATATGAAGGGTCATGCCTGGATGTGAGGTGGGCGGGCATTGTGGTGTGCTCCACTGCGTGTCTGCCTGCTGAGACCGGAAACTCTCTGGGAGGTCTGGGGCCGGGAAAATGCTGGAGGCCCCTAGTGATCCTGGTTCTTTGGGTCTTCTCCTGGGCGACCTATATGTGTGTGCATTCATATTTTGATTTGTATGTTGTGTTGTGTTGTCCCTGTTAGGGCTCTGTCTCGAGTCAGCCACCCCAAGCTATGGGGTATGTGCCTGTGTATATACATATAATAATTGACATACTTACAAATCTTTCTAGTTTACACCCTCAGCTGCCTGATTTCCTGTTTCTTCTTCTTGTGTATATTTGTCTTGACAGATTGCTCTCAGTATCTATCTTGATATATATTATACAGTATATTGAGTTTAGTCAAATTTACTATGTGTTTATTTCTCCTCCGTCCTCGGTTTCATATGTATCCTATTTTGTTTTGTCTTCATGTTGTCAGTAATTTATTTTGTTTTGTCTTCATGTTGTCAGTAATTTATTTTGTTTTGTCTTCATGTTGTCAGTAATTTATTTTGTTTTGTCTTCATGTTGTCAGTAATTTATTTTGTTTTGTCTTCATGTTGTCAGTAATTTATTTTGTTTTGTCTTCATGTTGTCAGTAATTTATTTTGTTTTGTCTTTATGTTGTCAATAATTTATTTTGTTTTGTCTTCATGTTGTCAGTAATTTATTTTGTTTTGGCTTCATGTTGTCAGTAATTTATTTTGTTTTGTCTTCATGTTGTCAGTAATTTATTTACTTTTGTCTTCATGTTGTCAGTATTTTTTTTGTTTTGTCTTTATGTTGTCAGTAATTTATTTTGTTTTGTCTTCATGTTGTCAGTAATTCATTTTGTTTTGTCTTCATGTTGTCAGTAATTTATTTTGTTTTGTCTTCATGTTGTCAGTAATTTATCCTCTCTCTCCTCTCTTTCTTATGTTTGTTTTGTCCCTGTCTTCTTATTTAATTGTCATTCTATCGGGCTTCTTTATTCTTCTCATTGTCTTCACTAATCCGTTTCGTGTATCTTTTCTGCTTTATTTTTCCACAATTCCACTTTAAGTATTTTGTTCCTTCATGGCTGTCAATTTAGTTAGGTAAAATAGGATTTCAGAGGCTATCAACCCTTCTGGATTATTAAGCCAGCACACTGTAAGTCAAGAATAACGTCAGGACTGGAGCCCCTTTTTGAGAACTCCAGTCCCTTGTCTGTCAGTATCTCGACATTCCACATTTATCTTTTTTTTTTCTAATAATTTTCGTCATGTATTTTCGGTAATAGTCTTTCCCATTTGTGTTCCTGTTTATGTCTCCCCTTACCCCAGCTGTGTCCCTGTGCATACATTTGTTTGTGTTGCATTAAAAAAATAGAAGGTCTCACCCCTTTCCCAATCTTATTAAGTAAGCCATTTTAGATTTACAGAAGAGCGACCATTACTTGCATTACTGTATGTCCACAAACATTTCAATAATGTAAACAAGTTTTTGTTTTCTGTTTTATTAATGATTTAATTATTTGTATTTGTTTATTTACTTTTTATGCATACAATTAGTATCGCTTCCCGTACGTCTTAGCATCTTTAATAAGGAGAGACAACACATGCAGCTTAATAAGGATCATTAGAAATAAGTCCCTCGTGTGATCTCTGTATAATAGGCTAGATTATGGTATCCTCTTCTTTCACCTCTCTCTCTCTCTCTCTCTCTCTCTCTCTCTCTCTCTCTATATATATATATATATATATATATATATATATATATATATATACTGTATATATATATATGTATCTATATATCTATCTATCTATCTCACTCACTCACTCACTCAGTCTCTCTCTGTCTCTCTCTCTCTCTCTCTCTCTCTCTCTCTCTCTCTCTCTCTCTCTCTCTCTCTCTCTCTCTCTCTCTCTCTCTCTCTCCCTCCCTCGTCGTTAACACAGTAATTGACCCTGTTATTTCCTATTAATTTGACACCACCCTTCCCAAGCCACTCGTCCCGGGGGAGAGAGAGAAAGAGAGAGGGGAGAAAGAGAGAGGGGGTGAGAGAGAGAGAGAGAGAGAGAGAGAGAGAGAGAGAGAGAGAGAGAGAGAGAGAGGGAGAGAATAAGAGTAAGGGAGAGAAAAAGGGAAGAAAGGAGAGAGAGAGAGAGAGAGAGAGACAGACAGACAGACAGAAAGGGGGGCGAGAGTGTGATATATGGATAGATTTAATGGGAATGAAACACAGGGAATAATTTGTATTCATTAAAAAGGATATTTGAAATAAATCATATAGGCAGAGTAGATAAAAAAAAAAAAAAAAAAAAAAACATTATAAGCCAAGAAGTGATAATTAATAAACAACAGAGGATGGAATAGAAACACATAACACAAAGTTTGGAGGTAAGGTAGGGTATATATTATAAAAGGTGGTGGCATAGAAGAAGAAAAAGGCAGTGAAGGAGAGAGAATTGGGAAGAAAGGTTGATAACATACTGTATATTTAAGGGGTCACCTCGCTTTTTTATCTTTCTCTCCTTTTCTCTCTTTCTCTGGCTTGTATCCATTCGGCTCCATTCAGCCAACTGTTTTAAGACATTTATCCCCATCCAGGTGTCGATTTCTTCCTGGCGAGCGATAGCGAGCCATCATTGTATGGAGAAATCCGGCTTCGCCGGAGACATTTTTCTATCGAAAAATGTACAAATTTAGCTTGCTGTAAAAAATATATATAAATATGCTGGCTTGCTACCGCTCGCCAGGAAAATAATGACACCTGGATGGGGGTAAACGTCTTAAAACAGTAGGCTGAATGGGGCCGAATGGATACAAGCCAAAGAGAGAGGGAGAGAAAGAGAAAAATTCGAGGTGGGCTCCCTTAAAAAGCTTGGAGGTAAGGTAGGGCATAAGTAAAAGGTGATGGAATATAAGAAGATAAAGGCAGTGGGGGAGAGAGAGATAAAGGCAGTGGGGGGGGAGAGAGATAAAGGCAGTGGGGAGAGAGAGAGATTACGGCAAGTGGGGAGAAGAGAGAGAGGGGGGAGGGAAGGGAGGGAGGGAACCGTAAATAAGAGTGAGTGGTGGAAGGGGGACTTTGATAGATTTGTAGGGTACACAGATAGAGATAGATAGATAGATAGTTTAATATATGGTGTAATATGGTGTAATGGTTAAGGTGTCTAAACAATTTGTGTGATAACCCGGGTTCGAATCCTGGTGGATCACATACAGTATATGCTTTCATTAATTTCATTGGAGGTGTTTGGTGTTGTGGTGAAATTAATACAAAATAGATATGCATGGTTACCTTAATAGATAGTTAGAAAAATATGGTGGTCAGTATGGAAGTGAAGAAGTCCTTGCATGACAGTGTGGTAATCCCGACACTGACTTACGGAAGCGAAGCATGGACGTTGGTTGAGAGACTCCGACCAAGATTGAGAGCACTGGAAATTAATTACCTAAGAAGTGCGTGTGGAGTTACATGGAGGGATAGACAGACTAATGAGGAAGTAAGAAGGAGGTGTGGAGGTAGATGTGCTGAAAAGTGTAAAAAGGAACAACTTGAGATGGTTCGGCCATATGGAACGTATGGAAAGCGAGAGAATGACTAAGAGGGTGTACGAGAGCGAGGTGGAGGGACAGAGAGGGAGAGGTAGACCGAAAGAGAGGTGGAAGGATGGAGTGAGGAAGTACATGAACGAAGGCGGTGCTGGTTGGGGGGATGGGCGTCGACTGACCGGGGACAGAGGTGCATGGGGGCGGTTCGTTCGTGGCCACCCCTTCGGGGATCGCGGCGTCAAGCAATAGATAGATAGATAGATAAATACCTGTATACTATCTAGCTATATAACTATCTATTAAGGCATCGATGCATATATTGAACTATCAATTTATCTCTATTTCTGTACCCTATATATCTATCTAAGCTAGATAGTATTTTGTTTCTATATGTATGAAGGAGACAAAAAAGCAAAGCTGTCTGTAACAAGTGTCTCCCCCAAAGTTGAGGGTTGGATAGACATATGCCTAAATAGATACTGCAGATAGATGTATCGATATCATATACTGCAGACAGATATATAATGTACAATCGGGGGTATTAAGTGTTGTCATAGATTCCAGTGGTTTTCGCTCAACAAGTGTTATTGGTATCTTTATAGTTACTGGGAAAAGTGCTTATCCCTCAGAGTATTAGTCAGTGTCCGAAACTTTGTGAAATATCTGACAACACTTATTAACCTCGACTGTACATACAATAATACAGTACAGTCCCGCTAATAAGTCATGTCCCAGCTGTCATTACGTTTGGCTTGCTCTGTGCTGTATTAATGTCTGTCAGATGTTGAATAGGGTGGGTAAGTGTGGGAACATGTTTGTATAATATTACTCGATATGAAGACATGAAGCTTAGATATTGCTGATACCAATTATTGATCAAAACATACTTGGTGCCGAGACATCACTTATTAGCGCGATTGTACATGGGTAGATAGTTATAGAGTGGATGGCATTGTGATAAATGTGCTGTATATTGTAGGGATGTATGTATGGCCTTCCTAAACTTAACAAAATCATCAAATAGTTCCCAGCATATAATGAAAAAGACGTCACCGGTACTGTACTGTATGAGTAAAAGGACGTCACCGGTACTGTATGAGTAAAAGGACGTCACCGGTACTGCATGGGTAAAAGGACGTCACCGGTACTGTATGAGTAAAAGGACGTCACCGGTACTGTATGAGTAAAAGGACGTCACCGGTACTGTATGAGTAAAAGGACGTCACCGGTACTGTATGAGTAAAAGGACGTCACCGGTACTGTATGAGTAAAAGGACGTCACCGGTACTGTATGAGTAAAAGGACGTCACCGGTACTGTATGAGTTAGTAAAAGGACGTCACCGGTACTGTATGAGTTAGTAAAAGGACGTCACCGGTACTGTATGAGTTAGTAAAAGGACGTCACCGGTACTGTATGAGTAAAAGGACGTCACCGGTACTGTATGAGTAAAAGGACGTCACCGGTACTGTATGAGTAAAAGGACGTCACCGGTACTGTATGAGTAAAAGGACGTCACCGGTACTGTAGAGAGTAAAACAATATGATAGCTGGGTATAGAAAGCTGTAGCAAAATGTCTAATGAGAGAGAGAGAGAGAGAGAGAGAGAGAAGGGGAGGGAGGGCTCAGCTGGGCAAGAGGGAGGGTTGGGAGCTTAGCTGAGGGGAAAGGGAGGGACGAGTTAATGGGAAAGAGAGAGAGAGAGGTGTGTGTGTGTGAGAGAGTGAGAGTGAGTGCGAGAGTGAGAGTGAGTGAGTGACTGACTAGGGGTGGGGGGGGGGGGGGGAGAAGGTAGCTATTATATCAAACTAACTTACGGTCTTGTCCATGGAGATATTATAATTGATGAGGCTGGAGAGATCGATTAGTGACGCCAATGCATTCATAATACTAAATACTACTAAGGAGTTGCTGGAACTGCTGTTTCATTTGTTTGGCTTCCCTCATTGTTTCTGTTTGTGTCTCACCTACACACAGAGTAATCCGGCTAACTCTTACAAACACCTTCTCTCTTTACCGCTACACTAAACAAGTTACCTACACTTCTTTCCATTACACCAAACAAACATTCAAAATATCCACTCAAAACCCTGGCCCGCAGTCCCCAGGTGTGTGTGGGGGGGGGGGGGGAGAGAGAGACCAAAATATACCCCCAAAATATACCATCCTTTGCCAGACGACCCATCAAAATGCTCTGGACCACGGCCTGTTACTCTTACTATTAATGTTTATAACATTCGTGGCCTTCCTTTAACTTTCCCTCAGTTAAACACCACCCCTCCTTCAACAAGCCTGATCTTCTTTTCCTCGCCGGGTCTCAGGTGTTTGAAGCAACTGCCAGCAGCCCCTTTTCTGTATCCTCCTACTTTATCTACCCTAGTTTCCAAGCCAAAGGTGGATGTTGTTTATATGTGCACAACAAACTCACTTGTTCTAGTGTTCCCGACAGCGACTCTATGGTTCAAACTTTTCAGTCACTCTCAAATTATATAATTATGTATTGTCTATCTATCTCCTAACGCGACTGACTTTCCTAAACTCTTTAACTACCTTAATTCTAAAGTGGAGAACATTTTATAAACCTTTCCTTTCTCTAAAATATCCATCTTCGTTTATTTCAATGTTCACCACCGTCAATGGCTCTCCTCTCATTTCACTGACCAACTTGGTGAACAAGCCTACGTCTTTTCTATCCTAAATGACCTAGAGCAGTTAGTTAAGGGGAGGCTGGCCGTTTGTTTGATCTGTTAATTCATTTATCCATATATATTTTTTTAGTTTACTTCCTAAACCTCCATCAAGCTTAGAAATACCCCCCCTAGACCCCCCTTCAAGATAAATTTGTACATTTTGCGGTAGAAAAATGTCCCGGCCAAAGGCTGGTTCCTCTTAAAATTGCAGGCTCGCTATCGCTCGCCAGGAAATAATCAACACCTAAATGGCACGAAAGGTCTTAAAATTGATAAGAAAATGGGGCGAAAGGTGTTGAAATCGCCAAACTAATGGGCCGAACGTCTTATAATCTCAAAACTAGTGGGCTAAACATTAGGGAGAAGGGGGGCCAGAAAAACGGTCTTCCTCCCCTTAAGCACCCCACCCGTATCCCGGACCGCCCTGGAGATCGTCCCAACATCCTTGACTTATTTCTAGCCTCTAATCCTCCTGCTCACACTGTAAACCTTTTCTCTCCGTTGGGCTCCTCCGATCATACCTTTATTTCTGCTACCTGTCCTATGTGTGTGTGTATGTGTGTCCTAGATGTGTGTGTATGTGTGTCCTATGTGTGTGTATGTGTGTCCTATGTGTGTGTATGTGTGTCCTATGTGTGTGTATGTGTGTCCTAGATGTGTGTGTATGTGTGTCCTATGTGTGTGTGTGTGTGTGTCCTATGTGTGTGTATGTGTGTCCTATGTGTGTGTATGTGTGTCCTAGATGTGTGTGTATGTGTGTCCTATGTGTGTGTGTATGTGTGTCCTAGATGTGTGTGTATGTGTGTCCTATGTGTGTGTATGTGTGTCCTATGTGTGTCCTATGTGTGTGTATGTGTGTCCTAGATGTGTGTGTATGTGTGTCCTATGTGTGTGTGTATGTGTGTCCTAGATGTGTGTGAATTTGTATTTTGTGTGTGTGTGTTTGTTGTTTTCTGTTGTGTTGTCCCTATTCTGGCTCTGTCTTGAGTCGCCCCCCCCCCCCCCCCAAAAAAAAAAGGAAAAGTGGGGATTGGGCCTGAGTATATAGATAGATATAGACCTGTCCTATTGGGCCTGAGTATATAGATAGATATAGACCTGTCCTATTGGGCCTGAGTATATAGATAGATATAGACCTGTCCTATTGGGCCTGAGTATATAGATAGATATAGACCTGTCCTATTTCTCCAGTACGGCTATCCAATCCACCCAACCGGCGGTGTTTGTGGCACTTTGGTACTGCCGACTGGGAGGCTCGTCAGCAGGACTCCCCCTATTGTAGCCGTTACACCAAGGGACTGTCTTGTGGCCAACTGTTGCCAACTGGTATTTAGGGAAATCATCTGGACCAAAAATAGTTGAAGTCTAAAGTATGTTTTCATCTATGTGTAATTGTATAGCTGTCTACCTGTGAAAAAGTACTTTATAGAACTCAAAGGAATGTGTATGTGTGTGTGTGTGTGTGTGTGTGTGTGTGTGAGTGTGTGTGTCTGTGTGTGTCTGTGTCTGTGTGTGTGTGTGTCTGTGTTTTATACAAGTCTGGTGGTATCTGGCGAGAGAGAGAGAGAGAGAGAAAAAAAAATAAGGGAGTGAGTGAATGTGAATGAGAGAGAGAGAGAGAGAGACTACATCAGATAGGCCTCACATTCTGGGGGCCAAGAGAAAAAAAGGCAGTCACTAAAAAAAAAAAAAAAAAAAAAAAAACGTATTGAGATTAGTACATAAGATTAGACTCGGAAATTGAGCAGATGGCGGTATTAGGGAGTCACATGGGCGCTTTTATGGTCAACATTCGATACTCAACATTTTTCTGGCAACATTTCTGGAATATTTTGCACTGGTATCGGGCAACTAGAGTGATGATAGATGAAATTAGGTGACAGCAATATTTCAAATGTTTGCCTCATAAGCTGCCAGACCAGTGTTGAGGATAAATGTTGATGGAAAAAACGCTCGTGTGATACCGGCTTTAGGGGGTCACATGTGCGCTTTTACTAGCAATGTTTGAGAGATGTTTTTTTGTTTCCGTCTGGCAAAATTACGGGTGGATGGAACTACGGGTGGATGGGACTCATCAACCTTGGTCGGCAACCCATCTAGGGGATACAACCTTATGCAAATCCGGGTGGGTAGGACTGTCTGCCAGGAAATATGTCTTAAAATTGACACAAATTGAGCGAACGGTCTTAAAATCACCAAACAATGGAGCAAACATCTTAAAATCTCTAAACTAATGTGGCTAAGCATGAGGGAGAAGGGAGTCCGGAAAGAAGACTATTAAGTGCAAACCTCCCCTTATAATATACAGTAGCATGGGGAAATGTTGAGGTATGGTGGTGAGATAGTGATAGAATGGGTAGCATGGGAGAAGGGGAGTGCACCCGATGACTGGAAGACTGGCATAATAGTCCCCCTATATAAGGGCAAAGGGGAAAGAGGAGTGTGTGGTAACCACCGAGGAATATGTCTTCTAAGCGTGGTAGGGAAGGTATACAGTAGGGTAGTGATTGAGAGAGTGAGAGTGAGAACGGAGAAATTGATAGGCGACGAGCAGGGAGGTTTTAGGAAGGGAAGAGGATGTGTAGATCAGATTTTTACCCTGAATTGTGTTGTGGAGAAATATCTGGAGAAGAAACAAAAGGTGTATGTTGTCTTTATGGACTTGGAGAAGGCCTATGACAGAGTGGATAGAGAAGGTTTGTGGAAAGTACTTAGAATATACGGAGTAGAGGGCAAGTTGCTGAAAACAGTGAAGAGCATGTATGAGGGTGCAAAGGAGGCAGTACGTGTGGAGAGTGAGCAGAGCGAGTTCTTTGACCTGAATGTTGGTTTGAAACAGGGGTGTGTGATGTCCCCGTGGTTGTTTACTGTATATATGGATGGAGTCATGAAAGAAATACTATCAAGAGCAGTGGATGTTGGTGTATCGCTGAGAAGGGAGGGAATTGAGTGGAACCTACCTATACTGCTGTTTGCGGATGATACAGTTCTGATGAGTGATAATGAATGGGAGTTGCAGGGTCTGGTAAATGAGTTTGGAACAGTGTGCGAAAAACGGAATTTGAAGGTAAATGCGGGGAAGAGCAAGGTTATGGTCTTCGAAAGGGGTGAAGTCACAGAGTGTGAGGTGAAGCTGAGCGGTCAGGTTATGGAGATCGTCAACTCTTTTAAGTATCTGGGCAGTGTGTTGAGTAAATATGGGACTATGGATGAAGAAGTGCGGGAGAGGGTACAACAGAGGAAGAGGGTTGTAGGAACGCTAAAAGCAGTAACAAGAAATAGGGTGGTCAGTATGGAAGTGAAGAAGTCCTTGCATGACAGTGTGGTAATCCCGACACTGACTTACGGAAGCGAAGCATGGACGTTGGTTGAGAGACTCAGACCAAGAGTGAGAGCAGTAGAAATTAATTACTTAAGGAGTGCGTGTGGAGTTACATGGAGGGATAGACAGACTAATGAGGAAGTAAGAAGGAGGTGTGGTGTGGAGGTAGATGTGCTGGAAAGTGTGAAGAGGAACAACTTGAGATGGTTCGGCCATATGGAACGTATGGAAAGCGAGAGAATGACTAAGAGGGTGTACGAGAGCGAGGTGGAGGGACAGAGAGGGAGAGGTAGACCGAATGAGAGGTGGATGGATGGAGTGAGGAAGTACATGAACGAAGGCGGTGCTGGTTGGGGGGAGGGGCGTCGACTGACTGGGGACAGAGGTGCATGGGGGCGGTTCGTTCGTGGCCACCCCTTCGGGGATCACGGCGTCAGGCAATAGATAGATAGATAGACATCCAACTGTAAATTGCTGAAAATAAATGCTGGAAAATTATCGCTCGTGCGACTTCTCTCCTTTTTATCGGTGTGAGAAGTGAACACCCTCGCTCTTTAATCCCCGCCCCCCTCCCGCCCCCCCCCCCCCCTTTAGCTCACGGTCATTTCGTTCATCAAGCCCTGCCTCTACATTCGAATTTCGTTAATATATATATATCTGTCTCTACATTCGAATTTCGTTAATATATATATATCTGCCTCTACATTCGTATTTCGTTCGTAAATCTCTTCCTCTACATTCGAATTATGTTAATACATATCTTCCTCTACATTCGAATTATGTTAATACATATCTTCCTCTACATTCGAATTATGTTAATACATATCTGCCTCTACATTCGAATTTCGTTCATAAAATTAGTTCCTCTACATTCGAATTTCGTTCATAAATTTGTTTCCTCTACATTCGAATTTCGTAAATAGATGTTTTCCCTTACCTCACGGTAATTTCGTTTATAAATTCCTTCCTTCACATTCGAATTTCGTTGATATATTTTTTCCTCTACATTCGAGTATCTTTCATATTTTTTCCCTATACATTCAAATTACGTTCATAAATGTTTTCCTCTACATTCGAATTTCGTTCATAAATGTTTTCCTCTACATTCGAATTTCGTTAATAAATTTATTCCCCCTACCTCACGGTCATTTCGTTCATAAATCTCGTCCTCTACATTCGAATTTCGTTAGTAAATTTCTTCCTATACATTCGAATTTCGATCATAAATTTCTGGGTTCGAATTTCGTTCATAAATATCTGCCTGTATAGTTCGAATCTTCGCCCTGGCTAAACATGAGGAAGAAAGGGGACCAGAAAAACAACCCATCTCCCAACCATTCAATGAAGGTTAACGTCTTAAAATCTCAAAACTAATATGCTAAACATGAGGGAGAAGGGGATCCAGAAAAAGCGAGTACCTCCCCCATAAACAGCATTCAAGATGGTGTTACGTGTGTTGTGTGTTTATCTATTAATTGCCTATGTGTCTATTGGCTTTATTGTTTACATATATATGTATTCACAATTTGTGTATTTACGCTTGTATTAACTAGTTCCCATTTAAACATACCGTACGTATTTTTGTCTTTATTTCCAGAAACTTGATTGATCCATGGCTGAGGAATGGTATGTGTAAATTCGAACATTTATGAGTATTATAAAATTCAATTCAAATTGTAATTGTATTCAAACTTAATACTTCCACTGTACTGTATATTTAGAACATAACATAAGAAAAATGGAAATATGCAGGCCTACTGGCCCATACGAGGCAGACCCCTTCTTCCCTGCATCCCTATGTGTTCTTTTACACCTTTATGCCCTACACTACATCCCTCACTATAACCTATATCCTATGCACTACGTAAATCCCCTACACTGCATCTATCTTATGCCACCTAAGAACATATCTCACTACAATAGTCTATGATAACATTACCAATTACAGCTTTATATTGATATTTTATATTCTTAACTTTGATATACGGGAAAAGGGCTATATATGTATATAAAATTGGTTCAAAAATAAGTTCTAGAAGTTAATCCTGACGCTTAGAAAGTAGCCAAGATGTGAAAGTGGGAGTAAGAAACTGATCTACTATACAAAGGGCACTTTCTGTCTGTCTGTTCACGAGCTACTCCCTCCGTTTTTAATATGGAGAGCCCATTCTTGGCATGCATACTAAGGGGGTGCCAGAATAGGTTTTAAGCGGGGGGGGGGGTCCCACTCCCTAATTGTTCATGATGGAGAGCCCATACTTGGCATGCATTCTAACGGGGTGCCAGAATAGGTCTTAAGTGTGTGTGTGTGTGTGGAGAGTGTGGGGGGGGGGGGAGGTAGACAGCCCATACTTCGATTTTTCCCCGGGCAGCGCCGGGTACCTCAACTAGTAATGAATATAATCCCTTGAAACAGAGTGGTGTGTAAGGGTATTATGCTTCGTATGTGTCAGTCGTCTCCTTGCAAATCTCGTTTATTAGGGGTGTGTGTACATTGTTTTTCGGTGTCAAATTTCGATCGGGTTCTTCCTAGAATACAGGCTCGTTATCGCTCGCCAGGAAAACCTCGATACCTAAACGGCACGAAAGGACTTAAAATTGACGAAGAAATGAGGTGCAGATCTTAAGATTGCCAAACTAATGGGACGAATGTCTTATAATCTCAAAAATAATGGGGCTAAACATGAGGGAGAAGGGGGTCCAGAAAACATCCCCCTTATCGCGCCGTTCAATACACTCTTACCCTTATTCTGTATAATAAAAGAAAATTGAACCGTTTTTTTTTCTACACAGTCGTTAAATTTGGAATATGCCTTTTTTGACCTTCGTTCCCTCTTCCTGTGACTTGAAATCCTTCCGACAGCTTGTTCCCAGGCCTATTGGTCTAATGTACAATCAACGACATAAGTTATCGGCCTAAATTTAGTTAGTTAAAATAGGACTTCAGAGGCTATCAACCCTTCTGGATTATTAAGCCAGCACACTGTAAGTCAAGAATAGCGTCAATACTAGAGTCCCTTTTTGAGAACTCCATATTCCCTTTCAAAGAATCGAATTGGCGGAACCTTATCTATGCTGAGAACTGTACAGTCGAGGTGGATAAGTGTTGTCAGATATTTCACAAAGTTTAGGACACTGACTAATACTCTGAGGGATAATCACTTTTCCCAGTAACTATAAAGATGCCAATAAAACTTTTTGAGCGAAAACCACTGGAATCTATGCCAACACGTAATACTGTTACTGGTGTGATCTCTGCCATACCCATAGCTTACTCTGACTGTTCCTTTTACTTATATATTTTCTAGATCTCAAGTGACGGCGCCTCTTCCGTGGATTGACCTCCCAATCTACCAAGATTGGAAGCCAAAGCGTCACATTTTTCCTTTGCCCCTCAACTTTCTCTTCATAATTGCTGAGGGGCACAGGGCCCTGGGTGGGTCTTTGGTTTCCCGGGCGTTTCCGCACCCTCCTTAGCTCCCAGCCATGGAGTGGCTTCGGTCACCCAGGCTTTATTGTGGTCGGCAGGGAGGGTTCTGTGGGGGCGCTCGGTTATGGCCTTGGCCTTCAACGGGGCCTTGGGGCTGTTCGGCCAGGCAGCTTGGGGAACAACAACAACAACACGTAATACCCCCGACTGTACAGAATCTGATACCAACAAGAATTCGTACCCCTTACGTGATAACAAGCCTACAGAGACGTATGGCAAGGATTCCTAAAGTTTGGAATCCTTGCCAAATGTCTCTATAGGCCTAATATATTCTGTTTTATTCATCATACATACTTTGCATATTGGACAATGCACTGAATGGAATTTGAGAGTAATATGTCTGTAACATTAATGAATATAGAAATGAGTGATATTTTGATGACTTCAATCTATATATTTTGATGACTTCAATAATTTGATGACTTCAATCTATATATTTTGATGACTTCAATCTATATATTTTGATGACTTCAATCTATATATTTTGATGACTTCAATCTATATTTTGATGACTTCAATCTATATATTTTGATGACTTCAATCTATATATTTTGATGACTTCAATCTATATATTTTGATGACTTCAATCTATATATTTTGATGACTTCAATCTATATATTTTGATGACTTCAATCTATATTTGATGACTTCAATCTATATATTTTGATGACTTCAATCTATATATTTTGATGACTTCAATCTATATATTTTGATGACTTCAATCTATATATTTTGATGACTTCAATCTATATATTTTGATGACTTCAATCTATATATTTTGATGACTTCAATCTATATTTTGATGACTTCAATCTATATATTTTGATGACTTCAATCTATATATTTTGATGACTTCAATCTATATATTTTGATGACTTCAATCTATATATTTTGATGACTTCAATCTATATATTTTGATGACTTCAATCTATATATTTTGATGACTTCAATCTATATATTTTGATGACTTCAATCTATTTTGATGACTTCAATCTATATATTTTGATGACTTCAATCTATATATTTTGATGACTTCAATCTATATATTTTGATGACTTCAATCTATATATTTTGATGACTTCAATCTATATATTTTGATGACTTCAATCTATATATTTTGATGACTTCAATCTATATATTTTGATGACTTCAATCTATATATTTTGATGACTTCAATCTATATATTTCGATTCACTGGATGGAAACTGATTGCTATTGGGTGTAAGAGAAAGAGCAGCAGACGAGGTTTTATTTCCCCTCATTACGGGTGCACTTTTGTTATGCGGGAGGTAATTCATATCATCATGTATCTATTTTCTGGATTTTGGTCAAGCCATAGATCCTTCTTAAGGGGGGTGACCTGTTTTTGTTCTGTCCTTTTCTATCTTTCTCTGGCTTGTATCCATTTGGCCCCATTCAGCCTACTGTTTTAAGACGTTTATCCCCATCCAGGTGTCAATTGTTTACTGGTGAGCGGTAGCGAGCCAGCATATTTTTTGTTTGTGTTTGACAGCAGGCTAAATTTGTACATTTCTCGATAGAAAAATGTCTCCGGCGAAGCCGGATTTTTTAATATAATGCTGGCTCGCTATCGCTCGCCAGGAAGAAATCGACACCTAGATGGGGATGAACGTCTTAAAACAGTTGGCTGAATGGGGCCGAATGGATACAAGCCAGAGAAAGAGAGAAAAGGACAGAAATAACAAAAAGCAGGTCACCCCCCTTAAGGTGCATACAATTGTCTAAATATAGCTAGAATATAACTAAAAAGACGTGGCCGGTACAGAAGTAACAGAGCTAAGATGACAGTACAACCAAAAAGACGTGGCCGGTACAGAAGTAACAGAGCTAAGATGACAGTACAACCAAAAAGACGTGGCCGGTACAGAAGTAACAGAGCTAAGATGACAGTACAACCAAAAAGATGTGGCCGGTACAGAAGTAACAGAGCTAAGATGACAGTACAACCAAAAAGACGTGGCCGGTACAGAAGTAACAGAGCTAAGATGACAGTACAACCAAAAAGACGTGGCCGGTACAGAAGTAACAGAGCTAAGATGACAGTATAACCAAAAAGACGTGGCCGGTACAGAAGTAACAGAGCTAAGATTACAGTACAACCAAAAAGACGTGGCCGGTACAGAAGTAACAGAGCTAAGATGACAGTACAACCAAAAAGACGTGGCCGGTACAGAAGTAACAGAGCTAAGATGACAGTACAACCAAAAAGACTAGGCCGGTACAGAAGTAACAGAGCTAAGATGACAGTACAACCAAAAAGACGTGGCCGGTACAGAAGTAACAGAGCTAAGATGACAGTACAACCAAAAAGACGTGGCCGGTACAGAAGTAACAGAGCTAAGATGACAGTACAACCAAAAAGACGTGGCCGGTACAGAAGTAACAGAGCTAAGATGACAGTACAACCAAAAAGACGTGGCCGATACAGAAGTAACAGAGCTAAGATGACAGTACAACCAAAAAGACGTGGCCGGTACAGAAGTAACAGAGCTAAGATGACAGTACAACTAAAAAGACGTGGCCGGTACAGAAGTAACAGAGCTAAGATGACAGTACAACCAAAAAGACGTGGCCGGTACAGAAGTAACAGAGCTAAGATGACAGTACAACCAAAAAGACGTGGCCGGTACAGAAGTAACAGAGCTAAGATGACAGTACAACCAAAAAGACGTGGCCGGTACAGAAGTAACAGAGCTAAGATGACAGTACAACCAAAAAGACGTGGCCGGTACAGAAGTAACAGAGCTAAGATGACAGTACAACTAAAAAGACGTGACCGGTACAGAAGTAACAGAGCTAAGATGACAGTACAACCAAAAAGACGTGGCCGGTACAGAAGTAACAGAGCTAAGATGACAGTACAACCAAAAAGACGTGGCCGGTACAGAAGTAACAGAGCTAAGATGACAGTACAACCAAAAAGACGTGGCCGGTACAGAAGTAACAGAGCTAAGATGACAGTACAACCAAAAGGGCGTCCCGTGTAAGATCCCCGTACAAGAGAGGCGCAAAGTAGTCGGAAAGTTGCAAGGGGCTGGTGTGCGAGACGGAATGTGTGTAAGACGGTGAGGAGAGAGAGAGAGAGGGCGAGAGAGAGAGAGCGCGAGAGCGGGTGGGAGTCTTACGTAGCGTCCCACCAACACTACCAGAACCGTCTATAGGGAGAACCGCACCAATGTCTTTACAGCGGGCATCAAGCTGAACACTTTAGGTTGTCGTTAGTTTGAGCACCCCGTAAATACATCTGTTAGGCCATTGTGTGTATTTGCGAGGTATTTTTCGTACATACACAGAAACATTAAGGGGAGACTGACCGTTTGTTTGGTTTATTCATTCATTTATTCATATATGTTTTTAGTTTCCTCCCTAGACCTCCATCAAGCTTAGAAAAACACCCCCTAGACCCCCCTTCAAGATAAATTTGTAAATTTTTCGGTAGAAAAATTTCCCGGCCGAAGGCCGATTCCTCTTAAAATTGCAGACTCGCTTTCGCTCGCCAGGAAATAATCGACACCTAAATGGCATGAAAGATCTTAAAATTGACAACGCAATGGTGCGAAAGGTGTTAAAATCGCCAAACTAATGGGCCGAACGTCTTATAATCTCAAAACTAGTGGGGCTAAACATTATGGAGAAGGGGGTCCAGAAAAACGGTCTTCCTCCCCTTAATCGGTTAGTAATGTCAAAATAGTCGGTTTTCGGAAGTCAAATTAAGTTCGACGTCTGAATTTTCAAGAATATTCAGTTTAGACATGGTTCGGAACTAACGTAGAGATTTAAGTAGAGTCGCATAGTGTTGTGTTTTTGTTTTGTCGTCCTTTTAGTTGCAAACCAGAAGGCAGACAGAACACAGATCCCAAGGTAGACAAGATGGCGCCTATGTAAACAGAACATAGATCCCCGAGGTAGACAAGATGGCGGCTATGTAAACAAGACCGTCTGCAGGAGCTTCCCTATAGAAGCACCGGCCCACCACCACCGCCGGATAAGCGCCGCTACATCACCTCCCTGTTACCCCCCCCCCTCCCTTTATCCCCATCTCTCCCCCACTCCCTATATCCCCCCCCTGTATCCCCTCTCTCGACCCCACTCCCTATACCCCCTCCCCCACTCCCTATACCCCCTCCCTCCCTGTATCCCCCTTCTAGACCCCACTTCCTATATCCCCCTCTCTACCCCACCCCCTGTATCCCCCCTCCCCTCTACCCCACTCCCTATACCCCCCTCTCGACCCACCTCCTTATACTCCCCTCCCTTTATCCCCCATCATCTCCCCCCCCCCCTCCCTATATCCCCTCTCTCTACCCGCCCTCCCCATCGATCCCAAGAAATGGATTTCATGAATTTTCTCGCCAAATCCTATTGAGAAAAAGGAGCGTCGAGGCAGGAGTGAAAGTTTTGGAGGAGGTTGAATCTCGCGGGGTCTTGCTTCGTCGACCCTGCTGCTCCTCCTACTAGCGCAAGAACCACCAGCGGGAAACGGTACGGCATTATACTTGAGCCTTTGAATATATTCCTCCTGTAGCCAAAATAAGGGCATGGTTATCAGGGCTGGGCGCTGGGGTGGAGCTGATGAGAAGCGATAATCGAAATAATCCCCGTACGAAAGGCTCTGGCACTTCGCTCAGGGCAGGTCAAGCTTCACATGAATTTCCAATGCGCCTAATCTGAGAAAAGCACATGTGAGGAGAGAGTTTTAAACTTGTTTATTGGATGGCGATGTGACGGGGGAGAGACACGGGGATTTTTACCAGGAATTCGGTCGCATTTCACATTCCTTCGAAGGGCAGCTGCGAATCCTCCCGAAGGCTCCGAAGGACACCAGGATGCATCTGACGATCTGTCGAGTTACCATCAGAGCATCAGTAACTAAAAGACCCAAATCAAATTCCATGATAGCTGTGCAGTAGTTTTGGAAGTGACTATGGATCTGGAGGCCTTCAACGCGTAAGAGCAACGGAGAGCGATGTTATTTGGAGAGGGGCTAAGACTATTCCTCTGCATATCGAGGGGAAGCCGGTGGTGGTGTTGGAGAGAGAGGTGGTGGAGGGAGGGAGAGATGGTGGTGGTGGGAGGGAGAGGTGGTGGTGGTGTTGGAGAAGTGGTGGAGGGAGGGAGATATGTGGGGGGGTGGGGGTGGAGGCGGGGGAGGTGGTGGTGTTGGAGAGGTGGAGGTGGGGGTGGTGGTGGAGAGGTGAGGGTGGGGATGGAGGGAGGTAGAGGAGGTGGGGGTGGTGGTGTTGGAGGGCTGGAAGGGAGGGAGGGAGAGGAGGGCCGGGAACAATGCCTCAGATCCACGCACAGATTTCCTGGTTTCTGGATCCATTGCCTGGCTGACTCTACCCAGGCTGCTGCTGATGGTACAGGAGGGATGGGTACGGTACAGAATCATACAATAGTTGATGTTGAGTTAATAGAATGATTGCGTACGGTTTTACATCATAGGGAGGCTGGTAATTATGCGAGTTTGAAATACAGTCTTAATATATTATAGAATTACGAAATCCATCTATTGCCGGACGCCGTGATTCCTGAAGGGGTGGCCACGAACGAAACGCCCCCATGTACATGTGTCCCCAGTCACTCGACGCCCCTCCTCCCATCCAGCACCGCCTTTGCTCATATACTTCTTAATTAACTCAATACAAATAATGGCTAGAAAAAAAAAACTTTAATGTTGAGGTAAAATCATAGGAAAAAGATAAGTGGATTTTGTTTACTCATACTAATGGACAACAAGGATTAGAAAGAAAAAGTCATATTTATTTTGGGTTTTGCTGTTTTTCGGTTTCACTTAAGGGGAGATCTCCACTTGAGGGATTTTTTTCGTGACCCCTTTCTCCCTCATGTTTAGCCCCATTGCTTTTGATATTATAAAACGTTCGCCCCATTAGTTTAGCGTTTTTAAGAACTTTCACCCCATATTAAGACCTTTCGTGCCATTCAGGTGTCGATTTTATCCTGGCGAGCGATAGCGAGCCTGTAATTTAAGAGGAACCGGCCTTTGGCCGGGAAATTTTTCTACCGAAAAATGTACAAATTTATCTTGAAAGGGGGTCAAGGGGGTGACATTTTTAGATTGCTGGAGGAGTAGGAAACAAACTAAAAACCTCCCCTTAAGCCTTAGAGAGTGCCTTATAAAAGAGAGGAACAAACTTATAACAATATTATAGACGTAAGGTGTGGCGGAGTGGTCTTGCCACTGGACTTGTAATCCAATGGACCCGGGTTCGAATCCCAATATGTCAATGGAAAGATATTATTGGGATGGAATTTGTGCTGTACCTAGTTTCAGTGCATTGCCACAGCACACCGATATGCCAAAAAAATACCCTCATTGTTCCCTGATTAAATAGCATTGTATGAATATTACCATATTCAAAGTATGCTACAGGGGGGCAATGCCTAGTGAGTTAATTGCTCAATAGGTGGCGTTCTGAGAGTGAGGGTCTGAGGGATGAGACGGTGAAGCAAAGAGGCGAAGCAGCTTCAGAGATGGGGTTGCTTCGAGCCGTAAATGGATGCTTCGCATGTCTCACTCCCTAGACTGGAACAAGACCTCACGGGCCTCGCCGTGTTCAGCGGTGGAGTGTTCAGGCTCTCAACCTATGCCCGGGAGGGAGTAGTTGGAATAAAGACAAAAAAATGGATGTCGGTAATCATCAACCATGTTTAAAATCCCTTGAAATTAACAAAGAGGAATAAAAGTCGAACATGTTTATATGATAATTGAACGTAATGTAGCCTTTGCAGATAGAACCTAATACAGAATTCCCACCTTATTCCTCGGGATTTGAGCCGGTACAAAGGGCTGGTGTTGGGGCTGGGGTTGTGGAAGAGGCCGGGTGGTGGGTTTGTTGCCTTCCCACCTGAGACCTTGCCAGCTGCTGCACCTCTCTCAAACACTAGGGTTTTAAAGGGGGTCTCCTGCTTTTTTTTTTCTCTTTCTCTGCTTTTCTCTCTTTCTCTGGCTTGTATCCATTCGGCCCCGTTTAGCCTAATGTTTAAGACGTTTACCCCATCCAGGTGTCAATATTTTCCTGGTGAGCGGTGCCGAGCCAGCATATAATTATATATATATATTTTTTTTTTTTTTACAGCAAGCTAAATTTTTACATTTTTCGATAGAAAAATGTCTCCGGCAAAGCCAGACTTTATACAATGCTGACTCGCTATCGCTCGCCAGGAAGAAATCGACATCTGGATGGGGATAAACGTCTTAAAACAGTTGGCTGAATGGGGCCGAATGGATACAAGCCAAGGAGAGAAGAAGAGAAAGAGAAAACAAGCGAGGTGGGCCCCATTAAAGGGAGTCACACGATCAATATCCTCGGCCTTTTTTTCGGCAATTCATGTCTGGCTGCCTTGTTATATTAGGTGTAAACAATAAAGTAGGCAACTGAATTAGTTTATAATTTTAATGGTGTTGGCAACTAGATTAGAGGTAAATTAATTATATAAATTAAGTTTGGTTTTCTACACCAAAAAAAAAAAAATAACGGAAATGTTACCAAAATAAAGTTGCTAATTCGAAAATTGTCGGAAAGATCGCAACTCAGTCTCAGAAGTGAGTGTGAAAACGTTCTTTCGTAAGTAACTCTATGACTGTATCAAAACTATGCCTCTATGGTCTGTATGATGCTACGGTTTTTGCGACCATGGATATAGTGGTGTACAAAATCAAGATAGGAAAGATTATATAAATGGAATACTATATATGTTGAGATTATATAAATGGAATACTATATATGTTGAGATTATATAAATGGAATACTATATATGTTGAGAATACTATATATGTTGAGATTATATAAATGGAATATGTTGAGATTATATAAATGGAATACTATATATGTTGAGATTATATATATGGAATACTATATATGTTGAGATTATATAAATGGAATACTATATATGTTGAGATTATATATATGGAATACTATATATGTTGAGATTATATATATGGAATACTATATATGTTGAGATTATATATATGGGAATACTATATATGTTGAGATTATATAAATGGAATACTATATATGTTGAGATTATATATATGGAATACTATATATGTTGAGATTATATAAATGGAATACTATATATGTTGAGATTATATATATGGAATACTATATATGTTGAGATTATATAAATGGAATACTATATATGTTGAGATTTAGATGCATACTTATTTTGCAGAACAAACAAAAGTGTTCCGTCGAAAACATACTTCCGGTATGTAGTAATTTAGGGGTTCGGGATTTTATGTAGTCATCTCCAAACTTTATATTAAAACTATTTTATTAATAGTATCACAGTGAATTTACCTGAACGAGATACACCTTCAATTTTATTTCTAAATCAGTAAATATTTCCCCATCTTCCGCTCTCTACACCATCTGTTTAGTATAATAGAAATGGCAATGCAAAGAGAATTATACAGTATGCTGTTGCAAATAAAAAGACCGAAACTCTTGAACATTAACCTCTATAACTCACAAGCGAGTAGAGTAATCGAACTAATATTGCTACCATTTGGGAAGGATCAACCAGGAAATAGGTGTGGAAATTTGTAGCCCATTGACTCTAGCCCTTTTAGAGTTATATAGGTTAGAGTTCATGATTTTTGGCCAACCTAATTGGAGCAGGGTATAGAAGGAGCTGAAGAAGTGGGCAAGCGAAACATTGTACATAATAAAAGCGGGCCCATAGCTTACTCTGCCTGTTCCTTTTACTTATATATTTTCTAGATCTCAAGTGACGGCGTCTCTAACGTGGATTGACCCTCCCAATCTACCAAGATTGGAAGCCAAAGCGTCACATTTTTCCCTTGCCCCCTCAACTTTCTCTTCATAATTGCTGAGCCAAGCCTCATATGGAGTTTCTCTAACCATCTGTTCTCCCATCTCTCTCTCTCTCTCTCTCTCTCACACACACACATATTATTTCATTGCCAACTTCTTCCCCAGTCACTGCCACATCACCCTTCTTCCACTCTCACACCCCTTCCACTCACACACTCTTTCACCTCCTCCCTGCGCTGTTCCCCATCCCGGAAAGCTAGCTGGGTTATCAGCATTTATACAGGACGCTATTACCCCCGATTTGGCACCCTACCCACAACCAGCTTTTCCCAATTCTTCCCTCCCATCATTTCATTATTATCCCCCTTCTCCTCCTCTTCCCAATCTCACCACCACTTCACTTCCCTCCTCTGTTCTCCCCACTCCCTTTGTCCCCACTCGCCACTCCCCGTCCCCACTCCCCTGCTCCCCGTCCCCACTCCCCTGCTCCCCGTCCCCATTCCCCCACTCCTCGTCCCCACTCACCGTCCCCACTCCCCTGCTCCCCGTCCCCACTCCCCTGCTCCGCGTTCCCACTCCCCTGCTCCCCACTCCCCAGTCCCCTGCTCCCCGTCCCCACTCCCCCACTCCCCGTCCCCCATAAAGCGAGCCGTGTTATCAGCATTCATACGGGGCGCTATTACCCGCGATTGGCGCCCCACCCGGTACCATTAAGGTTAAAACTTCATGAGCACCACCCGGCGTTGGCGGAGAGGCAGGGACGGGGAGAGGGGAGGGAGAGGAAGAGTTTTAGGATGAGGTAGAGTGGGGAGAGGGGGTAAAGAGAATGAGAGGGGGAGAGAGAGAGCGAGTTGGAGGTTGAGGAAGAGTGGGGTAGAGAAATTTAAGAGAGGTAGCGAGATAAAGAAGTGGAGAGGTAGAGAAACAGGCCGAGATAGGGAGAAGGAGGGTTTGGGGATGAGGTAGAGTGGGGGGGGAGGTAGAGAGAGATAGAGTTTTGGGATGAGGTATAATAGAGGGGGGGGGGGGTGGGGGGGGGGTAGGGAGAGAGAGAGAGTGGCGAAGGGGTGAGGGGGGTAAGGAGAGAGTAAGAAGTGGGTGAGGTAGAGGCAGGGAGAGTTTGGGGATGAGGTAGAGGGGGGAGTACATACATACATACATACAATGGTTTAACGTCATTTTTCCATTACATGTATTGTAACGGCTCAGACGGGGTTGCCTTTCAGTAGTTGGAGTGTACTGCAGTACAATACAATCCCGCCACAGCACTGCCCCACCAAGTCATACTGTGGCTGATGTTGGTGTAGTGCTAACCGTGCCTCAGCAAGACTCAACAGTCCCCCTGCAGCACTTGCACCTGCAGTATCTGCAACCACACCAGCCTTAACAGTGTTACAAAAAGACAGCCCCATAACAAGACTCTACTGTATATTAGGCAATTGGATTATAGACCAATAAAGTCCTGCCCCAACACTGCTCCAATATGCAAACACTGTTGCCGACACAGGTGTGGTGCCAAACAGCGCCCAGGTAAGACTCAGTCCCCTGTGGCACCTATCCGCACCCCACCAGCCTCGGCAGTGCCATACCAAGACCGTGCTAAGATAAAAACTTTATTGTCTAGTAATGGCTGTTGGTCCACAAGTCTATCGCCATCCCCCCTATTAGTCGCCTTGCACGACACGCAGTAGGATACGTGAGGCATATTAGTTTTTCCTCTACCATTAGGGGTAAAGAGAAAGAGGTAGATAGGTAGGTACAAGGAGGTAGAGAAACAGGGGAAGGTAAGGGTAACGAGTAAGAGAGGTATGGATAGAAAGAGATAGTAAGGAGAGGATAAGGGGATAAGGTATTCTTCTGAGAGGCGGGGCGAAGTTGGGAGGAAGTGAGATAAAGAGAAGAGGTAGAACGGGACAAGAAGTTGAGAAGGTGGGGTAGACAAACGGAGAGGTAGGGAGAGGAGTGATGTCGAAAGAGGGAGAGTAGAGGAAGGAAGAGTTAGAGAGGTTGAAGAGGTAAGGTGGACATACAGGGAGAGGAGTGAGGTCGAAAGAGGAAGAGCAGAGACAGAAGAGGTAGATAGAAATAAACAGAGATTGAGGAGGTTAGGTAGACAGAGAAGGAGAGGAGTGAGGTCGAAAGAGGGAGAGTAGAGGAAAGAAAGGGTAGAGTGGGATAAGGATAGGTTGAGGAGGTGAGGTAGACAGCCAGGGAGAGGTAGGAAGAGGAGTGAGGAAGAGCAGGGGAAGGAAGAGGTAAACAGGTAGAGGTTGAGGGGACGAAATAGGTTGAGATATGAGACTGAGGAGTAAGTAGTCGGTATTAGTAGTGAGGACAGAAGTAACGATAGTAGACATTATGGGAGGGATGTAGGGAAGAAGAGAGGATAAATGGATGGATGGAAAGGAAGACGGGAGAGTAAGCAGGAGTAGATGGATGGAAGAATGTGAGGTAAGGAGAGAGGAAGGAGGGGTCGACAGAAGGGAGGATAGGGGGGAGGAAGGAAGAAAGAAGAACGGGAGGAAGAACTCAGACTAACTAAACAGAGATAACAAGAGGCGATCACGTGTAGTAAACAGGGAGGCAGGAACAGCAGCATCAGTCAGCAATGATGATTGTTTTAGGGGGGGGGGGAATATAACCCAGATAGATGGCGTATCATGTGCCAGGAAAAAAATAGATACCGAAATGGTACTGTACAAAAGGTGTTAATATTGACAAATATGTGGGGTAAAAAGTTTTAGAATCGACAAACTAATGGGGCTAAACATGAGGGACAAGATAGTCCAGAAAAAGCTACTCCCTTCCCCTTCAGAATTTCCGCATTAGCCCGCTCCCCTGTACTAATAACCAGCAGGAGTGATAAGGGTACAGTATATAGGCAAGACCACCTATACACATACTGAACTGTATACTGTATAGGGCCGTGTGGGTGCCTCGCCTGGATACCCCTGCAGATTGGCCCAAGGCTCACAAGTTCCAGTGTTGCCAATATACCTACTTTCCTGCTAGATCTAGAGGTATTGACTTCGATCTAGTGGCAAATTTTTACATATAGGGACGTGAAATCTAGCGATATTCTAGAGATTGCGGGATTATTCGAGCGATTTCTGGCCTGTATTTACTATATATCGGCCTTCTAGCGACTTTAGAGAACGGATCTAGCGGTCTTCTGTGTTTTGATTTGGTAACTGTTTCCCCTCGATTCACACGCCACTCGGAGCCAAGTGTTGCAGAAAATCCCGTTCTGGCCGCCCTCCTCCCCTCCTCCTCCTCTTCCTTCCTCCTTCTTCCTCCTCCTCCTCCTCTGTTAGTTGTAGGGGGTTGTAGGTTGTAGATTAGTTGTAGATTGTAGATTCACTATCTCTGGATTGTAGGATGTAGCGCCGCCACTCTCTCTCTCTTTTTCTATCTCTCCTCTCTCTCTCTCTCTCTCTCTCTCTCTCTCTCTCTCTCTCTCTCTCTCTCTCTCTCTCTCTCTCTCTCTCTCTCTCTCTCTCTCTCTCTCTCTCTCTCTCTCTCTCTCTCCCTACCCGCCTAATGCCCTCATAGCCAACATCAGGAAGTATCACTGGACCCCGAAACAATTCCTCCGTATTTGCCATAATCGTTGGGATCGTGGAGGGGTTCGAAGCCTTCCCATAACTCACCGTAAAGTGCGCCGCTCTGAGGAACATAAACCACCGCGGATAGAGGGTGACGCGGGGATTATATTAATATTTGTTGTCTTTCTTTTCTGTATATGAAGGAGACAAAAGGCCTAAATGAGTGTCTCCCCCAAAGCCATAAGAGTGACAGAGAGCCAAATTAAAGGTGCGTCGGGGTCAAAATGCCTGGACACACGAAGTTTAATGCAGTCTAAGTCATAGGATGAAGGAAAGGTTGACTGAGGTAGAGAGTTCCAGAATTTGGTCGGGTTAGGGCAGTTTTTTACTGTTGCCAACAGGAAATTCACATCCATTGTTCTACCGACAAATGTACACATTAATCTCGAATGGGGGTCTTGGGATTTTTTTTTTTTTTTTTTTTTCAAAGCTTAATGGATGTCTAGGGAGCAAACTAAAAACCTTCCATTACAGTTGCAGATTTTTTTTTACGGGGAGAAGCCAAGGTATAAATCTGCCTTAAGGGCGGGATGGTTGGGTTTTCTGATCCCCCTTCTCCCTCATGTTTAGCCCCATTACTTTTCAGATTTTAAAACGTTCGGCCCATTACTTTTGCGGTTTTAAGACCTTTCGCCCCATTGTTTTGTCAATAATAAGACCTTTCGTGCCATCTAGGTGTCCATTTTTGCTTCCTGGCGAGCGATAGCCAGTCTGTAATTTAAAATGTAAAACTTGCAAACTAAACAAACCAAAACTGGGACAAAGACAATACAAAGTCAAATTAACTTATCAAAATCGTTATGTGGAAACAACGCTTACTAAAATAAAACGTATGAAATAAAAGAACACAATCCACCACATAGGGTGTACATTACTACATGAGCAAGTTAATCTTAGGAGGAATCGGCTTTCTGCCAGGAATTTTGTTCTATCGAAAAATGTACAAATTTATCTCGAAGGGGGGGTCTGGGGGGGGGGGAGGCTGTTATTAAGCTTGATGGAGTTCTAGCGAGGAAATTGAAAACAAACATAATAATAATGATAATAATAATAATAATAATAATAATAATATATAAATAAAAGATAGTCCCAAAACTTTACCCTACCCACCTTAAGCCAAATTTCAGCCAATCCCTTTATTTCTGATGTTTGGGTGTACTGTATTGTAGTGGTGGCCAGGCAGGCAAGTCCCCTCCAAGAGAGCCCTATAGTCGGACCCTCAAGGCTATCGCGGAATTGGGAATTCTTAATTGCACTGGCTCAGTCCTAAATGATTGCTAGGCCAAACGGATTTCTAAAATGCAACTATCTTGGAGTGTTCATGTAGGAGCCGAAGCGATGATAAGCCATTTCCATTTACTGCTTTCATGGAGAATCAACCCGGTTATAGAGAAAGTCAGGGTCCAAAGAATACTGGGTCTACGCCCGACTGAAAGAAAACGCCCGACTGAAAGAAAACGCCCGACTGAAAGAAAACGCCCGACTGAAAGAAAACGCCCGACTGAAAGAAAACGCGCCGTCTTCCACGCATGACGTCACTTTCCCTATAGTTGCACAGGGGTCAGTCGGAGTTCAATCAGTTAAGGGGAGATTTCCACTTGAGGGATTTTTTTCTTTACCCCTTTCTCCCTCATGTTTAGCCCCATTGCTTTTGAGATTTTAAGACGTTCGCCCCATTAGTTTGGCGATTTTTAAGAACTTTCGCCCCATTTATTTCACTTTTAAGACCTTTCGTGTCATTTAGGTGTCGATTTTTTCCTGGCGAGCGATAGCGAGCCTGGAATTTAAAAGGAACCGGCCTTCGGCCGGGAAATTTTTCTACCGAAAAATGAACAAATTTTGTTAAAAGGGGGTCAAGGGGGTGTAATTTCAAGCTTGATGGAAGTCTAGGAAAATCACTAAAAACCTTCCCTTAATTCACTTTGAGTACTCGATCACGAACATACGAGGCGAAACAAAGCGGATGTTTTATCATTTTGCTTGTGCGTGGTGAGGTAATCATGTGTAGTCCCTGATCCCTGGTGAAAGTATTCGAGGGCTAATAACTATATTGCGTAGTCATTTAAGATGTGTGGTCGACCGGTGAAATCATAAAAGGGATTGAAAACCTCTATAACTAACATTTAAAGCTCTTTGTATATCTTAATAACCATGTTTGGCTTTTATATTTCTTTTGCTGTATATATGTGAGGTATTACGCCGTTCAGGTTGAGCGTTTGTTGAGAGGGCATAGTTAAGCGTTTGTTGACAGGGCACAGTTGAGCGTTTGTTGAGAGGGCATAGTTGAGCGTTTGTTGAGAGGGCACAGTTGAGCGTTTGTTGAGAGGGCATAGTTGAGCGTTTGTTGACAGGGCACAGTTGAGCGTTTGATGAGAGGGCATAGTCCTTTGGCTTGAACACATCACGTAGTTCCATTCTATTGTTAATATAATTTATGAACATTTATAATTAAGAACATATTTACAAAGGTAGACAGAATTAATATAAACACCATATGAGAAGGAGAACTTTAACGTTGTCAATAAAGTGCTCCTCCTCAATATGGTATATATATACCTGTATATATATATATATATATATATATATATATATATATATATATATATATATATATATATATATATATATATATATATATATATATATATATATTCAGTATACCGTAGTTAAAGGGAGGTATTTAGTTTGTTCCCTACTTTTTCATCAAGCTTAAAATTACACCCCCCTAGACCCCCTTTCAAGATAAATTTGTACATTTTTCGGTAGAAAAATGTCCCGGCCGAAGGCCGGTTGCTCTTAAATTACAGGCTCGCTATCGCTCGCCAGGAAAAAACCGACACCTAAATGGCACGAAAAATCTTAAAATTGACAGAAATGGGGCGAAAGTTCTTAAAATCGCCAAACTAATGGGGCGAACGTCTTAAAATATCAAAATCAATGGGGCTAACCATGAGGAAGAAAGGGGTCAAGAAAAAAATCCCTCAAGTGGAAATCTCCCCTTAACACATCTCTCAGATCAGATAAAATAGTGTATATCCAAGTATGCTATTAAGAGGAGATTTCCGCTTGAGGGATGTTTTCTGGACCCCTTTCTCACTCATGTGTAGCCCCATTGCTTTGGAGATTTTAAGACGTTCACCCTATTAGTTTGGTGATTTTAAGAATTTTCGCCCCATTGCTGTCAATTGTATGTCCATTCGTGCCATTTAGGTGTCGATTTTTGCCTGGCGAGCGATAACGAGCCTGTAATTTAGGAGGAACCAGCTTTCGGCCAGGAAATTTGTCTACCAAAAAAAGTACAAATTTATCATGAAAGGGGGTCTCGGGGGTGGAATTTTAAGCTTGATGGAGGTCTAGGGAACAAACTAAAAACCTCCCCTTAAAGGCCAAGGATACCAACACTATTAGCTGGTGTTGAACTGATTTAGGGAACGGAGGTAGATCCATAGAAGGAGAGAGAGAGAGAGAGAGAGAGAGAGAGAGAGAGAGAGAGAGAGAGTACATTAAAAGAAGAAAACGAAGATAGATCTGATCTTTGCGAGAATGCATCTGGCTAATCCATCTAACTTAACTCTGACAGACAGGCAGACAAACAGATAGAGAGAGAGAGATAGTATGTGTGTGTGTGTGTGTGTGTGTGTGTGTATGTGTGTGTGTGCAAGAGAGAGGGAGAAACAAAGAGAGTGTGTGTGTGAATTAGAGAGAGAAAGAGAGTGTGAGCGTGTGTGTGTGAAAGAGAGAGAGAGAGAAAGAAAGAAAGAGACAGAAAGAAAGAGAGTGTGTGTGTGAATTAGAGAGAGAGAAAGAGAGTGTGTGTGTGTGTGTGTGAAAGAGAGAGAGAGAAAGAAAGAAAGAGACAGAAAGAAAGAGAGTGGGTGTGTGAATTAGAGAGAGAGAAAGAGAGTGTGTGTGTGTGTGAAAGAGAGAGAGAGAGAAAGAAAGAAAGAGACAGAAAGAAAGAGAGTGTGTGTGTGAATTAGAGAGAGAGAAAGAGAGTGTGTGTGTATGTGTGAAAGAGAGAGAGAGAGAAAGAAAGAAAGAGAGTGTGTGTGTGTGTGAAAGAGAGAGAGAGAAAGAAAGAAAGAGAGTGTATGTGTGAAATAGAGAGAGAAAAAGAAAGAGAGTGTGTGTGTGTGTAAAATAGAGAGAGATAAAGAAAGAGAGTGGGGGGGGGGGTAAGGTTAAGGCCATTTAGAACCCTGGTGAGAGCAAGTGTCTCGACCAACGACCCCCAAGAGTCCCGGGGAGCGCCGACCCCCTGATTGTGGCATCAAATATTCACATGCAATATCCCGCAACCTCGTGAACCCCCCCCCTCCCCCCCCCCCTCTCTCTCTTCCTTCCTAACCCCCCCCCCCCCCCGCCCCCCCCCCCACCCCAAACCGGTCCCCCCCCCCCCCACCACAGAAGCCCTTCTCTCCCCTCCCCTGGCCCCCCCTCCCCCCCCCCCCCCCTTTTCTTTCCACCTGCTACTCTTCCCCTCAGCCACTCTCATTCGCCAAATTTCTTACAGGCCCCCCTCTTCCCCTTCTCCCACCTCCTCTAACCTTCCCCCATCCCCACCCCTCCTCTAACTTACCCCCCCCCCCAAAAAAAAAGCAAAAAAAATACAAATATAAATAAATAGTCCTTTTAGGGCCGAGTCACACGAGCGTATATATATATTCCGGCATCTGTTTTTATTTTTTGTATTTATTTGTTTTATTTTTATTTTTTACAACTCAGGTCTGTCCACTTCTGGAAATAAGTGTTATTGATCAATCACCTCAAATAATTTGCCTGCGGTCTAGATGCTGATATCAATGTAATAAGACCGTCGAACTGTTATCAAGATGATGTTGTCTATTAAAAGATGCCAGAAGAAGTGCTCGTGTGAATAGGCTTTTACCCCACTCTTCACCCCACCAATCACCCTCCCCCCTACACCCCTACCCATCACCCCCACCTTAACACCCATCAAGCCCCCCCCCCCACCCATCACTCCCACCCTTCACCCCTTACCTATCACCCACACCCTCACCCCCACCCATCACCCCTCACTCTTCACTCCCAACCATCACCCCCACACCCTTCACCCTCCCCATCACCCCATACCCACCACCTCCACCCATCACCCTTCACTCCCAACCATCACCCCCACACCCCTCACATTATTGCATAATTGCAAAATTATTGGTAAATCTTTTAACTCACACGAATCTAAGAATTTCTTCTTCAATCGAGTTGTCAACTTGTGGAATGGGCTTCCCCGAAACGTTATAGACTGCATCACCGTTGATTCATTTAAACTCCGCCTAGACAAATATCTCGCATCAAACCCGCGACTGACTGCGTTTGTAAATGAATAACTTTATTTTATCCCCCCCCCCTCAGTTACTAACCCATCTGTCCCCTATTAACTTCCTCCTAATCCTGCCACGGACATTAGTTCCAGGGCAGTAATTCCCTTTCCAATGTTCCCTTACCCACTCTAAACCACTGTTTGGACACTTGATCCTCAGTGTTTTGGAGGACAAGCAACCTAGAAGGGTCACAAGATCTGTTGTTGCTTGATTTCCTTTGTACTCCTTTGTACTTTGTACTCACCCACCACCTCCACCCATCACCCTTCACCCCCATCCTTCACCCCATCATCCCCCACCCATCACCCACACCCATCACCCCCCCCCATCACCCCCCCATCCACCCCCACCCCCCCCCCCAACCTTGCAAGAACCCCCACTCGTCATCCCCCACCCGTCACCCTCCACCACCCCCACCGTCACCCCCCACTTCATCCCCCCACCCTTCACCCCCCCATCACCCCCCCCCCCAACCTTGCACCCCACTCTTCATCCCCCACCCGTCACCCTCACCCCCCCACAGCCGTCACCCCCCACTCACCCCCCACCCATCACCCCCCACTTCATCCCCACCCTTCACCCCCCACCCATCACCCCCCACTTCATCTCCCCTCTCGTCTTCTCACCTCTTGTACATATCTCGCCTCCCGCTCATATTATTGTTCATACTATTAAGGGGAGACTGGCCGTTTGTTTGGTCTATTAATTAATTTATTCATATATTTCTTTAGTTTCCTCCCTAGACCTCCATCAAGCTTAGAAAAACACCCCCTAGACCCCCCTTCAAGATAAATTTGTACATTTTTCGGTAGAAAAATTATCCGGCCGAAGGCCGGTTTCTCTTAAAATTGCAGGCTCGCTATCGCTCGCCAGGAAATAATCGACACCTAAATGGCATGAAAGGTCTTAAAACTGACAACGAAATGGGGCGAAAGGTGTTAAAATCGCCAAACTAATGGGCCTAACGTCTTATAATCTCAAAACTAGTGGAGCTAAACATTAGGGAGAAGGGGGTCCAGAAAAACGGTCTGCCTCCCCTTAAGCCGACACACCAGGGCTAGCAAAACAGAGAAGCAGAGCACTCATTTTTGCACCGGAGTGGGATGAGCTAACTTCTATGTCTGTTGTCTGTCTGTCTGTCTTTCTATCTATCTAACTAAAGCCTCCTTTTAGTTAATGAATGTTCACTATACTCGATATATATATATACGGTATATATATATATATATATATATATATATATATATAGAGAGAGAGAGAGAGAGAGACAGAGAGAGAGAGAGAGAGGGATTCCTCACTTAAAATTGTAGGGAAAAATATAGTTTCAATTAAACAATTGTAAATGAAGCGCAAAGTGAAACAACTTAAAATGGGGAAACTTCAAGTGGGGAATACCTGTCTGTCTGTCATTCATTTTAATTATTAATTACATGTATCTATATATGTCTAATTAACTATCTAACACGGTATCTATCATCCTCATCTCTCTATTCTTTCCTTCAATTTGATATCTATTTATCTATCTATCTATATATATATGTATATATATATATATACAGTATATATATAATTATACGACTTATCAATAGCACAGACACACAGCCCTACTCACAGAACAGACACACACTAATAGACTCATTCTCAATAGCACAGACACACACACCCATAACACATACCGACACACAGACAGTTTGAATGGCCATACCAATCTTTCACTCATGGCACAACAGTCAACACAGACATCACAGCCCAACCGACATACAGCCATTCACAGCACAGATATGACAGCCCTACCACACACAGACGTACAGTCACTCACAATATATACATCACAGGCACACCACACACAGCACAGACCACTCACAGACACACACCCAACACAGATATAACAGCCCCACCACCTACAGCACAGCCACACAGCACAGCCACACACATCACAGCCAACACAGACATCACAGACTACCCACATCACAGCCCCACAACACAGCCACAGCCAACACAGACATCACAGCCCCACCACCCACAGCACAGCCACACACACACACACACAACACAATCCAAATAATAAGCCCAGATTTTCCGTGCGCCGTGTTGGGACTCGGGAGATTACCAGTGTAAGCCGGGCCCAAACCCCCACCCATGTTAAATATACAACCCCCACACCAGATGACCAGAAGGATGAGTCTCCACAATCACCATGGGGGCCTTGGTTGGTTGGCTGATACTTGTTTATGTTAAGGGGGGGGGGGGGGGACCTGCTTTTTGTTCTCTCTCTCTCTGGGTTGTATCCATTCGGCCCCATTCAGCCTACTGTTTTAAGACGTTTATCCCCATCCAGGTGTCGATTTTTTCCTGGCGAGCGATAGCGAGCCACCATATTTTGGAAAATGTGTTAGACAGCTGGATAAATTTGTACATTTTTCGATAGAAAAATTTCTCCGGCGAAGCCGGATTACTCCAGAAAATGCTGGCTCGCTATCGCTTGCCAGGAAAAAAATCGACACCAGGATGGGGATAAACGTATTAAATCAGTAGGCTGAACGGGACCGAATGGATGCAACCAAGAAAGATAAAAAATGCAGGTGATCCCCCTTTAAGAATACAGACATAAACGCTTGTATCAGGATAGTACAGATTTTTCTCTTTATCAAAGTAAACTAACACATTTCTTTTGTTCTGGCAAAAATATGTATAGAGAACATTTGTTTATGTAATTGTCTATCACATATCCTCATTGTTGCCTCTTTGGCCACAGAATAAGGGAGTTATAGCGTTAAAAGCTTTGGCCAAGAAAATCTCGCATGTTTTCACCATTATCAAAGAACAGACTTGTTTTTGTTTTGAGAAACATAAGTATAGAAAACATTTTGTTATGTAAGGTAATTGTCTATTACATATCCAAATTTCAGCGTCATTGGCCAAAAAAATAAGGATGTTATTGTGTTGGATTTTTTATTTTTTTTTTGGAGCCACTATATCAGAATATCAATAACTTTTCTTAGTTACAGAGATGTGGGTTCGCAATTTCTGACCTATAATGCTTGGAACAGAGTATAACTTAGATCCTGGCACACTCGTTGGTAATATTAGGCTAACTCGACTCTGGGAGCTTAATTCAAGATTCACGAGGTATCAGGGTTAAATTATTCATACAGCGATTATGGTAGTTTTGTTTGTCACATGTATGAATGAGGTTTCCGATATTTACGTTTCTTGACATCTCTGTCAGTAGTAAGTAAGGGGCATTCTATTCAAGATTCATGCACAATTCACACGTAACCCCTTCAGCACGATGACGTCTTTTTACCTTTGATCATGGCTACATATAGACGATTTTATGCAGCTTAAGAAATACTTATGTTAATCGGTTGGTTTAATATCGTATTTACCCCTTTGAGTCCTAGAGGTAGATTATAAGCTATAGAAAATCGTCTAATGGTAACCAGAATATGGTGAAATTACGTTATCGTGCTAAAGGGGTTAAATGAACTCCTAAAATATGCACAGTCGGCCACATAAGTTCTGTTACTCTCCGTGATCTTATAGATGGAAATACAATGCACATGATTGAATTACAGGTGTAGTTTCTTAGGCAGTGGTTAACTCATCTGATTAGTCCACTGATATTTAAAAGAAACCACACTCGCAAGTCATTCATACTAATTTTACTTTCACACATAGGATCACGGTGAGGAACAGAACTTATGTGACCAACTGTACCTATTAGTCTACCTCATGTTACCAGCTGGTTATCAGACACTTTTTGGTAATGAATGATTAGCTTATTTCCGGAAACTATATTCAAGATTATTTGTGAACCATTTTCTTATAAAGATATAAGATTTGCTTGTGAATTGCATAGAAGTCACAATCACACTGGTATATATTTGTCTAATGTTTGAGAGTAATACATTTATCTCAAATCCATTCATTCAATTCACGATTAATTAAGACGTATTTTAAGCTTCAGCTACAGTATATATATATATATATATAATTTTTATAATTTATATATATATATATATATATATATATATATATATATATATATATATATATATATATATATATATATATATATATATATATATATATATATATATATGAATCTTTCCAAGATCACCATATTCTCTAGTTCTTGGAGAGAAATTGTTAATAAAAGCATTTGTTTATGAATCTTACTGGCTTAATGTTTCAATTAAGGGGAGATAGTTCGTATTTCTGGTCCCCCTTCTTCCTCATGTTTAGCCCCATTAGTTTTCATATTTCATGATGTTCGGCCCATTAGTTTGGCGATTATAAGACCTCTCATTCCATTTCTTTGTCAATAGTGAGACTTTTCGTGTCATTTAGGTGTCGATTTTTTCTGGCGAGCGATGGCGATCCTGTAATTTAAGAGGAACAATTCAATGCGGCATCGGATTTTTTTAATAAGGGTTAACTCATTTACTACGATAGCGAGTTTACGCAGCTTCCGAATGACCTGTGTGGATTAAGGGCAAACATCTAAAATCTGAAAACTAATGGGGCTAAGCACGAGGGAGAAGGGGGTCTAGAAAAAACAACCCATATCCCCTTAAAGCCAAATTGACCGGGTTTGACACTCTGTTGTTACTATACCTCGTTTCTTTTCAACTGACGGTAATTTGCAATCTTCCCATCAAGATTTCTCAGTTATGTTTGACGAATTTGTAGTGAAATATGGTGCTAATTTTATGAACCTGGTCTTAATACGCGATATTGTAGTTTCATATTTGTCCGTTAAGTATCGAGAAAATAGCTACTATAAATGGATTCAATTTACCGCCAGATTAAATGAAACAGGGTATAGGTTCACCCCATGTAAACCTCAGAGAGATACGAATACATATCTTAGGACCGGGTCACTTATCAGTAACTGTGTCACGAATGTCTGGCCACAACTGGACTTGGATTCAGTAACTAACACCCTGCATAATTCACCATTCACCCGCAGCTGGGACTCGATCCATAGTCACCCCTCCTCCCCCCCCCCCCCCTGGCTCTAATGGCATGGCGTGTACAGACATTTACAAATCCCCTTTTCCCTCTTCACTTTCCCCATTTGGCTTTTTTTTACGACCCCCCCCCCTCTTTCGATGACCCCCCTTCTCTCTTCTCCCCCTTCCCCTCCTCCCTATCTCTCTTCTCACCCCTCTCTCCCCACCTGCCTCTCCTTCCTCTCTGCCGTTTGGGTTTTTGTCTTTATCTATCTATTTATACAAGGTACACTCGGATACCATAGTCTGTAGCCCACTCCTAAGAATTCGTGGATCCCCTCTGTAGCCCACTCCTAAGAATTCGTGGATCCCCTCTGTAGCCCACTCCTAAGAATTCGTGGATCCCCTATGTAGCCCACTCCTAAGAATTCGTGGATCCCCTATGTAGCCCACTCCTAAGAATTCGTGGATCCCCTATGTTTTTTTCTTTATGCAACTATAACCTTCTGATTACATTTTTGGATAAAACTTGCTTTTCCATAAATATAATAAAAAGTTTCGTAGTTGATGTATAAATTATTATATTAATAAATTTGTTTCCAGAGATATACTTCCATAAATTGAAATAGGTGAGGTCCACAAATATACAGTATATGAGTGGGCTAAATATACAGTATATGAGTGGGCTAAATATACAGTATATGAGTGGGCTAAATATACAGTATATGAGTGGGCTAAATATACAGTATATGAGTGGGCTAAATATACAGTATATGAGTGGGCTAAAGACTATGTACATGTTTGGTTTTATATTGATATGGATATTAACCTCTAACAGTCTCTTTCTCTCTCTCTCTCTCTCTCTCTCTCTCTATATATATATATATATATATATATATATATATATAATATACAATTATACAGTATATATACAATTATATATATATATATATATACTGTATATATACAGTATATATAAAATTATATATATATATATATTTGTTTATTTATTTATTTATTTTATTCATTTATATCTATTATTTATACCCGAGTGAGACTGAGTGAGAGTGAGAGATCCTCTTTATATCACTCAGTTTATCTTTTATCATTGCTCTGTTCATCAACCTTAGTAAAGTTCGTATATTTTGTTTCTGTTATAGCTGGGCATTATTTACTATTATGTCTAATATGTTTCAATGTTATGTCTACTTATAGTGGCCGGTTTTTTGGTCTATTAATTCATGTATTCATATATTCTTTTTTTAGTTTCCTCGCTAGACTTCCATCAGGCTAGCTTAGAAAAACATCCCCTAGACACCCTTTCAAAATAAATTTGTAAATTTTTCGGTAGAAAAATGTCCCAGCCGAAGCCTGGTTACTCTAAAAATTACAGGCTCGCTCTTGCTCGTCAGGAAAAAGTCGACACCTTAATGGCACGAAAGGTCTAAAATTGACAACGGAATGGGGTGAAAGGTATTAAGGGGAGACTGACTGTTTGTTTGGTCTATTAATTCATGTATTCATATATTTTTTTAGTTTCCTCCCTAGACCTCCACCAAGCTTAGAAAAACACCCCCTAGACCCCCCTTCAAGATAAATTTGTAAATTTTTCGGTAGAAAACTTTCCCGGCCAAAGGCCGGTTCCTCTTAAAATTGCAGGCTCGCTTTCGCTCGCCAGGAAATAATCGACACCTAAATGGCACGACAGGTCTTAAACTTGACAACGAAATGGGGCGAAAGGTGTTAAAATCGCCAAACTAATGGGCCGAACGTCTTATAATCTCAAAACTAGTGGGGCTAAACATTATGGAGAAGGGGGTCCAGAAAAACGGTCTGCCTCCCCTTAAAGTCGCCAAACTAATCCCCCCTTTAAGCACATGGGTTGTTTGGTACTGTATAGTCTGTGTAGTTCCTTGTAACTCCCATTCCCTTGTATACCTCTGTTACTTCTTATAACTTATATTATACCACCATATATTGTTATTGACCATCCTATTCTTCCTACTCTCTCCCTCCTTCCTTCCTCCTACTCTCTCCTTCCTCCTACTCTCTCTCTCTCTCCTCCTTCCTCCTACTCTCTCCTTCCTCCTACTCTCTCCTTCCTCCTACTCTCTCTCTCCCTCCTCCTTCCTCCTACTCTCTCCTACTCTCTCCTTCCTCCTACTCTCTCCTTCCTCCTACTCTCTCCTTCCTCCTACTATCTCCTTCCTCCTACTCTCTCTCTCCCTCCTACTCTCTCCTTCCTCCTACTCTCTCCTTCCTCCTACTCTCTCTCTCCCTCCTCCTACTCTCTCCTTCCTCCTACTCTCTCTCTCCCTCCTCCTTCCTCCTACTCTCTCCTTCCTCCTACTCTCTCCCTCCTCCTTCCTCCTCCTTCCTCCTACTCTCTCCTTCCTCCTACTCTCTCTCTCCCTCCTATTCTCTCCTTCCTCCTACTCTCTCCTTCCTCCTACTCTCTCTCTCCCTCCTATCCTCCTTCTCCTACTCTCTCCTCCCTCCTATTCTCTCCTTCCTCCTCTCTCTTCCTCCCTCCTCTCACCTCTCTCTCCCTCCTCTCACCTCTCTCTTCCTCCCTCCTCTCACCTCTCTCTCCCTCCTCCTACTCTCTCTCTCCCTCCTACTCTCTCCTTCCTCCTACTCTCTCCTTCCTCCTACTCTCTCTCTCCCTCCTCCTACTCTCTCCTTCCTCCTACTCTCTCTCTCCCTCCTCCTTCCTCCTACTCTCTCCTTCCTCCTACTCTCTCTCTCCCTCCTCCTTCCTCCTACTTATCCCCCCCTCAGTTACTAACCCCTCTGTCCCCTACTAACTTCCTAATCCTGCCACGGACATTAGTTCCAGGGCAGTAGTTCCCTTTACAATGTTCCCTTACCCACTCTAAACCACTGTTTGGACACTTGCTCCTCAGTGTTTTGGAGGACAAGCAGCCTAGAAGGGTTACTAGACCTGTTGTTGCTTGATTTCCTTTGTACTCCTTTGTACTTCTTTTGTACTTGTACTCTCTCCCTCCACCTACTCTCTCTCTCCCTCCTCCTTCCTCCTACTCTCTCCCTCCTCCTCCTTCCTACTCTCTCCCTCCTCCTCTCTCCCTCCTCCTCCTTCCTACTCTCTCCCTCCTCTTCCCTCCTCCTCTCTCCCTCTTCCTCCTTCCTACTCTCTCCCTCCTCTTCCCTCCTCCTCTCTCCCTCCTCCTCTCTCCTCCTACTCTCTCTCCCTCCTCTTCCTCCTACTCTCCCTCCTCCTTCCTCCTACTCTCTCCCTCCTCCTCCTTCCTACTCTCTCCCTCCTCTTCCCTCCTTCTCTCTCCCTCCTCTCTCCCTCCTCCTCTCTCCCTCCACCTACTCTCTCTCCCTCCTCTTTCTTCCTTCTCTCTCCCTCCTCTTTCTTCCTTCTCTCTCCCTCCTCTTTCTTCCTTCTCTCTCCCTCCTTCCTTCTCTCTCCCTCCTCCTCCTTCCTACTCTCTCCTTCCTCCTCCCTCCTACTCTCTCCTTCCTCCTCCCTCCTACTCTCTCCCTCCTCCTCCTTCCTACTCTCTCCTTCCTCCTCCTTCCTACTCTCTCCCTCCTCTTCCCTCCTTCTCTCTCCCTCCTCCTCCCTCCTACTCTCTCCCTCCTCCTTCCTCCTACTCTCTCCCTGCTCCTTCCTCCTACTCTCTCCCTCCTCTTCTTCTCTCTCCCTCCTCCTTCCTCCTACTCTCTCCCTCCTCCTCCCTCCTACTCTCTCCCTCCTCCTTCCTCCTACTCTCTCCCTCCTCCTTCTTCCTACTCTCTCCCTCTTCCTACTCTCTCCCTCCTCCCTCCTACTCTCTCCCTCCTCCTTCCTCCTACTCTCTCCCACCTCCTCCCTCCTACTATCTCCCTCCTCCTCCCTCTTACTCTCTCTTTCTCCTTCCTTTTGCCCTCTCCCTACTACTCTCTCCTTCCTCACTCCTCTATTCTCTCCCTCCTCCTTCCTTTCACTCTCTCCTTCCTCACTCCTCCTCTCCTACCATCAAACCCTCTCCCCTCCCTCCCCCCGCCCCCCTTCCTCCTCCCCCCCAACACCACTCACAGTTTGTGGAGATCCGGCTGACTTTCATGAATTCGTAATATGACAATCTCGCGCGGAATTCTTCCCCATTTGCCCCTGTAACTCATAATCGCGGCCGAGAGAGGCAATTTGGCCATTTTTGAGAAGTGGAGGGGGGAATGAAATTTTTCCTCTCTCCGCCCGGTCTTTTTGTTATTCGGATATTTTTGTGTTGGTACTTGTGGTGGAGGTGGTGGTGGTGTGATGGGGTACTGATGGTGTGGTGGTGGTCTGAGGAGGCTGTGTGGTGTGAGGGGGTTGTGTGGTGTGGTGGTGGTGTGAGGAGGTGGTGGTGTGATGAGGTTTTGTGGTGTGGGTGGTATGGTGTTGTGGGTTTGTTATTCGGTATTTTTGTGTTGGTACTTGTGGTGGTGGTGTGATGAGGTTGTTGGTGGTGGTGGTGTGAGGAGGTGGTGATGGTGTCCGGAGCATGTGTGGTGTAGTAGTGGTGGTGTGGTGATGGTGTGCTGAGCCTGTCTGGTGTAGTAGTGGGGGTGGTGTGTAGGGGCTGTTTGGTATGACGGGAGCTCTGTGGTGTGTTCTGGTGTGATAGGACTAATTAATGTAGAGTTTTGTTATCATAATTTTTCTTGTAGGTCTGGAGATTTTATTTGGCCACGTTTATGCTCGCGCCTACCGTTTTCGTTTCTTTATTTGCCTAACCCTTTTCCATTGTAGTGTGATGAGGCTGTTCTAAGGTGGGCTCTGTTATGAGGGCTTTGTAGGTAGGTCTGTGGTTTTATCTGTGTAGGTAGGTCGGTGGTTTTATCTTTGTAGGTAGGTCGGTGGTTTTAGCTTTGTAAGTAAGTCTGTGGTTTTATCTCTGTAGGTAGGTTTGTGGTTTTATCTTTGTAGGTAGGTCGGTGGTTTTATCTTTGTAGGTAGGTCTGTGGTTTTATCTTTGTAGGTAGGTCTGTGGTTTTATCTTTGTAGGTAGGTCTGTGGTTTTATCTTTGTAGGTAGGTCTGTTGTTTTATCTTTGTAGGTAGGTCGGTGGTTTTATCTTTGTAGGTAGGTCGGTGGTTTTATCTTTGTAGGTAGGTCGGTGGTTTTATCTTTGTAGGTAGGTCGGTGGTTTTATCATTGTAGGTAGGTCTGTGGTTTTATCTTTGTAGGTAGGTCGGTGGTTTTATCTTTGTAGGTAGGTCGGTGGTTTTATCTTTGTAGGTAGGTCGGTGGTTTTATCTTTGTAAGTCGATGGTTTTATTTCGCCTCGCTTATGCGTATCTGACTTTTTTTCTCGACTTGATGGTCATAATATAAGTGTAACTATAGTCTATTCGCTGTAAGTAGGCGAGAAATCATGACCTCTATCCTCTGTAACTCTAAAAGGATTAGAGGAAATTGGGTGTATATTTCCACACTTATTCCTTGACTGACTCTTCCCAAATGGTAGAAATATTAGCTCGATTACTCTAGTCGTTTTTTGAGTTACAGAGGTTAGAGGTCATGATTCTCGCCTACTTACAACGAATAGACTATAGCTTGCAGCTTTATTTTATCGTGCTTAAAGGGCTTGCTTATTTCTTACCTTGGTTCCTTCTGTAAAGTTGCAATTGTAATAATAAGAGCAGTGCCTTTATTTTGTACTTAAGGGGAGGTTTTTAGCTTGTTTCCTACTCCTCCAGCAATCTAAAAATGTCACCCCCTTGACCCCCTCTCAAGATAAATTTGTACATTTTTCGGTAGAAAAATTTCCCGGCCAAAGGCCGGTTCCTCTTAAATTACAGGCTCGCTATCGCTCGCCATGATAAAATCGACACCTGAATGGCACGAAAGGTCTTAATATGGGGTGAAAGTTCTTAAAATCGCTAAACTAATGGGGCAAACGTTTTATAATATTAAAAGCAATGGGGCTAAACATGAGGGAGAAAGGGGTCAAGAAAAAAATCCCTCAAGTGGAAACCTCCCCTTAACCCTTTCATGCACCGGGGGCTGCCGTTTAGAATTCAGAAATAGAATTTTCTTAATCTCATAAATACCTCTCCAAAATAGGTCTTCTGGCCACAACTTGATTAAAGACAACTACAGAAGTTGAAGTAACTAAACTAAAGGGTCCCAAACCCCCTTGATAGTCACAATTAAAGGCTTTTAAGTATCCCAGAAATGGCACAGATCACGTCCTTGTGCCCGAAATAGTTAAGGGGAGATGGGCCGCTTTTTTGGCCTATTAATTATGTATTCCTGTATTTCTTATTTTCCTCGCTAGACCTCCATTAAGCTTAGAAAAACACTCCCTAGACCGCTTTTCAAGATAAATGTGACATTTTTCGGTAGAAAAATTTACCGGCCAAAGGCCGGTTCCTCTTGAATTTTCAGGCTCGCTATCGCTCAACCAGGAAAAATCGACACCTAAACGGCACGAAAGGACTTAATATTGGCAAAGAAATGGGGCGAAAGATCCTAAAATCCACAAAGTAATAGGGCAAACGTATTAAAAATCTTCAAACTAATGGGGATGAGCATGAGGAAGAAAGGGGACCAGAAAATCAGCCCATCTCCCTTGAAGCATGATTTTTTTTTTTTTTTTTTTTTTTTTTTGACCCATAGGTGGGTCTAAGGGGGGGAAAAGAGAGGGGGGGGTGAGAGGGAAGAGAAAGGAGGAAAGTATGAAGGAAAGTAGGAGAGTAACAGTTGGTGGGCAGACCACCTTGCTATGAAGCATGATGTGAACCCCCGTAGATTTATATAGAGCACGGGGAAGCCATCGGATTTCCAAATGTATACTCCGACAAATGTATACTCCGACAAATGTATACTCCGACAAATGTATACTCCGACAAATGTATACTCCGACAAATGTATACTCCGAAAAATACTCCGACAAATGTATACTCCGACAAATGTATACTCCGACAAATGTATACTCCGACAAATGTATACTCCGACAAATGTATACTCCGACAAATGTATACTCCGACAAATGTATACTCCGACAAATGTATACTCCGACAAATGTATACTCCGACAAATGTATACTCCGACAAATGTATACTCCGACAAATGGAATCGAACCCCGAAGCGGAATGTGTACGGCTTCATTATTCAATACGCACTTCATTTGCATAATCATAAGGGTGTTCGTTCCCGTTTTTTGTGACCTAGAATGTTCACTGCATATGTTCTATATTCCTCGAAACGTATGGGATTTAACCCTTTGAGTACCAGCAACGTGTTTTATATTTTATTCTAGCTATATGTAGACGATATTAGGCAGCTTAGGAAAGATCTGTGGTAGTCATAAGGGTTGGTTGAGATCTGTGGTAGTCATAAGGGTTGGTTGAGATCTGTGGTAGTCATAAGGGTTGGTTGAGATCTGTGGTAGTCATAAGGGTTGGTTGAGATCTGTGGTAGTCATAAGGGTTGGTTGAGATCTGTGGTAGTCATAAGGGTTGGTTGAGATCTGTGGTAGTCATAAGGGTTGGTTGAGATCTGTGGTAGTCATAAGGGTTGGTTGAGATCTGTGGTAGTCATAAGGGTTGGTTGAGATCTGTGGTAGTCATAAGGGTTGGTTGAGATCTGTGGTAGTCATAAGGGTTGGTTGAGATCTGTGGTAGTCATAAGGGTTGGTTGAGATCTGTGGTAGTCATAAGGGATCTGTGGTAGTCATAAGGGATCTGTGGTAGTCATAAGGGATCTGTGGTAGTCATAAGGGATCTGTGGTAGTCATAAGGGTTGGTTGAGATCTGTGGTAGTCATAAGGGTTGGTTGAGATCTG
>CM064546.1:2540033-2665033 GCA_032716605.1 Paralithodes platypus | reverse complement strand
CTCAGATTGTAAGAAGGGGGAAGGAGAAGGAGGAGGAAGGCGTTGAGGGAAGGAGGAAGAGGAGGAAATGTGAGAATAAGAAGAGGAATGAAGAAGCGACGGAAGTCAGTGTGAGAATGAAAAGAGGAATGGAGAAGAGGTAGAAGAAGTGTTGGAATAAGAAGAGGAAAGGAGAAGAGATAGTAGGAAGTGTGAGAATGAAAAGAGGAATGGAGAAGAGGTAGAAGAAGTGTTGGAATAGGAAGAGGAATGAAGAAGCGATAGTAGGAAGTGTGAGAATGAAAAGAGGAATGGAGAAGAGGTAGAAGAAGTGTTGGAATAGGAAGAGGAATGAAGAAGCGATAGTAGGAAGTGTGAGAATGAAAAGAGGAATGGAGAAGAGGTAGAAGGAAGTGTTGGAATAGGAAGAGGAATGAAGAAGCGACGGAAGGCAGTGTGAGAACGAAAAGGAGAATGATAAAGAGATAGGAGGAAGTGTGAGAATGAGAAGAAGAAGAATGGATTGGAGGTGTATTTCATTCATTACAGGTTGGCCAGAAATTATGACCCCTAACCTCTGTAACACAAAAAGGGCTGGAGCAAATGGATTGTACATTTCCACACCTATCGTAGGTAGAGGTGAGGTGGAGATGGAAGGAAGGAAGAAGGAAGAGCTCATGGGAATTTTATTATAATTACAGTATATATTATTTATTTTTCAATTTATTTTATTTTGCATAGTATAAGTTAATCAATTAGTGATATGCCCTAAGCCAAAGCAAAGTTACATATATGAATAACTGAATAAGATCTTAATAAATATATATACTATCAAAACACAAGGAGTAGCGTAGTTTATGTTCTTCTAAACTTTGCATCCAGTATATGCGAGACGTAACAGATTCCATATTCTCAAATGTTATTTCAACATACGAAATTTCTGTAAATAAGTTGTATAAAAACGACTCACTGTTCCGATAAACGATTGAAAGCTGTTGTATTTATGGATACTTCAGAAATATTATAAAACTAATATATAAGTCAGAGGGAGGTTAGACAATAAAAGTATGGATAATATTAACCCTTTCCTGCACCAGCGACGTCTGTAGTATATCATTCTAGCTATATTTAGACCATGTTATGCATTATAGGAAGGGTCTGTGGTAGCAACAAGAGTCAAGAGAGATAGTTCGAGTCCTGTTAATTGCTGGAGGCCCATTTTAAACTGCGTAAAAGCGTCTAATGGTAGCCAAAATAAGGTTAAAAAGACGTCCCCGGTACAGAAGGGGTTAAGTAGAATGAAAGAATTATGTAAATCCCAGTGTGTGTGTGTGTGTGTGTGTGTATGCGTGTGTGTGTGTGTGTATGCGTGTGTGTGTGTGTCTAACTGTGTATGCGTGTGTGTGTGTGCGTGTGTGTATGTGTATGCGTGTGTGTGTGTGAGAGTGTGTGTGTGTATGCGTGTGTGTGTGTGAGAGTGTGTGTGTGTATGCGTGTGTGTGTGTGTAACTGTGTATGTGTGCGTGTGTGTATGTGTATGCGTGTGTATGCGTGTGTGTGTGTGAGAGCGTGTGTGTGTGTATGCGCGTGTGTGTGTGTGTGGACTCGGGTATGAGCAGCTTGATGTGAGGTATATTAAGATGATTATTACGGCCTTGTTAGCTCTTCCTGCCTTCATTAGCGCGGGCTTAATAGCATAATACAGCCATTCAGCTCAACATATACACACATACATACAATACATACACATTCATGCACGTAAAACAGTCACACACACACACACACACATAAACACACAAAACACACTATACACTTCTAACACACAGCACACCTAACACACATCAAACACACACACACACACATCATACACTTCTAACACCCAGCACACTAAACACACACACACACACACACACACACACACACACACACACACACACACACACACACACACACACACACACACACACACACACACACACACACACACACACACATCACCAACTATAAACCCACAACCCCAAGCCAACCACACCAAACTCAGTTAAGGGGGGATGTTTTTTTGTTTTTGTTTTTCAGGCTGCCCCCCCCCCCCCCCGCCCCCGAACCCCCCCGCCCTTCTTCCTTATGTTTAGCCCCATTATTTTCAAGATTTTAAGACGTTCTGCGAATTTAATATCTTTCATCCCATTTCTTTGTCAATATTAAGACCTTTCGTACAATTTAGGTATCGATGTTTTCCCTGGCGAGCGATAGCGAGCCTGTAATACAGTAGTAATCAGCCTCCGGCCGGGACATTATTTATCTATCGAAAAATTTACCCATTTATCTTGAAGGGGGGGTCCTGGTGTGTTTCTTAATGCTTGATGGAGATCTAGGGAGAAATCTAAACAAAACTATTAGAATGATATATAAATAAGCATATTCCCCTTTCATATATAAAGGCTTGGCCCAGCTCCAGACCATCCCCCGTAACCCACCTTCCCCTCGCTATACACCGACAATAATACTATTAGCGCCATCACTACGCAATTCAACCGCGATATTTCAACCAATCACCCCATAGCATGATGTCATTTGTGTCTTAAGGGGAGGTTTTTAGTGTGTTTCCTACTCCTCCAGCAATCTAAAAATGTCACCCCCTTGACCCCCTTTCAAGATAAATTTGTAAATTTTTCGGTAGAAAAATTTCCCGGCCAAAGGCCGGTTCCTCTTAAATTACAGGCTCGCTATCGCTCGCCAGGATAAAATCGACACCTGAATGGCACGAAAGGTCTTAATATGGGGTGAAAGTTCTTAAAATCGCTAAACTAATGGGGCAAACGTTTTATAATATTAAAAGCAATGGGGCTAAACATGAGGGAGAAAGGGTTCAAGAAAAAAATCCCTCAAGTGGAGATCTCCCCTTAAGTTGGCTATCATTAGACGGTTTTGATATAGTTTGGGAATGCCATGGGGTAGAAAAAGGATCATTGGGTTTGTATGTTCCTATTTGAGTCGTCAAGGCCGTTCCGAGGCTTCTTGATTGATTGATTGATTGATTGATTGAAATCATTTTATTTAGCCTTTAGTATACAATACAATTTTGCTTCGTAAAATTGTCTAGTGTTAGCCACATCAATACAATCGGTTTGTTTTCGGGTTTTTTTTTTCTTCTATGTGGATGAGGGAGACAAAAGGCAGAACTGCCTGCGACGAGTGACTCCCTCAGAGTTAAGAGAGTGACAGGGCCAAAATCAAGGAAGGTACGAGCCAAAATGCCTAAACACACTTGAGTTTGAAGCAATTCAATAACCTCCATCATCCCCGACCCACTAGACGTCCAGCTCTCTCAAAACTACAACAAACTACACACAACCCTTCATCGCCCACACACTCCCACTTCAACTCCCACAACTCAACAACCACCCACTACAACCAACAGATCAATAACCTTCATCATCCCCGACCCACTAGACGTCCAGCTCTCTCAAAACTACAACAAACTACACACAACCCTTCAACTCCCACTTAAACTCCCACAACTCTTCAATCCCCACCCACTACAACCAACAGATCAGTAACCTTTATCCCCCACCCACTATACGTCCAGCTCTCTCAAAACTACAACAAACTACACACAACCCTTCAACTCCCACTTCAACTCCCACAATTCCTCAACCCCCACCCACTACAACCAACAGATCAATAACCTTCATCCCCGACCCACTAGACGTCCAGCTCTCTCAAAACTACAACAACAAACTACACACAACCCTTCAACTCCCACACACTCCCAATTCAGCTCCCACAACTCCTCAACCCCCACCCACTACAACCAACAGATCAATAACCTTCATCATCCCCGACCCACTAGACGTCCAGCTCTCTCAAAACTACAACAAACTACACACAACCCTTCATCGCCCACACACTCCCACTTCAACTCCCACAACTCAACAACCACCCACTACAACCAACAGATCAATAACCTTCATCATCCCCGACCCACTAGACGTCCAGCTCTCTCAAAACTACAACAAACTTCACACAACCCTTCAACTCCCACTTCAAAACACACACACACATACAATTAAGAGGAGGCAGACCGTTTTTTTTTTTTTTTTCTATTTATATATTCATTTATTTTTTAGTTTCCTCCCTAGATTTTTTTTTTTTTTTTTTACATTTTTAGAAAATGTTCGTGCCATTTAGGTGTCGATTATTTCCTGGCGAGCGATAGCGAGCCTGAAATGTTAAGAAGAAACGGCTTTCGGCCGGGACATTTTCTACCCAAAAATTTACAAATTTATCTTGATTGGGGGGTCTAGGGGGTGTTTTTCTAAGCTTGATGGAGGTCTAGCGAAAAAACAAAGGAATAAATGAAGAGACAGAAAAACGAGCCTTCATCTCCCCTTAACCTCTAATTGACCAAGCTCCCGTAGCCTCAAGACAAACAAACAACAGACAATCACAATCACGATCAACTACAACTCGAACCCGTTGCAAGGACAAAGGCTCGAGAAACCCCACACCCCATCACCCCTTCTGTACCGGCGACGTCTTTTGTATTTTATTCTAGCTATATTTAGAGGATTGTGTGCGGTTTAAGACGGTTCAGTGGTAGAAAAATGGTTGAGTGAGATAGTTCGAAGCCTATTAATTGCTGGAGGCCCTTTTGAAACTGAATATAATCGTCTATTAGTAGCCAGATTATAGTTAAAAAGATGTTGCCGGTACAGAAGGGGATATATAGCTTGCCGTCGCATCCAGAGCAACAACACGAAGACAATAAACTCCACGAGGCAATTATTATTCACCAAACTAGCAATTATCTCACCACTTCCTTCCTAACTAACAAATCACCAGCGCTACTTCAACGCTCCAACCCACAACTTCACCTTAGAGTTAGAATGGGATCAGCCTCAGAATGTCAACCCCGAAATATCATCAGTTTAACACACACACACACAATTATACATCACTCCAATCCCACTACTACAATCTACACACACACCTTCAACCCTACCACTACACACACACACACACACACACACACACACATCGCCACTAAATAAACACACGCCACCTCCAAGGTATCCAACCTCACCACACACACACACACACACACACACACACACACACACACACACCACCACCGCTACCACCACCACTAAATAAAAATACGCCACCTTCAAGTTATCCAAGTTCACCACTACACACACACTCCTCCGTCCCGACCACTACATACACGTCTCACCACTACACACACACACACACACACACACACACACACACCACCACCACCACCACCACCACCACCACCACCACCACCACCACCATTAAATAAACACACGCCACCTCCAAGTTATCCAAGCTCACCACTACACACACACATACACGCACGCACGCACCACCCCCACCACCACCACTAAATAAACACACGCCACCTCCAAGTTATCGAAGCTCACTACCCCCCCCCCCCCCCCACACACACACACACACTCAAACACACCACTCCATCCCGACCACTACACACACATTTCTCACCACTACACACACATATACACCACTATACTTATATACACACCACTACACACATTATACACAAACACAAACAACCCCACCACTAAACAAACACACACACACACAACCCCACCACTAAACAAACACACACACACACACACAACCCCACCAGTACAAACCTATCAAGAGCCCTCAACCCAGCAGCCCACGAGGTAAACAATATCGTCACCCTCCATTAACCCAGCCAGCCCACCACTGCCTTAGCCTTAGCCTCGCCCGCCGCTTCCTCCTGCATTCAATTTGGCATTCATTTACGTTCTGTCTTTGATACCGGAAAGCCTCTTACCCGGCGACCGTAATCCCGGGAGCGCCTATTACCCCAGCGTGTCCAATTAGCCCCGGCGCCTGCAAAACACTGCCATCTAGCGGCTTAATTAAGGTGCCAGACGTCAACGCCGCCTCCTCTTTGTCTTCGCTCCCCTAATGGCGCCAACTCCTTTGTCTTTATTGCAGTCAATTTGTGTCGCCAGCCATGAAAGGCCCTGAGGGAAAACACTTGTCAGCGTTTGTCACACTAAGTGGCACTCGAGGGCCCCGCCCATTTCACCGGCTCCACCAACCACAGATCTCGACCCATTGGAGCTCCACCCACCACGAATTATCCAATCAACAGCCGTGATTTGGAGATTTTCGAGCCACTCACGCATAAGATACCAAGAAAGACAAGGCTAAGTTTCTCCAATGAGGGTAAGTGTTACATCAGAGGAGATAATGACCTTCTCAGCTACACCTTCCACTTCCTCAGGAGAGAGATCAAGACGCTAGAGAGTTTGGCTTTGGTCGATCGTGGCTTAAAAAAAAGCACCGCTTCAGTTCAACACTTATTTATATTGATATATCTGATAACCTTATCCATATCCGAGTTAAGATACCAATTATATTTTGTATATGACAAGAGCATATGGGATTGGTGTAAGTTAAAGCTAAGTTGAGCGTTGCTAAGCGGAGGCCAAGGAGAGAGTGACTCCGGAGGCTGACGCGAGAGGGCAGCACCGAACAGGCCTCCCTAGTCTGGCCTCCCCCATCCAAATTCGATTACCAGACCCTGCCTCACACCACCACACTCGCTTCTGTGCTATCGGGTAGCTCAACAAAATCCGTATGAACTTTAAGGGGGGATGGGCGTGTTTATATCCTTAGTTATGTATCTTTTCATAATTGTTTTAGTTGCCTCCCTAAACCTCCATCAAGCTTTACCCCCCCCCCCCCCCCCCCCCCTCCTCCCCCTCCAAGACCCTCCTTCAAGATATATTTGTACATTTTTCGGTAATAAAAATGGTAAGCACTTGCATAAATGACAAGTTTCTTCGCCTCTACATTTATTCAAGTGGAACCTTAATCTTACTATAGAGAGCTCCTATCTTAAGGAGAGACTGGCCGTTTGTTTGGTCTATTAATTAATTTATTCATATATTTTTTTAGTTTCCTTCCTAGACCCCCATCAAGCTTAGAAAAACACCCCCCTAGACCTCCCTTCAAGATAAATTTGTACATTTTTCGGTAGAAAAATGTCCCGGCCGAAGGCCGGTTCCTCTTAAAATTGCAGGCTCGATATCGCTCGCCAAGAAATAATCGACACGTAAATGGCACGAAAGGTCTTAAAATTAACAACGAAATGGGCCGAAAGGTGTTAAAATCGACAAACTAATGGGCCGAACGTCTTATAATCTCAAAACTAGGGAGAAGGGGGTCCAGAAAAACGGTCTGCCTCCCCTTAACCTCAACCTTGATACAGAGGGGAGTTGACCACACTGATTATCATAGGGGACAGTTGACCACACTGATTATCATAGGGGACAGTTGACCACACTGATTATCATAGGGGACAGTTGACCATACTGATTATCATAGGGGACAGTTGACCACACTGATTATCATAGGGGACAGTTGACCATACTGATTATCATAGGGGACAGTTGACCACACTGATTATCATAGGGGACAGTTGACCATACTGATTATCATAGGGGACAGTTGACCATACTGATTATCATAGGGGACAGTTGACCATACTGATTATCATAGGGGACAGTTGACCATACTGATTATCATAGGGGACAGTTGACCATACTGATTATCATAGGGGACAGTTCGACCTGGGGGACATCTCAAGATGGGTGACCGGTCAACTCAACCAGTAGACCATTTCAACCAGTAGCTCTCAACCAGTACCAAATCAACCAATACGGTTAAGTTAAGTTAGTAATTTATTTTGGCACTGGGTTGGTTGGCCTGGGTTAATTTGGCACTGGTTGAGAGCTACTGGTTGAAATGGTCTACTGGTTCAGATGACATGTAACCCTCAAGGGGTTAATCATTAATCATTATTGCTGGTTCTTATCATTTTTAATATGTTGTCAATATTAATTTTGTAAATAAATGTATAGTTTTTCTTCCGAGTGTTCTTTGGTGTCCCGTATGTGATGGGTGTGTGAATCCTTTGTTGATTTAACATAAGAACATAAGAAAATGGGAGTCTGCAAAAAGCCGATCGGCCCATACAAGGCAGATCCCTGTCACACCCAACCCCAATTACTAGGCCCAATTATAGGCCCAACTCACTAATACCTTGAGTACTAACCCCACCAACACGTTATGTTATGTCTTATTATCGAGCCTTTACAAGCTTTTATTACAGGCTCTCTTTTGCTCGACAGAACAAAATCGACACCTAAATAACACGAAAAGCTTTAGTATTGACATTAAAATGGGGCGAAAGCTCTTAAAATCGCCAAACTAATGGGCCGAACGTCATGTAATCTGATGTGACTAAACATGAGGAAGAAGGGGTACCAAAAATACGATCCACCTCTCCTTATAATACATACAGACCCTAAAAGCTTTTCTTGTATAGTGGACCGGAGATTTATGTCACACGACGTTGAATTTTGATATCACCATTCTGAGGGATTTTTTTTTTTTTTTTTTTTTTTTTTCTCAATCAGGTTCGAATCCTTGGAGAGCCACATTTATTTGTTTATTTCATTAATTGAGTTTAGACGTGAAGTTGGTTGGTGGAAAAAAATACATAATAATAGCTTGAATCATTAACACTATCTGGTCGACGTTTTGTGAATTATTATATTTGTTTACTTAATATTGATGATTTTGCTTGCCTTTGCCATTTTCGAGGGTTATAGTATAGTTTGCCCTCTAGGCTAACAAAAATAAGTTCCCAGTCTTCCTTCAAATTAAATACAAATGCCAACCTTGACCCCTTTTAAGCTAAATTTTTACATTTATCCCAGATAAATTTACGTATTTTTCGGTAATAAACATTTCGGGAAGGATGTAGTATCCTGGCGTATCACCCGGCGTTATTTGTCCCCTACTGGCAATATATATACTGTATATGATGACAATTACAGACTCCCATTTTCTTATGTTCTTATGTTAATTTGTCATGAGGAGCTTTGCCCACCCTCACCCTATTATTATTGTATCCCACGGCAGTCAAAATAGACGGGAACGTGATCGTGAGTATACAAGTAATGTAAACAAAGCCGGCGATACACCCGAATACTACATCCTTATCAAATGTCCCGACCAATGGCCGTTTCCTCCTAAATTGCAGGCTCGCTAGGATAAAATCGACACCAACTGGCACGAAAGGTCCTGAAATTGAAAAAGAAATGAGGCAAAAGGTCTTGGAATAGCCAAAGAAATGGGGCGAATGTCTTAAAATCTCAAACCTAATCAGGCTTAACATGAGAGAGAAGGGGATCCAGAAAAACACCTTTAAAACTGCTAAGATCAAGTGTATTATGGTAAGGGTAACTATATGTTTCTTATGTTCTTATATTCTGTTTATGGTGAGGGTAACTATATTCTGTTTATGGTGAGGGTAACTATATTCTGTTTATGGTGAGGGTAACTATATTCTGTTTATGGTGAGGGTAACTATATTCTGTTTATGGTGAGGGTAACTATATTCTGTTTTTTGTTTGGTTGGTTTAAATGGTGAGGTAACTATATATATTATGGTGAGGGTAACTATATATATATATATATATATATATATATATATATGATAATATATATATATATATATATATATAATTATATATATATATATATATATATATATATATATACCCGACATATACTGTATATATATATATATATATATATATATATATATATATATATATATATATATATATAAACCCGACATATACTGTATATATATATATATATATATATATATATATATATATATATTATGCGTCGTTGTAATCCAACTCGCTTCAATATTTATTCTCATAAGTTCCTTGCTTACGATACTTAGAATACAATCCTGCCCGACAGGAACACAACTAGCAGATTAATACTATATCTAGATTACTCAATCACCTTCCAAACACAATAAACACACGAAGTAAGTATACTAGTTTTTATTTCTTAAACATTAATTACAGGGTCAAGGCAGATCCGAATCTTAACTACAGAGTATAAGTCCAATGGCAAATAAATGGTGACTTGGAAAGAGTTAACTCTATTTTTCTCCTTCATGAATAAATGTGTCACTTTCAAAGCATCAAACATGAAATATATAAATTATACAAAATAAAGCATAAAACATGATGACAATCTATATATGTGGGAAGTGTACACAGAGAGGAATACAAGTGAACAACTGAGATCGTATCCTCAGGTGCGCGCAGGTAAGCTTGACTAGAAATAACAAAGAGGTCACCAGGCAAGGTAGGTGGTCAAAAGCTCCTGCGCGAGGGGTTAAGGCCAAAGTTATTGCGGTCGGCCTGGATAAATATATGATTTAGTGCAACGTTAAATCAGGATGATAAGATATGAATTTGACTTTAATCCTGGTGATACGATAATTAAATATGTAATTTAATTATAATAGAATGCCAGTGAATAATCTCTCACACGATATAAGAAAAATAATAGTAGTCGTAAATGAGTTAGAATCACAGTTAACCCTCTCCGACATATGACGCGATTTTGAGCCTACTAGGGATACTTTAAAGCCTTTGTTACCATCAGGGGTATTTAGAAACCTTTAGTTTAGTTACTTCAACCTCTGCAGTTGTGTTTGAGTTAGCTGTGGGCAGAAAACTAATTTTGGAGAGGTAATTATAAGAGTGAGAGAACTCTATTTTTTATTGCTAATCTGGCAACCTCTGCGTCATGAGTGTGAAAGGGTTAATGAGGAACTCAAATTCACAAAACGTGTAGTGAATAAATATAGCTGAACTATTAGCTATACATGCAGTAAGTTTGAATAAATTAACAAACTACTGGAAATAAAATCAAGACACAGAACGAAGTAGTGACTGGTAATGGCCGAAATGAGGTCTGATGAATTATAACATAAAATAAAGACGCAGAATGAAGTAGCGACTTATAATAGCCAAAATAAATGCTAATAAAGTATAGAATAAAATAAAGACACAGAACGACGTAGTGACTTATAATAGCCGAAAATAAAGGCTGATGAACACAGGAATGTATAATATGAATTCCCAAACTGGCTGTGAAATAATATGGTTAACCGTGTAACGTAGTTGATCGAATTATTCACAAGAACTAATATAGATTAGAAATCTTGAACAGAAGTTAACACAACCTCAACGGATTTTTTTTTTTTTTTTTTTTTTAATATTGGAGAAAATGTGATCTCATATGAAAATGGACGTAGCCCTGTCCGGAGTTTGAGATTAAGTATAAAAGGAAAATTATGCTCTCTTTGTACACTTCACTACGAACTTGGACACTCAATAAATAATAACACAACGGAATAAACTCTGAGAGTGTTCACTAAGTATTACGTATAGTATAGGGTATAATTATATCGTAGGTAAAAATTATATATAACGTTGACGTGGACTTAAATTAGTTAAATCCCGAACATTATATATATAGGGAGAGGACAACCAAACTCGTGATAAAAACCATCTTTATTTTCATTTTGGAAGACGTTTCGACATATGTTCATGCCATCATCAGTAATCTGTGAACAATAAATTAAATTTGAAATACAAAAATGGAAGCTACTTGCGGATCAACAATACCTAAACTATACTAAATATAAGAGACAAAATAGGGTGGAAAATCAGAATATACTAAGAAATGCTGAAAATGAGTGTTCATAATTATATATCATGGAACTCTCGAAAGGGTAAATCTAGTTTAAACAGTTCGTACATATATAAGAACTAGGTCAAGTTAAACTGGTGAAATAATGTGGAACGGAAAGAAAAACATAGTTGATGATACGAAATCAGAGGTAATTAATCTATTCTAGAAATTGAGACGAAGTACCTAGCTTGTAATGTAATTGAGACGAAGTACCTAGCTTGTAATGTAATTGAGACTAAGTACCTAGCTTGTAATGTAATTGAGACTAAGTACCTAGCTTGTAATGTAATTGAGACTAAGTACCTAGCTTGTAATGTAATTGAGACTAAGTACCTAGCTTGTAATGTAATTGAGACGAAGTACCTAGCTTGTAATGTAATTGAGACTAAGTACCTAGCTTGTAATGTAATTGAGACTAAGTACCTAGCTTGTAATGTAATTGAGACTAAGTACCTAGCTTGTAATGTAATTGAGACTAAGTACCTAGCTTGTAATGTAATTGAGACTAAGTACCTAGCTTGTAATGTAATTGAGACTAAGTACCTAGCTTGTAATGTAATTGAGACGAAGTACCTAGCTTGTAATGTAATTGAGACTAAGTACCTAGCTTGTAATGTAATTGAGACTAAGTACCTAGCTTGTAATGTAATTGAGACGAAGTACCTAGCTTGTAATGTTCAAACGAACTATTTCTTTGCCTCGTTATAACTAGTTTCTCTGCTGGTTTTCGCATTCATTTGTATTCATTTGTGTTAATGCTGTCTAAAGCTATCTCAAGCTGAACTAATTTTCCTTTTTAATTCTTTCCGTTTCGGGGGTTCTTCTAATTTATTTGAGGGCTCGATATGTATTAGAATTTGTGAAAGCGACTGTACATTCCCAATAGATTTAGTGAAACACAACAATGGTCGGTTTGGCTACCAACCCTCCCAAGAAAACAAGCTAGATAATCGAATGAATTGCCTCGGAATATGAAGGCGATTCATTCGTGTCCACCTCCTCGGGCAGAAGTAAGCTATAATCACTCCTCGTGGGTTTGCCCGTCCCGTCTGGTGGGAACAATGGTGTAGTTGGGTGGTCGACTGAAGATGACGTGTTGCTCCCACACCACAGGGTCGTCAGAGATCCGCCATGAGAACCGGTGCAGAAGAAACGACATGAACAGGAACAGTTCTAGGCGGGCCATGGACTCGCCCAGACACACACGCTTACCTGTACAAATAAACACAAAAATAGCCATTGATGGAAGGAAGCTAACTTTTTGTTTTATATTGAAGCTATCAAAGTGCCAAATATTGAAAAATAAAATTGCATTAAAGCTGTGGAAGAGATATGTCATGTCAAGATCCTGAGAAGACACTCGGTACCAAAGAAGTTGAGGTTAGATCCCGGTCCCTGACAGGTGTTATAGTTTATCAGGACTTGATAGCAGCAAGGATCAGTCTCTCAACCACTACACAGCGTAGGGAACTTCCATGGAAGAACAAAATAATGTGGTGGAAAATCCCACTAACTATCAGTAATGATTCATACCCCAGTCGTTCAGATTATATCTGTTCCACTCTAGCTTATAGATCTCAGACGCTTGCAGCTACTACTACATTTGGAATAAACTGTATCAGTTTCATTCAGCCATACAACTCGTTTTACCCAGATATCTCAGCAGTGTTGCAGGGAACATTTAATTATATCCTTGTTCTGGTAAATAATAATATTTCATTAAAGTACATAATAGTGTGTCAGAAAACCCTCCAGCTACCAGTGGGGATTTAAACACTGGACCCAACATCCAATGCATAACTTTATTGCACTACTTTCCACCACATCAGGCAGGATGGGCCTCAAGGAAAAATAATCATAATCAAAACTAGGAGAGATTATTGCAAAGGAAAAACACAATCCACGAATCATGTAGTTGACCGAGATGAGCTGTCATTTGTCAGTTTTGCTCCTCGAATTAGCACTATTGTGCCTTAGGGAAACAAGACCCTTCATACCACAACCATCATAGGCATGGAGTATGAGGCAATGGTGACACAGCAGGACGTATAGAATTGAGTGTATAGTATATAGGCTAGGATTATTTTTTGTAACAGCGAGTGCAACTGTCTTGACGTGTGTGTGAGAGGGTGCCGGCCACACAGTAGTCATCTTCCCCCTCCTCCAGTATAGACAGGTCTGTTTCTTGGATTAAATGTTTATTGTACCTTTATTTATGGGTGCTTGAAGGTTATATACAGTACGTGTGGCGCAATAATACTGCTTTATATGGTAGATATAATGCACCATTTCAGAATCATCCCCTACCTCCTTCCTTTCGGCACCAACACCACTACGCTCACTTATTGCCGACGCGCGCCAACTACACAACTAGTCCACTACCATGCCATAACCACACTGGTTTGGACGGATAATATATATATATGGTCATATATGGGAATGTATTTCGAAGAGGTTGATATACTTTTCAATCCATTTTGCAAGACTCAATTTGTTCCCGATATTGCCACATAGTGGATGTATGCCTCCCCACTCCCAAATCAGTTTACAAGCTCAAATACAGCTTTAGATCTTACCTGAACCAAATGGAAGAAAGTGGTCTGGCTTAAACACCTTTCCGTCGTCATTGAGAAAGTGTTGTGGGCGGAACTCTTCAGGCGCTTCCCAGTACTTTGGATCCTTCAGCCCATGGGAGAGGTTGAACAAAACCGCTATACCTGTCAGTCGCACCAAAATTGTTTCATTATTGAAATGCATAATTATGATTACTTGATATTCCACACTTTCCATCAACACTATAGCTGTAGATACAGAACTACTGATCTTCCACATAATTGTAACATATTACCAGCCAATAGTATAATACATAAAATAATCCAGAGGGAAGTGGCAGAGCAATTTATGCAAAACAATGTATATTCCTAATCTGTGTAGGTATTCTTCAAAATGTATAATCTGATAACTTTGTCAGTTCTAAAAAGATATACCTTTCGGAATAGTGTAGCCTCCGATGACAGTTTCCTCACTGGTCTGGTGAGGAACACCGTAGGGTATGAAATCGATGTTACGTTGAACCTCGTACATCGTAGCCATGGTGTAGGGAAGGCTGTAATAAAATGAGTGAATGTGCTTCTCAGATTCATTCTTTAGGATAGTAAAAACATACCATATGAGTATGGCCCTTGCTTAACTCATTAAAGATTATAGTTCCCCTATTATACTGTATATCCACAGAATTATCATTGTCAATATTCAACATATCCCTATGTACAATACTGGGAGGCTGGGTTCCATATATAATTAAATATAAGCAATTTTGTGTTTGGGGGGTGAATAGTGACGTCATTTTAGGATGAAAGAATATCTATATAAATATATCACCAACCTGGAGTCAGGCTGGTGATGCTGCTACATTTGCGCTTTGTGACAATTCTATTTTGATGTTTTTATTTTTTGTATTGCATTAGGTAGGTTAGGTTAGGTTAGGTTAACTAGGTTAGGTTAACTAGGTTAGGTCATGTTAGATATGACGATCTATCTATCTATTGCCTGACGCCGTGATCCCCGAAGGGGTGGCCACGAACGAACCGCCCCCATGCACCTCTGTCCCCAGTCAGTCGACGCCCCTCCCCCCAACCAGCACCACCTTCGTTCATGTACTTCCTCACTCCATCCTTCCACCTCATATTCGGTCTACCTCTCCCCCTCTGTCCCTCCACCTCGCTCTCATACACCCTCTTAGTCATTCTCTCGCTTTCCATACGTTCCATATGGCCGAACCATCTCAAGTTGTTCCTTTTCACACTTTCCAGCACATCTACCTCCACACCACACCTCCTTCTTACTTCCTCATTAGTCTGTCTATCCCTCCATGTAACTCTGCACGCACTCCTTAAGTAATTCATTTCCACTGCTCTCACTCTTGGTCTGAGTCTCTCAACCAACGTCCATGCTTCGCTTCCGTAAGTCAGTGTCGGGATTACCACACTGTCAGGTCAGGTTAGGTTAACTAGGTTAGGTCATGTTAGATATGACGATAACATTCAGTAAAGATACATTGAAATAGAATAGAGGAATGGCCGCTCATGCGCAAGTCTGGAGTTTGGAGCGGCACCACAGCTGCATGCATGGCCTCCGACACTGGGCACCATCTTGATATCCAGTCTCTCTTTTATATGTAGTGTTCAAACACTCAATGCACTTAGATAGATAGCCAATGATAGAGAAAGAGAAGGTATAATTGAAGAGCTTAGAAGAAGAAGGCCGCATAAGCCGATGCCCCCATATTCTAAAATGACATTTAAGTGCTGCTCTAAACCTTCATGAACGAAATATGCAGAAACAAAATATTGTAATCTCTCTGAATTTTAACAATATACTTAGCCCTTGATAGCATTGTAATAACGAAGTAATTAAAATGGGATAACTCATTCTCTCGCAAAATTAAAATAAATCGCTATATTCATGTGAGTTCTTGTTAGAATGCCGTCTGACCCACCCACTTTGCCTTGGATAATGTGCCGTTATAATTAAAAGCATATTCAGCAGTTCCTTTCTTCATATTTAAACCAATGATTCTGAAGTCCTCCCTGACCTGTTCATATGAGCCAGCGTGGGCATGTTGTCCTCACCGACCACCTTGTCCAGTTCCTCTTGCACGGTGCGCTGGACTTCCGGGTTGCTGGCCAGGAGGTAGATGGCCCACACCAGAGTGTTGGAGGTCGTCTCACTACCAGCCAAGAACAGCTCCAGGATGTTGGCCTTCAGATGAGATGCTGGGCAGAACACAATAGATAAAATCAATTTAAATATACTTGATAGCTCGTACAGTAGTTCTCTGAACATTTCTTTTTGATTGATGCTACCTGTACTGTATATACACGAAAAACGTCTTTAACTTTTCAATTTTTCAAGACACTCAAAGATATGTAAGTATTAATCATAGCCTGGCTGCTGCGAGAATCCTTCCAGAATGTTTTACTGAGCGAATGCGATGTTCTTTCCAGTATACCTTTAGGGGTCTGGCAATAGATAGATAGATCTACTGATACTTCCTTGCGAAAAATGTAAAAAAGCATGGTATTTTTTAAGTAAATATATGCTTAAATTAATTTCCAAAGATTCTGTAGATACTTACATGTCAGAGGTGTGTCCTTGCCCTCGGCAGCTGCCTCCTCCATGGCCTGTTGGTAAGACCCAATGTAGCTGCTGTAGTCAGTTGCCCCACCAGTCTCTTCCTTGTGCAGTGCCATCTCGTCCTGAAACACACTCTGTACTTTAGACAAAAGCAATTTTTCTTCCTGAAACACACACTGTGATTTAGACAAAAACAAGCAAAAACATAGCAACCCTAGCAGAAATATTCACTTAATTCAAAACCACATCCAAATTATGTTCTAGAGATACATATGAAATTTAGAAAGGAAACTGCTATGTGCCAATTCAACATGCCCCAACAACTCAAAGCATCATCAAAGAAAATGGAAGACCCGGTAACTGCACTAGTTATTAATACAGGGGATACTAAGACACATTATCAATCTCCATCCCAGGATACTCGCGTGCGCCACTCGGAATAACAAGGGCACACTTAACTCCAACTCATACTATTCCAGCGTGCCTCTCTTCCACTCAACACATACTCAACTGATGCCGTCACCAAGCTCAACACCACCATAGCCACCTACCTCCCCCTGGGGAGGTGCAGCACCAGGGAATACCTGAATGTCGGAGGATTCCCATAAAGAGCATCGTGGGGCTACTACAACAACAACACCATAGCAGATTCTGCATTTGGTAGTTCAGTGGTACCTCATTCTAAAGGCTCACTACCAAATGCTTACAGAGAACCCTAAAAAAGCACCTGTGGACAAGTAGAGCCTCCACCGGTAAGACAAGAAATCCATCACACCGTTAATTGTAGCAGAGTGTAACATGAAATACACCAGACATGCAGGAAGTTACAAGAAGTGCCTCAGACAAGCATGGGGTCACAAGAAGTGCCTCAGACAAGCAGAACATCACATGAAATGCGTTACCACAAGCTGACCAACCTGGGACACCCTGCCATAACAGTGAACAAGAGGAGGGCCGGATCACCAAGGCCTAACACAGTGCCCGACCATCGACACCATCTTCATCAACCCACAAGAAGACGCTAGAGTGCCATGGGAGCGAAATATGGGGACCTGTAGTGGAACTATAATTCGAGTTTATGTTCAAAATTATTATGTCCATTATTCCATCTTTATTATAGATAAACGAGTCATCCTTCACCAGTACTTAAAAGAAGCCACAGACAACACTAATTTTACTGGGGGTCGACGGTGTCTTGCACTCTTGTAAGACGATGACTATAATCATTCAACAAATCAGGCTGAACGACAACTTCCAGACTTTCAAGAACTTCAAGACCTTCCAGATATTTGAGTGTTGCTAGATCGTGGCAATGGCCAAAATCATCAATCAGGAGCCAGCGCGAAGTGCTGGAACCGCTCCTGGATCCTGGGGAAGGGTTTATAAACACCGGGAGCTAGGTCAGGGGCACAGTTTGTCTGCATCTCTCCAAGAGAACGGATCGAATCCACAGCAGCAACACCAAAGTCTTCACACATCAGTAGATTGACAAAGTATTCTGACAGGCATAAGGACTCCTGTTTATGAAACAAGCAAGATGGATGGTAATAGCAAAAATATAGTAAATGATAAGAATAAAAGATATTTAGACAAAAGGACTGACAACCCTTCTTTTGAAAAAGAGAAATTGACGAAGCCCTCTAGCTTACTGCAGCCACTTCTGGGTTCACCTAAAGTACTGTATCCAATTGCCCTGAAGTAGCAGAACTGCAGAGATTAATGCATGGCAACATCAAGGGTGGCATTCACAACTATTTTGAAGAGTTGATACCTACACTGGCAGGAAGAGCTACCAAAGATGCTGGCCAAGTGGAGCCAAGACACCCAGCCGATACCTGAAGCAGTAACTGAAGGAGAGTCCCCTATAGAACCACAGCCAAGAGAAGCAGCCATATATATAGAGATCCTCTACGGAACCAAGGAATGACACAGTATCCGACAAGAAGCTAGGAGCAACGGAGTAGCTGACGAAAGGCCACAACCAACAGAGTAGCTGACAAAGAACAACGACTGATGGACTAGCTAATGAGAGGCACCGAGGCCCATGCTACCAATCCCTTTTTTTTCAAATCCATATATATATCGAAGGCACCAACACGATTATCCATAATGTAATATTATATTCATATTATTACTGTAGGCACCAGCCCGGTATGATGCCATTGTATATTGAGTGTATTGTATATGTATTTCCCCCTGATTTAGTCTGTTATTTGTTATTGTCTGTGTATATAAACCCATTTTTCGTGTAAATCTCTTGTGTTATTCTCCAATCAAGTATATATAAGAACTGCCCTTAATATTGTTGGCACTTCTTATAAAAAGTCATTAAAATCTAAAAGTTTCCTAAACATAGACCTGTAAAGTAGTATTTATTATAACAATGTTTAGCAATTGTGCATATAGGTATTGTATATCTACATAATGTGACAAGTTAGGTTAGTTATTTTAATCTAGTTGGTCACAGTATTACGTATTTTGAGTTAATATAATTTAACCTTAAGGTACCTCAATAAAGTGGAGCAGGTCAGCCATGTATCCTTCAGTCTTTTTAATGATTTCTAAATTGGGGAAGATCTTCTTAACCCATGGGAATCTGAAATAAGATAAATATAAGATCTACACAATAATCATTAACTACTGCAGTTGTGATGTGTTACAGTATTTGTACAGTAAGTGCATGTTCAAATTTAATTCCTTAAAATGATTAGATCCTCTATTTTTTTCCAAGTTTTGAAACCATTCCTTGTATATATAACTATGCAATGTGTCTAAATAAAGCTAATTAATAAATGGGGAAGCATTAAGCATAGTACAATTGAAAATAACAAGAAGCCACAATGGATGATCGTGAACTTCTATTACATTATTATGATCTGTTAGCCAGCTCCTTTAATGTACAAGGACGCGGTTCTTATGTTATCCTTGTTATTATTAGGCGATTATATTGAGCTTAGGAATTATTTCTAGGTATAAAAGGGCCAACACCTATCTCAATTCACCCCTTAATTGGTTCTTCCAAAGCAGCATAAATTCTTCTAAGGATAGCCAAAATATTGATAAAATAGCGACATTGTAATATAGAAATCAGTATATAATATTTTACATAATGTGATTGTTAACCTAGAACTACCTATCATGCCCGGTTTGATAATATATGTTATCGTAAATTAATATAGAATTTTGACCATTAAATAATAATTTACCTGATATCCTAGCTATCTACAGTATATCATTGTCTACAACAACTGACCTAATCTTATAGCTAATTTTGCTAATCTAGTCTATCATGACATATCTGATGCTGTACCTCCGACCTATCATTTATTCTAACGAGTTTCCTTTGTTTCCATGTTAATCCACTGCTAATTACTATTAGTTAGGGATAGTTGATCGAGTACATCACAGTCTTGCGACATTGTGGAACAAATGTAAGAAAACCAACCTCTCATAATTATAACTCTTTCGAAATCAAAATTAATTGTCTGTTCCCTGAAAGTATCTTACATAAAGCTTTGGTCGTTGTTCCTGTGTGTAGCAAGGCTATGGCATGTTATATGAAAATCTTATTTATTTCCGTTTCTTCGGGGAGGTTATTCGCCATTCAGTGCATGCCCCAACACTCTGAGGAGCGTTGTAACTGAAGAGTTGTGTATTTGTGAGGTTAATTTTGAGAATAGGTGTGTGTCTATGAGTGAGCGTATAATATTATTGTACATGTGCATGTTGTGAGTGTTGGAACTTGGCAGAGTGTATTTAAGTAAATAAATATAGGCTACTGTAGTTACCCGTTTAAATTGATTTTCTATGATTTTCTAAGCTCTGTTGAAGAAAATGTAGTTATAACGGTAACTTAGTAAAGTATTAAAATATTCGTTTTCGTCGCTCTCTCTATCTCTCTCACACACACACACCTTCAGCAACAATGCTCCCCAGAGTGTTGGAGCCTGCATTAAAAAGCAATTGAAGAATGTTGAAAAATGGTGTGTTCATTCAGTAACACATTTCGGTATATTTTGTTTTCGATTTACATAGGCCTATGTGCGAGTTTTCCAGACAACACATGTTCTTTTCTATTGTTTTTTCATGTGATTCATGCGATTATAGCACCCATTTGTTGCGGAAGTGTCCCGTTTTGGCCATACCCCATCACCCCAACAATTTTCATATTTTGTTGTCATTAACCTAACTTAACCCCCTCTGATCTTAGCATAAATATAGAGGATGATAAAATACAAATAATACGGCGGAAACATGAATACAATGTTATCTCCACTGATTCAAGATGGCAGCCTTTCCCTTATCAAGCTCACATAGTCTAATAAAAAAAAATCCGCAGGTAATGACATACTGTATATAGGAATGATGTAAATTAAGGGGGAATGGTTCACTTTTTGGTCGATTTTTGCATGTATTCATTGTTTTTCTAGTTTCCTCCCTAGACCTCCATCAAATTAAAAAAAAAAAAAAAACATCCATTAGATCCCCCTTCTAGATTAATTTGTACATTTTTCGGTACTAAAATTTCCCGGCCAAATGCCGGTTCTTCCAACATTACAGGCTCACTATCGTTCGCCAGGGAAAACATTGAAACCTAAATATCACGAAAGGTCTAAATCTTGACGAAGAAATAGGGCGAAAGGTCTTAAAATTTACTAACTAATGGGGGAAACATCTTAACATCTAAAAACTAATGGGGCTAAATATGAGGGAGAAAGTGGTCCAGAAACCCGGCCTGTGTCCCCTTAATGATCACAGCACTGAACCATATAGAGAAATTGGGAGTTTATCCTCAAGCATTGTAATCTTTGTAAACCAATTCACAATGATAACTGCCAGAAAGATATTAAGCATGATATTTACACGCTTTTAGCCAACATTGTGAGTGAATAATATTGGTGTGTGTATGTGTATGTTATTAACAGTAATAAACGTATACAGCAGAGCCGAAAGAAGTATAGAATATACTGGTTTGCATTTTAGAATATGAACCTTAGTCAACCATAATGTTATAGATTTAATAGTCGAGCTGCAGCATTTCCATATGTAGTTATGTACCATCGTGTATTATGAGTGAATTAACGGGGGATGGGCCGGTTTTCTGGACCACTTTCTCCCTCATGTTTAGCCCCATTAGTTTTCAGATGTTAAGATGTTTGCCCGTTTAGTTAGTCGATTTTAAGACCTTTCGCCCATTTCTTTCGTCAATATTTAGACCTTTCGTGCTATTTAGGTGTCAATTTCTTCCATGGCGAACGTTAGTGAGCCTGTAATGTTGGAAGATCCGGCCTTCGGCCGGGAAATTTTTCTACCGAATAATGTACAAATTAATCTAGAAGGGGGATCTGCTGGATGTTTTTTTTTAATTTGATGGAGGTCTAGGGAGGAAACTAGAAAAATAATGAATACTTGAAAAAAATCGCCCAAAAAGTGAACCATCCCCCCTTAAACAATTTAGTCAAAACCAATGTGGGCTATATTAGATTATATTTGATACGGTATCTATGCTAACTTGGGTCAGCTTTAGTGAAAAATATGCTTTCTAGGTTATTCCACGTCAAGTGGTCTAGAGGTCCTCATCTCACCATCTCAGATTGTATTTAAGCCACAAAGGAAGTTCTGCAATGATGTAGCTCCATATATCTTGTGGTACTGTCACTATGGATCTAAAAACAAGGGCTATATTGTCCATCACATCGAGTGCCGAATTATTTGTTTCATTTTTTCAGCTAGTCAACTCTTGTACCAAATACCTTTGCTCTGAATTTTTTTCCTAGGGTCAAAATTTAGTAAAGATTTCAAGAATCACATTACTAGAGCTCTATGAAATACAGATCACCCACAAAATGCGCATTACTTGCCCACCAAATAAAGTGTATACATTGTTTGTCCTTGTTGTCCCACACTGACCATAGCACGCGGTTGAATGAATTGATTGTATTCAGCTTATATCATTGGTTGCTGACGTGATGAGCTGGAACTGTCAGAGTGAAGTTTGGTTTCCTCTACTTTTCCTAGCTAAGTCTGATTTTCTTTTTCGTCATACTTTTATTCTATCCAAGAATGGGGAAGGCAGTTGGGCCATATTAGTGTGTCCTATTTATCCCACTATCTCACTCTCACAGCCGATTGTCACAAGTTGCCTCCCATCATCCACTCACCTCTAGATGTAAGTTCGATCATATTATTACCTAGGCATTGGCTCAGCAAAGATCGCTGTTAACCATAATTCAAAATTATTCTAGAGGTAGCCAAGTGGTGCTGGAGCTGGGGGCTCCCAAATAACTTGTATTGCAGTTGGGGATTCCTCTCACTTACCAAGAGCACCACCTATGGGTGGCTAAGACTCACACATGCATGCATGTCTGTCATGCATGCATATATCTAAGGATTTGTAAATTAATTACCGATTTTCTGTGGATTTTAAGCAGATCCTCTGCTAACATGTGTTCCTCACCTGGTTAACTTTAAAGGTAGACTACTGCTTTGATATTGATATTAATCATAAGAGGATTACATATATGGCTGGTTATGTATAAAAAGTTTCATAATACTTAATTATACATTTTAGTAAACATTAAGTATGTATGTACCGACACACTGACCTCAACGCCGGGTGGATTGGGTTGAAGGTCTGCATCATCTTGTTAACTTTGTCCACCAGTTCCATCAGCCTGGCGTCAGTGTGGGAGAACCGCTTCCCTATCACAATGCCCCAGATCACATTCACGATGCTGCTATTGAACATCCTCTAAAAGAAAATATGTGCAACTTTCAGTTAGAATGTTGATGATTAGTTTTTATTTTGGCATCCGTCAGACGGTTTTCGTTCATTTAACTTCAAGGAAGGACAACTTGCAATAAAAGTATTAAAACAAAATAAACGGGATATCTCAGCTCAGTGTTAATTTTTCCTATTTTCTTTACTGAGTAGGAGTGAAATACAAATTTGAATCAAAAGGTTAATTAGCAGAAAGCAAATATATAAGGTCTCTCACCGATATGTCAATCTTCTTCCCCTGGTTGAGCGTGAAGTAGTCCAAGAGCTCCTGCAGTTCGCTGACCATGATGGGTTCCAGGGCTTGTCTGCCGAGGCCCAGGTCCTTCAGGGTTCGCAGGGTGAAGCGTCTCTGGTTCTGCCACACTTCACCACTGGTACTCAATATACCTGCACAAATTGACATTACGAGGGATTGTGATACATGTGGAGCTACTACACCTTTCTCTTCATACTCTGACTCAGTGATGCATACAAATTATAGACTAGCTTGCAATTGATATATAAATATTTATTATAGCAGTTGTTAATCATATAAATATACATTTCTAAATGAGCAAAATGCGACCAACTTTTAAGTCACTTAAGGAGACCAATACCAATATTTATGCCTGTAGTATTGTAATGGGTAAATGTCCTTCCTAAGCTGAATAAAATCGTTCAATAGTCTCCAGAATATATTGAAAAGGACGTAACCGATACTGTACGGGTTAAGGGGAGATTTCCACTTGAGGGATTATTTTCTTTACCCCTTTCTCCCTCATGTTTAGCCCCATTGCTTTTGAGATTTTAAGACGTTCGCCCCATTAGTTTGGCGATTTTAAGAACTTTCGCCCCATGTATGTCACTTTTAAGACCTTTCGTGCCATTTATATGTCGATTTTTTTCCTGGCGAGCAATAGCGAGCCTCTAATTTTAGAAGGTACCGGCCTTCGGCCAGGGCATTTTTCTACCGAAAAATGTACAAATTTATCTTGAAAGGGGGTCTAGGGGGTGTTTTTCTAAGCTTGATGGAGGTCTAGCGAGGAAAAAATACAAATATATAAATATATAGACCAAAAACCAAGCACTACCCCCTTTAAAGAGATTCGGTCACTTATATTCCAACACATTGCATCGGAGGACAACCCAAAACAATCCTCGGTAGAGAGAATAAATGTAATGCTTGCACAATGATGTGCTTAAGGAAATTGACAGACTGAAACCTCATAAATCGCCTGGTCCTGATGAGGTATATGCTAGAGTATTAAAAGAATGTAGGGATGAGTTAAGTTACCCATTAACATTTTTATTTAACAAGTCATTGGAGACAGGTATAGTTCCAGAAGCTTGGAAGCTTGCAAACGTAGTTCCGATCTTCAAAAAAGGTGACAAATCAATAGCATCCAATTACCGTCCCATTAGTCTTACATCAATCATAGGAAAGCTACTAGAGTCAATTATTGCTAGTAAAATTAGAAACCACTTAGATACATTTAATTTAATAAATTCTTCTCAGCATGGATTCACTCAGGGACGTTCTTGCCTTACTAATTTGCTTAGTTTTTTCTCAGAGGTATATGAAGCAGTAGATAATGACAAGTCATATGATAATATATTTAGATTTCAGTAAAGCTTTCGACAGAGTCCCCCACGAGAGATTGATGAGAAAGGTTGAGGCGCATGGAATAGGTGGGGCGTTGTTGGGATGGATTAGGTCATGGCTAATTGGTAGGAAGCAGAGAGTCAGCATAAATGGTACGAAGTCAGAATGGGGAGCAGTCAAAAGTGGTGTCCCCCAGGGATCTGTATTAGGTCCTCTGTTGTTTGTTATATACATAAATGACCTTGATTTAGGTATAACTAGTAGGATAAGTAAATTTGCAGACGATACCAAGATGGGGAGAACAATTGATTCAGATAGAGATATAGAGTGCCTCCAAAGGGATCTAGATACCTTACACGAATGGTCAGTAAATTGGCAGATGAAGTTTAACATTGACAAATGCAAGGTATTAAAGATAGGGAAGATGCATACAAATGTTAAATATAAACTAGCTAATGTGGAATTAGAAAACTCGAATTGTGAGAAAGATCTAGGTGTGTTTGTTAGCAATGATTTGAAGCCTAGACAACAGTGTATAAGCGTTCGAAACAAGGCAAACAGGATTCTCGGGTTCATCTCAAGGAGTGTGAGTAACAGAACTGCTGATGTTATCTTAAAACTTTACTTGTCATTAGTGAGACCCCATATGGATTATGCTGTTCAATTTTGGTGTCCTTATTACAGAATGGACATAGATTCATTGGAGAGAGTACAACGTAGAATGACAAAAATGATCCATAATATTAGAAATCTTCCGTATAAAGAAAGGTTGAAGAAATTAGGCTTACATTCGTTAGAGAGACGCAGAGTTAGAGGGGATATGATAGAGGTGTTCAAGTGGGTTAGTGGGATTAACAAAGGGGACATGACAAATGTACTAAAGCTCAGTGATAGCGAAAGAACTCGTACCAATGGTTTCAAATTAGATAAATTTCGTTTCAGAAAAGATATAGGCAAATATTGGTTTGGTAACAGAGTTGTAGATGGGTGGAATGGACTACCAAGTGCTATAGTGGGATTAAAAACGATAGGGAGCTTTAAGATAAAATTGGATAAGCATATGGACGAGAAGGGTTGGGTGTGAAGGGGGATCAGCAGGGTTGGGCCAATCAGCGCTCTGCAGACCCCCGTAATCCTGCGTTAATCTCTAACCGTTGGTAAGATGATCCTCAGGGTATTAGAGTGTTGAGCCTATAATTGGGCTTTGTAATTGGGGTTGTGTGGGACAGGGATCTGCCTTGCTTAGGCCAATCGGCTTTCTGCAGACTCCCATTTTCTTATGTTCTTATGTTCTTAATGTACTCACCTAGGGGACTGGAATCTTCACCAGCGATGATCCTGTCCCTAGCCTTGAAGAGGTGGAGGTCAATACGGCTGGAGAACGCCGTGCTGGCCATAGCTGACCTCATGAGTGCTGGGTCACTGATCAACACACCTCTGATGAGTCCCAAGGGAGAGGACATTAATGCATAGTATAGGTTAAGGGCAGATTTACACTTGAGGGATTTATTTGTGGACCCCTTTCTCCCTCATGTTTAGCCCCGTTGCCAAACCTATGAGAGTTCCGTATGGAGCTCAGTGGTCTGGTTAATCTGATTTACATAACTAACTAATTAGCCCCATTGCTGTTGACATTTTAAGACGTTTGCCCCATTAGTTAGGTGTCGATGTTTTCCTGGCGAGCGATAGCGAACCTGTAATTTAAGAGGAACCGGCCTTCGGCTGGGACATTTTTCTACCGAAAAATGTACAAATTTATCTTGATAGGGGGTCTAGGGGGTGTAATTTTAAGCTCCCCAAAATATTCAGAGTGTCGTGCATATAAGACTGGATGATCTATACCTGTATAGCTGTTGTGTCTTAAATATATATACACCTTCTACGCTAAAATACCATATCCCATTTTCACAACTTAACCCCTTCAGTACCTATGACGATATTTTAAATTGTATTTGGTTATCATCGGACAATTGTATTGATCTTGGGAAGGACCTCTAGTAATCAAAGGAGTATAATATATATAATCTACCTTAATCTATAATGGAAAGAAGCAAACATCCATCCAGTTCCTAAAAAAGGTGCCTCTTCAGATCCATCAAACTACAGACCAATAGCTATAACTTCCACTCTTGGTAAAGTCTTTGAAATTATATTAAATAATCATATAATTAAGCATCTTGAGAATAATAAATTAATCAGTGATAGGCAATATGGTTTTAGACGATGTCGATCAACTGCAGACATTCTTTGCCTTCTTACGCATCAAATCAACTAAGCTACAGACCAACATGGTGAAACACATACAATAGCACTGGATATATCAAAGGCATTTGATAGAGTCTGGCATCAATCCTTATTGTCGAAGATGTCACACTACGGCCTTGCATCATTAGTTCCACTAATTTCTTCTTATCTTCATAACAGAAAAATACGTGTAATGGTAGATGGCCTTTATTCTCAATTTCACTCAATAAATGCTGGTGTTCCCCAGGGATCAGTTTTGGCCCCAACTCTGTTCCTCATTCATATCAATGATCTCATATCTACCACTCATAATCCAATACATTCCTACGCAGATGACTCAACGCTCCACAGTTCCTTCACATTTACCAATTCTTTCACCCAACCCGATCTTATAAATTCAAAAATAAACACTGCAATTTCTCTGAACCAGGACCTTTCTAGAATTAATGAATGGGGACAAAAGAATCTAGTTTCCTTTAATGCACAGAAAACCAAGTACATTAAATTTTCTAACCGACAGAATCTCACCGACTCAAAAAAAAAAATGTTTAATGATGTAAATATTCCCACTTCCCCTAGTATTGACATTCTCGGTGTAACATTAACTACTAACTTGAGCTGGATACATTATGTTAGAAGAATTGCTAAGAATGCCTCTAAAAAACTGGGACTCTTGTACAGAGTTAGAGAATTCTTCACTGACGAGCAGTTGGCCGTAATATATAAAAGTCATGTGCGTTCTCACATGGATTACTGTTCACCTCTGTGGAGTGGAAGTGGAGTGGTTGCATTGAGGCAGTTGGACAAAATTCAAAATAAAACTATTAGATTAATAAATAACCCTGCAATCACACAGGACCTTCCTACATTATCCATACGAAGAAACTTTTCATCCCTTGCATTATTCTACAGATATTTTCACAGCAATTGTTCCGAGAAACTTGCTTCAATTGTGCCGCCTCTCCACATCTTTCCCCGTAGAACTGGGGCAGCTGAGAGCGCCCATGAATTTACACTTTCTCCTCCACAATGCAGAACTTCTGCTTATCAAAATTCATTTATCCCTAGAACTACTACTCTTTGGAATTCACTTCCCTCGAGATGCTTTCCACAAACTTACAATCTACAAAAGTTTAAATCCAGTTGTTACAAACATTTTATGAATGGAGGATGCCTTTAGGCACATGGACCTTGTTGTTTTATCTGTGTTTTCCTTCCTCCGTTCATTGTCTCTTAAAAAAAAAAAAAAAAAAAAAAAAAAATCTATAATGTCATTTATTCTTGTGGGTGTATTTAACATTGGTAAAAAGGAAAAGAAGAACATCACATTCAAGAAATCTTATATTGGTCTGGTTTTCTTATCACTCGATAAGTTAATACTGAAGTCTCCCATTAAATATTTGTTGTTATGCTCTTGGTGCGATTTAAGTAGGCTGCTATATCATTAACCCTTTGAGTACCAGCGACGTATGCTATATTGTATTCTAGCTGTATTTAGACGATAGCATGCAGCTTAGGAAGGATCTATGGTAGCTAAAGAGGTTGGTTGAGATAGTTTGAAGCCTTATTATTGCTAGACGTCCTTCCCACGCTGAATATAATCGTCTAGTAGTTGCCAGAAAATTATAACAAGGACGTCCCTGGTACTGTATGGGTTAAGATGGTCTAAGAAACTATCTACACTAGAATTCGGTGGCCGGTAAATAACTCCAATTATAGTTGAACCTTCATTGTATATTTAATTATGTTTTTATATTAATAATGTTTCAAATATAATCATTAATAACAGTTATGTCTTCTCTCCTTGAAAAGGATATATTTTCTTTGATATACAGGGACAAGCCACCTCCTCTCTTGGTGTTCTGTAATTGTGTATGCGTGTATAAATATTAATATATATATTGACGTTTGTTTCATTGATCCAAGTCTCTGTTAGTCCTATAATAGTAAAAATCAACATCTAGGCATCGAAGATACTACGTAAAACTAAGGACGTTTTTGGGAATACCTTGTATATTTAAAAGAACTAGATTAAGCTCCTTGCTTCTTTTGTGGAAGTTATCCTCAGTATAATAGTTACTAATCAAATTATTATTTTGTATATCGTTGAAGTAATTATTGTATGGATCCACGCCATGCAATGGTTCCTTGTCATTAATTGTATTCAGCTCTAAAGGGTTAAACACAATATTTGCAAGTTCTAAAACATCATTTCTTGTTCTTGTTATTACAGTAAACTTCCAAGCACTGTTTATATCTGAAGTATTAATTAGTTAGTTATAATAGGACTTCAGAGGCTATCAACCCTATTGGATTATTAAGCCAGCACACTGTAAGTCAAGAATAACGTCAGTATTAATGATGGCGTGCTGAACTATTAAGCTTCGTGACTGCTAGGGTGTATGTTAGCATAGGAAATGAATGTAAGCTATCATCTTCTCGTAATAGCCCTCTAAATATAGCCTCACACTCCTGCACGCGCACATATACACATCCATGTATTATTAATGTCGCTATATATAGAGTAGAAACGTATAGAGATAGGATAGATAGACTGAAAGATGAATATATACGATATTGTGTATCTCCCTTTATTTTTCAGTATATATATATATATATATATATATATATATATATATATTTGTTTGCTATGTGAGTAAGGGAGACAAAAAGCAGAACTGCCTGTAGCGAGTGCCTCCAAAATGCCTCGACACACAGTTTGAAGCAATTTAAGTCATAGGAGGAGGGAAAGACTGATTCTGGGAGAGAGTTCCAAAGCACAGCTGTTGAATGGAAGAAAGACTGAGAATAATGTTTCACTCTTGGGTTGGAGAGTTGCACAGAGTAGGGGTGGGATTGTGTTGCAAGTCGGATACCACGTACCCTACGTAGAGGAGGTGGTATAGGCCTACACAGGGAAAGCTTTGAGGAGCACTGATTATTGTGGTAGCGATATAATAGCGAGAGATATGCAACATTGCGGCGAAGAGAGAGAGATTGCAGAGAGTTGGTGAGTGGGTGGGAATTAATTATACAAAAGGCCTTCCTTTCTACTTTGTCTAGGAGTGCGGTGAGAGAGGATCCTACCCATACATGTGAACAATACTCAATACAAGGGCGCACTGTGTCCCTGTACAGAGCAAGAAGCTGCGCAGGGGTAAAGAACCCCTTGAGGCGGTTGAGCACACCCAGCTTCTGGGAGGCTGCCTTAGCAAGACTGGTAATATGGTCCTTCCAAGTGAGAGCAGAAGAAAAAGAAACACCAAGAATATTGAGAGAAGATGAAGGATTGATTTTTGTATTGTTGATGAATAAGGGGTAGTCCTCTGGGAGTTCCGGACGGGTAGATAGATGGAAAAATTTGATTTTGGAAGCATTAAAGGCAACAAGTTTTTGTCTGCCCCAATTTGAAATGGTAGTTAGATCATATATATATATATATATATATATATATATATATATGTGTGTGTGTGTGTGTATGTGTGTGTGTGTTTGTTTGATGACGAATATAACTGCTAGGGCTAGGATTCGAACAATATAGGTCAGTCACCTATACCACAACGGAAGTTAAAAGAAGGAGTTAGTTTGGTACTTCTACCTTTGTTCCTCCCCAACCTTAACTCGTGTGGGGGACAGACCGTCTTGTAAGGGGCGCCTGCAAAGCGTCAAAACTATTCCAAGGGTGTCAGCCCTATCAATACATCAAAACTATTCCAAGGGTGTCAGCCCTATCAATACATCAAAACTATTCCAAGGGTGTCAGCCCTATCAATACATCAAAAACCCAATCTTTTCAAAGCATCAACAAATGTGGACCTTTTCAATTTGACAAAAGGCTGAAACTGACTGGATGATATCATATCATCAAAAATAGTTAGGGGTTAACATTAGCCTAACCTAACAACCTTACCTAACCTAACCTAGTAAGAATGGAGTTAACATTAGCCTAACCTAACAACCTTACCTAACCTAACCTAGTAAGAATGGGGTTAAAATTGTTGATACATCGATGACTTCCAACTTTTGATGCATTGAAGTGATATACACTTTTTTACACATTGATATGATCTGGGGAAAAACTGGTTTTTGACAAAATGAACACATCTGGAAAATTTGATGTACTGATAGCTTTTTGCAGATTTGATGAAATGATAGGATCAGTTTTTGACGCTTTGATGCTCCCCCTCTTGTAATCGATATCCGTTGTGGTATAGGTGACTGAACCTCCTGCCTCTCTGGTTCGAATCCTAGCCCTATCAGTTATATTGGTCATCAAATAAACAACTTGTCATGCTTAGGGTATCCGGATTTCGATTAGAAGACTGTCTGTCCTTTTAACCTCCGTTGTGAACTTGTGGTATAGGTGACTGGATCTCCTGCCTGTATGGTTCGAATCCTAGCCCTAGCATATATACAGTATATATATATAATTATATATATATATATATATATATATTGTGAGTGTGTGCATTTTGAACTATTCATTTGTTATGTATTTATCTGCCCTATTTGTCATTGAGTGTCGTATGTACTGGTGCATACAGCTGTTGCTTAACCCTTTCTGTACCGGAGCCGTTCTTTTAACTTTATGCTGGCTACTATTAGACGATTGTATTCAGTTTAAGAAGGGCCTCCATCAATTAACAAGTTTCGAACTATCTCAATTAACCATATTTACTACCACAGATACTTCTTAAACTGCACAATTAAAAAGACGTCACCAGTACAGAAAGGATTAAATTACCTTGTACCGAAGATCCTGTAGCTGACCACCGCCCCATAGGTTTTGAAGTACTCATGGAAAGCCACCTTGGGCGTCTTAATCAACAACTCTATGGCGTTACCGAAGAAGGGGTAACACAAAGGGCCTGGGGAATAAATAGGAGTATTTTAGTATTATATACAGTAGTTACAATATAATGTATTATTTCAATATTAATATTAATTAAAGCGTTGAAGGAATGACTTAAGCCAATGCAAATTTAAGGAATGCCCAATTTTTTTTCTTTTTCTTTGTTAACTAGTTTCCCTCTCGAGATGTGAATTTCTACTTCTATTTATTGGTCGACTCTTCCTTAAACAGTAACACAAATCAGCTCGATTACTCAAGTCCGGTGTGTGTCTATATCCCTCTGCTATACCTGGTGGGTAAGAGGACGGCTTGGAGTTGGTCCAGAAGAGTAGCGCCGTCACCACCACCACCACCAACGCTATGGTCACCAACATCTTAACCTCACACCTGCCAATATTAATGAGTTACCAACATCTTAACCTCACACCTGCCAATATTAATGAGTTAGTTAATCAAATGTAAAACTTGCAAACTAAACGTACCAAAACTGGGACAAAGACAATATGAAGGCAAAATAACTAATCAAAAGGCTTAACCCCTTCTGTACCGAGTTGTCCTTGTAATTTTAATCTGGATATTATTAGACGATTTTATCCAGCATAGGGAGGACGTGTAACTATTATATGGCTTCGAACTATCTCTATTATCCATTTTAACTACCACGGTGTTCTCCTAAGCTGCATAAAATCGTCTAAACATAGCTGGAATAACACAAAATATATCCTCGGTAAGGAAGGGGTTAAGGGGAGGTTTCTAGTTTTTTTCCTACTCCTCCAGCAATCTTAAAATTTCACCCCCTTGACCCTCTTTCAAGATAAATTTGTACATTTTTCGGTAGAAAAATGTCCCGGCCGTAGGCCGATTACTCTTAAATTACAGGCTCGCTATCGCTCGCCTGCATAAAATCGACACCTAAATGGCACGAAAGGTCTTAAAATTGACAGAATGGGGCGGAAATTCTTAAAAATCACCAAACTAATGGGGCAAACGTCTTAAAATCTCAAAAGCAATGGGGCTAGACATGAGGGAGAAAGAGGTAAAAAAAAAATCCCTCAAGTGGAGATCTCCCCAACCATCTTATCGAGACACCTCACTGCCTATGGATGGACAACACTGGTCTGTCCTGCCGCAAGGGGAGGCAGACCGTTTTTCTGGACCCCCTTCTCCCTAATGTTTAGCCCCACTAGTTTTAAGATTATAAGACATTTGGCCCATTAGTTTGGCGATTTTAACGCCCCATTTTGTTGTCAATTTTAAGACCTTTCGTGCCATATAGGTGTCTATTGTTTCCTAGCGAGCGAAAGCGAGCCTGCAATTTTAAAGAGGAACCGACTAGCTTCGGCCGGGACATTTTTCTACCGAAAAATTTACAAATTTATCTTGAAGGGTGGTCTAGGATGTGTTTTTCTAAGCTTGATGGAGGTCTATGGAGGAAACTAACAAATATATATATTGTAAATGAATTAATAGACCAAACAAACGGCCAGTCTCCCCTTAAGACCTTATAAGGTGTAATTTGATAATAAAGGATGTTGTGCCATATTTTGAGGAAAACTGACATTTTGTAATTTTTAATGTGTTTGTCCTGTAAAATATATTTTGTATTACCATATTGTACTCTAATACCCCGCTTGGAGTCGCAAGAGAATAAATATTATTATTATTATTATTATTATTATTATTATTATTATTATTATAGGAGATAGACCAGTGATCTCTCTCTCTCTCTCTCTCTCTCTATATATATATATATATATATATATATATATATATATAGATAGATAGATAGATAGATAGAGAGAGAGAGAGAGCATTTGTCGTGGGAACAGGGCTGTAGAATATAAAGGCGGAGATTAGTATAAATTATTGTTTTAATTGAGATTCTCTCAGACTTGTATTAAATGTTTTGCTTCCTCTCTCCTCCTATCTCTCTCTCTCTCTCTCTCTCTCCCTCTCTCTCTCTCTCTCTCTCTCTCTCTCTCTCTCTCTCTCTCTCTCTCTCTCTCTCTCTCTCTCTCTCTCTCTCTCTCTCTCTCTCTTTCTCTCTCTCTCTCTCTCTCTCTCTGAGGTCCTCCCTAATTTGAACAATATTACCTGGCGGTCGTCACTGTATTAAAATAATTGACAAAGAGAAGTAAATGGAACAAAGGAAGAGGAGAGAGAGAGAGGTCACTGGTCTATCTCCTGTGGTATCAAATTATGCCTGATAATGTCTTGAGGCAGGGCAGACCAGTGTTGTCAATCCATAGGCAGTGAGGGGTCTCGATAAGATGGTTTGACCATAGTGAAAATAGGACTTCAGAGCTATCAACCCTTCTGGATTATTAAGCCAGCACACTGTAATTCAAGAATAACGTCAGGACTGGAGCCCCTTTTCGAGAACACAAGTCCCTTGCCAATATAAACATATTATGATTGATATATATTCAATCGCCTGCTAGGGATAAATAGTAAAACATTTTGGTGAATGAATTATGGCACTGATATACTATTTTGAAGCATCCCTTGAGCCCCATTCTCTGAGCCAGTATATCTCTTTATTGCCTAAGTTTTATATTCTAAGCATATGCATGTCCGTCTGTAATGCTTAAAATCATAATAACTTGATTATGGTCCTTTTCAGGTGAGTTTTCATGCTCTTGGTTCACTTTTTGGGCGACTTTTGCATGTATTCATTATTTTTCTAGTTTCCTCCCTAGACCTCCATCAAATTTAAAAAAAAAAATCCATTAGATCCCCCTTCTAGATTAATTTGTAAATTTTTCGGTAAAAAATGTCCCGGGTGAAGGCCGGTTCTTCCAACATTACAGGCTCATTATCGTTCGCCAGGGAAAAAATCGACACCTAAATAGCACGAAAGGTCTAAATATTGACGACGAAATGGGGCGAAAGGTCTTAGAATCGACTAACTAATGGGGCAAACATCTTAATATTTGAACACTAATGGGGCTAAACATGAGAGAGAAAGTGGTCCAGAAAACCGGGCCATCCCCCCTTAAAAGGCTCAGCCAGGATAACCATAGTTCAAGCATTGCAAATACATGTATGCACTGTAAAGTCAATCAGTTATAGTCAGTAGCCAACCCTTTCTCCCACAAGGGGTAGGGAGGATCAGCAAGAGACACAAGAATAAAAAAAAAGTGACCGAAGAAGAACATTTATAACAGATCGCCTACAAAAAGTAAGCACACAAGCATTCAGAAGCACCAATCACTGCAAATAACAGGCCAAACAAGTAAATCAATCAAATCAAAATACACTGTCACCTACTCTCAAACGCAGGGTTTATGCAGTTAGTGTGTGGGTCCTGGGTATATTGTCACCTACTTTCAAACGCAGGGTATATGTAGGTAGTGTGTGGGTCCTGGGTATATTGTCACCTACTCTCAAACGCAGGGTATATGCAGTTAGTGTGTGGGTCCTGGATATATTGTCACCTACTTTCAAACGCAGGGTATATGCAGTTAGTGTGTGGGTCCTGGGTATATTGTCACCTATTCTCAAACGCAGGGTATATGTAGGCAGTGTGTGGGTCCTGGGTATATTGTCACCTACTCTCAAACGCAGGGTATATGCAGTTAGTGTGTGGGTCCTGGATATATTGTCACCTACTCTCAAACGCAGGGTATATGCAGTTAGTGTGTGGGTCCTGGGTATATTGTCACCTACTCTCAAACGCAGGGTATATGCAGGTAGTGTGTGGGTCCTGGGTATATTGGCACCTACTCTCAAACGCAGGGTATATGCAGTTAGTGTGTGGGTCCTGGGTATATTGTCACCTACTCTCAAACGCAGGGTATATGCAGGTAGTGTGTGGGTCCTGGGTATATTGTCACCTACTTTCAAACGCAGGGTATATGTAGGTAGTGTGTGGGTCCTGGATATATTGTCACCTACTCTCAAACGCAGGGTATATGTAGGCAGTGTGTGGGTCCTGGGTATATTGTTACCTACTCTCAAACGCAGGGTATATGCAGGTAGTGTGTGGGTCCTGGGTATATTGTCACCTACTTTCAAACGCAGGGTATATGCAGTTAGTGTGTGGATCCTGGGTATATTGTCACCTACTCTCAAACGCAGGGTATATGCAGGTAGTGTGTGGGTCCTGGGTATATTGTCACCTACTCTCAAATGCAGGTTATATGCAGTTAGTGTGTGGGTCCTGGGTATATTGTCACCTATTCTCAAACGCAGGGTATATGTAGGCAGTGTGTGGGTCCTGGGTATATTGTCACCTACTCTCAATCGCAGGGTATATGCAGTTAGTGTGTGGGTCCTGGGTATATTGGCACCTACTCTCAAACGCAGGATATATGCAGTTAGTGCGTGAGTCCTGGGTATATTGGCACCTACTCTCAAACGCAGGGTATATGCAGTTAGTGTGTGGGTCCTGGGTATATTGTCACCTACTCTCAAACGCAGGGTATATGCAGTTAGTGTGTGGGTCCTGGGTATATTGTCACCTATTCTCAAACGCAGGGTATATGTAGGCAGTGTGTGGGTCCTGGGTATATTGGCACCTACTCTCAAACGCAGGGTATATGCAGTTAGTGTGTGGGTCCTGGGTATATATATCGCTGCCGACCACAAGATCACTAACATATACGACTGAAGCCCTCCACGGGTGACGGGTGTGAGTAGATAGTCGTGACCTACAGCCACAGGATGTTATGTTATGTTCACTATCAGGGCCGTTCTTTTAACTTTACTCTGCTTGCTAAGCTATGTCCACACTGAGGTTATGTAACCTATGTTACAGTAACATGTTACAATAACAAGGTTACTCGATTTTGCAGCATGTTCCAGAACCTTGTCAGAAACATTATGAAACAAACCCAGTTAACATTGGTTTGTGAGGTTACAGAAAATTTGTAGTGGAGATGTCGGAGGAGAAGGCTTTGTTAGCTAGTCCGTGCTACGTGGTACTGCATATACTAAGAAGGAAAGTTTGGACGAGACAATTGTTACATGATCGTAATGCATGTGGTGGACTGAATAGGGGTTTGTCCACCGATACGGCAGGATTAAGCCAGCACACTGTAAGTCAAGAATAATGTCAGGACTGGAGCCTCTCTGCGAAAACTCCAGTCCCTTCAATCCAGCTAACCAACAAACCAACCAATCAACATCTTGTGAGTTGAGGTGTGAGGACTGGTTATGTAACATGTTACATGTTATCGCTCACCCAGTGATAGTTGTGCCCTAGTTACATAACACCATATATGTTCTGAAATTGTTTCGGAACATATCATTATACGTTACCGTAACCTTGTTCTGTAACACAAAGTTACGGAACATTGCTCAGTGTGGACGTAGCTTAAACGATTTTTCTCCGTATAAAGGGCCTCCAGCTATTAACCGGCTTCGAACTATCTCACTTATAACCCGTTTTTACTACCGCAGATCCTTCTTAAACTGCACAAAATCGTCTAAGTGTTACTAGAATATTATATAAAAAGACGCCACCGGGCACAGAGGGGGTTACTAAAGGCCGTCACACGAGCACAATTTCCAGAAACTTATGATCAGCAACTTTATTCTGGAAACACAATTTCCAGCAACTTTCTATCGCCAACTTATATTATGCTTTGTTATGCAGTGGGATGGCCAACTAGACTAAAGCTAGATTGTAGACACCAATCGAGCAGGGCAATATACCCACGGAAGGCCTCATAGGCATGAGATAAGGAGTTGCTGGAACTCCTGTTTCATTGGACTGGCTTCCCTCACTGTTTCTGTTTGTGTCTCACCTACACAGAGAATAATCCAGCTAGATCTCACAAACGCCTCCTCCCCCATCCATTTCACTATACTGTACTAAACCTTACCACTCTTTTTTTCCAATATTGTACACCACAAATATATACAAATTTAACTTGGATCTCTCACTCTCTCAACTTTGGGGGAAACACTTGTTACAAACAACATTGCCTTTTGTCTCCTTCATGCACTTAGAGAGAACAAAATCCGATGACACATATGATTTCTGTTTTCTGGCTATTATTAGACAATTTGTTTCGGATTAGAAAGGGCATATTATGGGAGTAGGAGGATTAATTGCGATAGCCTTTACCCTCTTAATTCCCACAGGTCTTTCCTAAACTGTATAAAATCGTCCAATGATAGCCAGAGTAAACTGTCAAAATGCGTCATAATCTTAAAAGGGTTAATCAAGGTGAACGAGCCTTCATAAACTGCAACTCAGAAGCTGCCTGGCCAATATGATCAAGAAACAATGTCAGGAGAAATTATTATATTTTGTTGCTATAGTCTATTCGCTGTAAGTAGGCGATAAATCATGACCTCTAACCTCTGTAACTCAAAAAACGACTAGAGTAATCGGGCTAATATTTCTTCCATTTGGGAAGAGTCAGTCAAGGAACAGATATGGAAATTTACAGCCAGTTTGCTCTAGCCCTTTTTGAGTTACAGAGGATAGAGGTCATGATTTCACGCCTACTTACAGCTATAGACGTATACTCTCCAGGAAACCTGACCTCTGTAAGTAGGCCAAGTTGGTTCACAGATGTAATTTCCGCTGCTATATTATCAAAACAGATGGTTAACCCCTTCACCACCACCACCATGACGTAATTTTCATCATATTCTGGTTACTATTAGACGGCTTCCCAGAAGCTGGGTGTGCTCAACCGCCTCAAGAGGTTCTTTACCCCGGCACAGCTTCTTGCTCTGTACAGAGGCGTAGTGCGTCCTTGTATTGAGTATTGTTCACATGTGTGGGGAGGATCCTCTCACACAGCACTTCTAGACAAAGTAGTAGAAAAGAAAGCCTTTCGTATCATTAACTCCCGTCCGCTCACCGATTCTCTACAATCCCTCTCTCTTCGCCGCAATGTTGCATCTCTCTCGCTATTCTATCGCTACTACAATAATCAATGTTCCTCAGAGCTTTCTAAGTGTATACCACCTCCTCTATGTAGGGTGCATAGTACCCGCCTTGCAACACAATCCTACCCCTACTCTGTGCACCTCTCCAACTCTAGAGTGAAACGATACTCCCGATCATTCTTCTATTCAACAACTGAGCTCTGGAACTCTCTCCCTGAATCCATCTTTCCCTCATCCTATGATTTAAATTGCTTCAAACTCCTTGTGTCCAGACAATTTGGGTCGAAAATTCCTTGATTTTGGCCCTGTCACTCTTTCAACTCTGAGGGAGGCACTCGTCACGGGCAGTTTCCCTCATCCACATAGAAAAAAATAAATATATGTAAACATCTGCCACGCTAGTTGCAGCCAATAATGTTTGTGGCACACCAGTTGCAGCCCCTCCCCCTTCCCTTGACATGTCAATTGCAGCCAAGATAAGTGACATGCCTGTAGCAGTCACTTTTACCCCTTCCCTTGGCATGCCAATAGCTACCTACTCAAGGGGGATGGTTTACCTTTTGGGCGATTTTTGCATGTATTCACTATTTTTCTAGTTTCCTCCCCAGACCTCTGTCAAAAAAAAAAAAAAAAAACATGCATTAGATCCCTCTTCTAGATTAATTTGTACATTTTTCGGTAGAAAAATGTCCCGCGGTTCTTCCAACATTACAGGCTCACTATCGTTCGCCAGGGAAAAAATCGACACCTAAATAGCACGAAAGCTCTAAATATTGACGAAGAAATGGGGCGAAAGGTCTTAAAATCGCCAAATTAATGGGGCAAACGTCTTAAAATCTCAAAACCAATGGGGCTAAACACGAGGGAGAAAGTGGTCTAGAAAAGCCAGTACATCAACACCTGACACGCCAATTGCAGCCAATATGCAACCGAATGGTTTTAAGGGGAGGATTTTAGTTTGTTAGCTAGACCTCCATCAAACATAAAATTACACCCTCTATAGCCCCTTTCAAGATAAATTTGTACATTTTTCGGTAGAAAAATTTCCCGGCCGAAGGCCGGGTCTTCTTAAATTACAGGGTCGTTATCGCTCGCCAGGAAAAAATCGACACCTAAATGGCACGAAATGTCTTAAAATTGACAGAAATGGGGCGAAAGTTCTTAAAATCGCCAAACTAATGGGGCGAACGTCTTAAAATATCAAAAGCACTGGGGCTAAATTTGAGGGAGAAAGGGGTCACGAAGAAAATCCCTCTAGTGGAAATCTCCCCTTAATCAAACAAAATTGAAATATTGTATTAATATAATAGTATATTGCTTATTTGTTATTGTATTTGGTAGTCTATGCTTCAACCTATATGAGAGTAGTATTAATGTTTCTATATATATATATATTCCTAAGTATAACGTGTGTAACAAAGGACGTTTAGCGCCAATGTTCGGAAGGGGTTAACTCCAAATTAGGAAGACTGAGGGTGTCTTTCCTTATGGTGTTATAGTATGGTTTAATGTAGTTTATGGTGTTATAGTATGGTTTAATGTAGTTTATGGTGTTATAGTATGGTTTAATGTAGTTTATGGTGTTATAGTATGGTTTAATGTAGTTTTAGGTTGCTTGTAGCTTAGTAAGTTGATTCTCTGCGTCGTCCTCTGCACTGCTCTCTCGTAGATAGGTAGATAAATAGATGTGATATATTATAATAGCCACCACCCTTATACCATATACATATAATAGCCGCCACCCTTATACCATATACATATAATAGCCGCCACTCTTATACCATATACATATAATAGCCGCCACCCTTATACCATATACATATAATAGCCGCCACCCTTATACCATATACATATAATAGCCACCACCCTTATACCATATACATATAATAGCCGCCACCCTTATACCATATACATATAATAGCCGCCACCCTTATACCATATACATATAATAGCCGCCACCCTTATACCATATACATATAATAGCCGCCACCCTTATACCATATACATATAATAGCCGCCACCCTTATACCATATACATATAATAGCCGCCACCCTTATACCATATACATATAATAGCCGCCACCCTTATACCATATACATATAATAGCCGCCACCCTTATACCATATACATATAATAGCCGCCACCCTTATACCATATACATATAATAGCCGCCACCCTTATACCATATACATATAATAGCCGCCACCCTTATACCATATACATATAATAGCCGCCACCCTTATACCATATACATATAATAGCCGCCACCCTTATACCATATACATATAATAGCCGCCACCCTTATACCATATACATATAATAGCCGCCACCCTTATACCATATACATATAATAGCCGCCACCCTTATACCATATACATATAATAGCCACCACCCTTATAACATATACATATAATAGCCGCCACCCTTATACCATATACATATAATAGCCGCCACCCTTATACCATATACATATAATAGCCGCCACCCTTATACCATATACATATAATAGCCGCCACCCTTATACCATATACATATAATAGCCGCCACCCTTATACCATATACATATAATAGCCGCCATCCTTATACCATATACATATAATAGCCGCCACCCTTATACCATATACATATAATAGCCGCCACCCTTATACCATATACATATAATAGCCGCCACCCTTATACCATATACATATAATAGCCACCACCCTTATACCATATACATATAATAGCCACCACCCTTATACCATATACATATAATAGCCGCCACCCTTATACCATATACATATAATAGCCGCCACCCTTATACCATATACATATAATAGCCGCCACCCTTATACCATATACATATAATAGCCGCCACCCTTATACCATATACATATAATAGCTGCCACCCTTATACCATATACATATAATAGCCACCACCCTTATACCATATACATATAATAGCCGCCACCCTTATACCATATACGTATAATAGCCGCCACCCTTATACCATATACATATAATAGCCGCCACCCTTATACCATATACATATAATAGCCGCCACCCTTATACCATATACATATAATAGCCGCCACCCTTATACCATATACATATAATAGCCGCCACCCTTATACCATATACATATAATAGCCGCCACCCTTATACCATATACATATAATAGCCGCCACCCTTATACCATATACATATAATAGCCGCCACCCTTATACCATATACATATAATAGCCGCCACCCTTATACCATATACATATAATAGCCGCCACCCTTATACCATATACATATAATAGCCGCCACCCTTATACCATATACATATAATAGCCGCCACCCTTATACCATATACATATAATAGCCGCCACCCTTATACCATATACATATAATAGCCGCCACCCTTATACCATATACATATAATAGCCGCCACCCTTATACCATATACATATAATAGCCGCCACCCTTATACCATATACATATAATAGCCGCCACCCTTATACCATATACATATAATAGCCGCCACCCTTATACCATATACATATAATAGCCGCCACCCTTATACCATATACATATAATAGCCGCCACCCTTATACCATATACATATAATAGCCGCCACCCTTATACCATATACATATAATAGCCGCCACCCTTATACCATATACATATAATAGCCGCCACCCTTATACCATATACATATAATAGCCGCCACCCTTATACCATATACATATAATAGCCGCCACCCTTATACCATATACATAATAGCCGCCACCCTTATACCATATACATATAATAGCCGCCACCCTTATACCATATACATATAATAGCCGCCATCCTTATACCATATAATAGCCGCCACCCTTATACCATATACATATAATAGCCGCCACCCTTATACCATATACATATAATAGCCGCCACCCTTATACCATATACAGTACATATAATATTGATACTCATAGGTAAAGGAAAAGATCTTTGTACCCAAACCACGATTTATTGAAGTAACAACTGGAGATTAGACTTATTAAATGAAATACAGGAACAGATGTACTAATAAATTATAAGGGAGAACATTCCTCCAATAGAGAGAATATCTCCCGACCTCTTGTCGTGAGAGAGGCCTGATTCTAACTAACTTCAAACCTTGTCCATACCTCATACCTCTCCTGCTCTCATACTCACCTTATAGCTGGTGGGAAATCCCCTGTACATTTCCGTCCACATGTTCAGTGACTGGGAAGCATCAGAAGTGGTGAGAAAGATTTGACTTGTGAAAACCTAACAGGAAAGTCACAATGAATATTCTTTGAGATTGTACAGTCCTACGCTTAAATACGTAGACACTGTAAGTAAATCACTTTAAAAATATACGAGAGTTGTAATCATGATTTCTATAGTAATTACTGAATCTAACATGTAATACGTGTAATATAATTGTTAGTGTCAAGAAGTGGTGCCCTCTAAAAACTACAGTACATGGCTATAGTGATATAGACACTCAGTTACATATAACATCACGGCAATACACACAATATCTTGAAGAATATGATAATAAATATTAGTCCTATCAGATGGTATCAATTCTCAATATAAAACTCATTCTGTCAACTTTTATTGTTTTATGTTTCTAATGTGTAGGAGAATAACACGAACATACACATAAGCTTTGATATAGTTAGCATATTAGCAAAAGATGAAACTAAACTATTTATGCTTAAAGAATAACACCCACAGACACTTTTTTAGTTTCAGGGTCAAGAAAATATTAATAATTCAAATAGTGTTTGTTATGTCTCACAAAATTACCCCTCTCTCTCTCTCTCTCTCTCTCTCTCTCTCTCTCTCTCTCTCTCTCTCTCTCTCTCTCTCTCTCTCTATGTATATATATATATATATATATATATACAGTATATATACGATAGGTCTATAAGAACAGGATAGAATATGTACTGGCTTCCTTGGTAATAATTTGGCTAGGAATGCATTCCAGACATTTTATTAACTTTTACTGAACTTGTTATGCTGAAGCCAGAACAACACCGGCCCAAAATCGCTATGATACATGAGTCGACCCTGAAGTGCACACCCTCTTTGGAACAAAAAGCACCTGCCTCATTCTCTGTGACCTTGGCTCTGACCCCTCGCCGCAGGATACCAAACCATACCCCTGAGGTCCCAAGGGAATCAGGAGGCTGGCTCACCTGCCCCGCTCCCTTTGATGTCGCTGATTCCGCCTAACCCTTGACGAAAAAGGCATAAATGCCACTCACCTGAGGAGAGACAGAGGGACCTTCATGCCCGGAGCCGTAGGACCAGCAACAAGAGGTGAAAAGTGAAAGACTTGTATGAGGAGCACTCAAACTGTAACTCACTTTTCTAAGTCTTGCAGTTCCCTCTCTGAGCATCTCATAAGGTATGCCCGAGTCTCTCGGCAAAAGACATGAGGAACTTCATCACTCCATCACATGTCAATAAAAAGGTCCTTTTCAAATAGTGCATACATATTTTCTGTCAAATTTCGGGATGCATATTTACAACTGTAGTCGTGGTCAGGATTTTTTTTAATTTAATGCTAGCGAACTATTTTGAACAAATGTTTAAGAACATAAGAACATAAGAAAAATGGAAATCTGCAGAAGGCCTATTGACCCATACGAGGCAGACCCCTTCTTCCCTATATCCCTATTTCTTGTACACCTTTATGCCTTATACTACATCTCTCACTATAACCTATACCCCCTGCACTACGTATATCTCCTACACTACATCTATGTTATAGCTTCCTAAGAATATTTATCCACACTTGGATTCGTAGCTAAGGCTAACTGTTGTTTTTTTCACTACTAGGTGTTTAAGTATTCCTGACTCTTTAATGCAGTATAAAAATAATCGAAGCTATCTCAGGCTGAACTAATTATCCTTATCAATGCTTTCCTTGATATTTGCATTACGAAGGTTCTTTAGATTTGTCCGAGGGCTCAAAATTAGTGAAACAACAATGGTCGACTTGGCTACCAACCGTCCCCCGAAAACAAGCTAGATAATCAAACGAATTGCCTAGGATTATGAACGGGATTCATTCATGGCCACCTCCTCGGCATCAAGTTGTCTGCCAATAGAGAGAAGTAAATTATAATTACTCCTCGTGGGTTTGCCCGTCCCGTCTGGTGGCAAAAATGGTGTAGTTGGGTGGTCGACTGAAGATGACGTGTTGCTCCCACACCAAAGGGTCGTCAGAGAGCCGCCATGAGAACCGGTGCAGGAGAAAAGTCATGAACAGGAATAGTTCTAGGCGGGCCATGGACTCGCCCAGACACACACGCTTACCTGTACAAATAAACACAAAAATAGCCATTGACAGAAAAAAAGCTACCTTTAAATTATGTTTTCAAGCTACCAAAACTACCTACAATGCGTTAAAAGCTGTGGAAGAGATATGTTATGTCATGCTCCTGAGAAGACACTCGCTACCAAAGGAGTTCATATATTCCCTCCCTGTCCCTAAAAGGTGTGATAGTGTATCAGGACTTAATAGTAGCAAGGATCAGTCTCTCGACCATAAAGGTAGCTTAGCAACTTCAATGAAAGAACACAGCAACGCGTCGGGAAATCCACTAGCTATCAGTAGGTAATCAAACCCCAGGTGTTTCAGATTATATCTGTTCAACTCTAGCATATTGATCTAAGACCCGTGTTGCTACTGCTTCATTTGGAATTACACTGTACCAGATTCATTCAGTCATACAAATCGGCTTACCCAGATATCTCAGCAGGGTTGCAGGGAAAATGCAATGATATCCTTGTTCCGGCAGATAAAAATATGCCATGAAAGAACGTGTCATATAATCCACTAACTACCAGTGGAGATTCAAACGCCACATCCAACACCAAAACTATAACTTTACTTCACTATTTTTTATTTAGTTTTTACTACATTAGGAGGGATGGGCTCCAGGAACATAATATTATCATATCCAAAAGAAGAAGCGATTATTGCAAAGAAAGGTCAAACAGTCAGTAAATCATGTAGTGGCTTGGATAAGCTGTCTCTTGTCAGTTTTGCTGCTCCTAAGATCAGTACTGTTGTGCCTTAGGGGAACAAAACCATTCCTACCCAAACCAACAACCATCACATTATGATCACAGACAAGGAGTATGAGGCAATGGTGACACAGCAGGTATAAAAACAAATACCTGCTGTGTCACCATTGCCTCATACTCCTTGTCTATAGTGGATAATGAGTGGTGGATACTGGGCAGTAGATGGTGGATGGTGGATAGTGAATAGTGGATGGTGGGTGGTGGATAGTGGATGGTGGCCGGGAGGTGGATAGTGGGCAGTGGGAGTGGGTGGTGGATATGTATGACCTATAGATTGAGTATATAGTATATACTGTATATAGGCTAGGATTATATTTTGTATTTTGAAACTTAATATATTGAGTATTAATAGAATATTATAGCTTAAGGTTACAGTTATTGGAGCATTTGGGATCTATTGGTCGTATTATGAAAAACATATAATCAGGAATCTAATCATTAATCGGGAAAAGTTTAACCTGCTTAAAGTATATATATCATACATTTCATAATAACAATTATACATCATGGAGGGTTTTTATATATATCATACATTTCATAATAACAATTATACATCATGGAGGGTTTTTATATATATCATACATTTCATAATAACAATTATACATCATGGAGGGTTTTTATATATATCATACATTTCATAATTATTTTTATATATATCATACATTTCATAATAACAATTATACATCATGGAGGGTTTTTAAGAATATTGCAGTAGTAGTTTCCCTCCTAAATTGTACTATTACTTTCAAAACCTTGGCATTGATTAAACCAACTGAAAATATTGTGTTTCTCCATCATTATAAAATACAGCTTTAGATCTTACCTGAACCAAATGGAAGGAAGTGGTCTGGCCTGAACACCTTTCCGTCGTCATTGAGAAAGTGTTGTGGTCGGAACTCGTCAGGCGCTTCCCAGTACTTCGGATCCTTCAGCCCGTGGGAGAGGTTGAACAAAATACCCATGCCTGTCAGTCACACCAACATTGTCTCATTATGCATACTTGTGATTACTGTATATTCTACACATTGTAAAAAACACTATAGCTGTCGTTTTAAAGCTACTGATCTGCTACATAATTGTTAACCATTATCAGCCAATACTATAATAAACTAATATGCATCAGTAGACCAGAGGGACGTGGCAAATCTATTAATGAAAATCATTTTACTGGTATATTTCTAATATGTGTATGTGTTCTTCAAAATGTATAGTCTGTTAACATTGTAATTTACAGTATAAAATGAGATACCTTTTGGAATAGTGTAGCCTCCGATGACAGTTTTCTCACTGGTCTGGTGAGGAATGGCGAAGGGGATGAGATCTGCCTTACGTTGAATCTCATACATCGTAGCCAGCGTGTAGGGAAGGCTGAAGAGAAAAGAGGGAATACACTTCTCAGATCAATTATTTAGGACAACATATGCCATATGAGTATGACCAATGCATAATAAATTACTAATATTTTGAAAGTTTGCTCTTCTCAGTGTGCACCTCACGGTTATATTTACTCTAACTAAATGAACTGCAAAATTGTCAAATATAATCCGATACAAAATTGAACTTCTGAACTAGACCAAGGATACTGAAAAGCTCCCCAATGTAGCTTATCGTGGATTAAGAATAGAACAATTGATATTAAGATAATATCAAATTTTCTCTCGTACAAGTAAGTGTTCATCTTCCTTCACACTCTCAGTAGTGAAAACAGATTAGTAGAAAAGATCATTAACGTATTCATATGTTTTAGATAAGGTGCAGTGTTATTTTTGTAAGCAAAACCAATAATTCCTTACTCCATATTCAAAGTAATTATTAACCCATTCAGTACGAGGGACGTCCTTCTCATCATATTCTGGCAACAATTAGATGATTTAATTCAGTTTAGGATTCAGGAAGGACCACTAGCAATAATATGACTTCAGACTATCTCAACCAACCCTTTTAACTACCACAGATCCGGCCTAAGGTGCATGATATCGTCTACATATAGCTAGAATAAAATATAAAACACGTCACTGGTACTCAAAGGGTTTAAAAATAAGATAAATACAAGTCCCCACTGACCTGTCCATATGAGCCAGCGTGGGCATGTTGTCCTCACCGACCACCTTGTCCAGTTCCTCCTGCACGGTCCGCTGAACCTCCGGATTACTGGCCAGGAGGTAGATGGCCCACACCAGAGTGTTCGAGGTCGTCTCACTACCAGCCAAGAACAGCTCCAGGATATTGGCCTTCAGATGAGATGCTGTGAAGAACACAATAGTTATAGTCAATCTAAATTAACTTGGTAGCTCTTACTGTACTTATCTTTACATTCCTTCTTGCTTGATGCTGCTTTTGTTTACACGAAATACAGCTGTATCATTTAAGTTTTTCACAATCCTCTACAAGTCCCATTGAGAACTGCCTTCTTCTGTATTTTGGAAAATAATTGTTTCAGAAATAGAATTTTGCTCCACGATATTAGCCTTCATTGAGATGGTAACTGTTATGCCGAAACAAGCCGCCCTCGACACTGAGCCGCCTGCACCTGCCGGAGCATACCAGGGCACTTCTACTACCACAATGGGAACCTCTCCTACCCCTGACTGGACACCCCATCAGCCCTACCACGCCAGGGCCAAGCCCCGAGAGGAGAGGAACATCCCATGCAGCCGCCCTTCCTTCCGGCACCCATACCCGAGGGGCCCACCTGCTCTGTCCGGAACCAGCCCGGGCTTTCCAGCACCTCCTCCAGCCACACCAACACCGCACCCCTCACCCAACATGAATCAAGGGTGGCGCCGTCCATTGGGGACCCACAATAACGGGGCACACCTTTCGCCACCATCCCTTGCCGTGGATTAGTCCCTGGAGAGGATCCGGAAACGAATCCCAAAGGCCCGACCACTACTCTCCCCCCTACCCCTATCACCGGAGCAACAGGGACCTATGTCGACTATGAGAAAGGCTAAGGCCGCCCTTTTTCCCTGCAGTCAAAAAGGGCCGAGGAATACCTAGAAAGTGAATAAGTACTCAGACCAGGTTAGGGAAAGTATCTCACCTTTCCTCCTGAGTCTGAGTGTTTATAACCTCTCTAGGTGTTCTACGTGATCCTAAGCTCAGTGTGGTAACTAATTATTTGTTGTAAGTACCCTTCCTTTAAACGGCTAATCCCGACAGGTGTTAGTTAGGAGTAAGTAGATCTCCTAGTGTTTCTGTCAGCCTCACTGAAGAAATACTGCTAGTTGATGCTTATGCTATCAGTGGTCTATCTGTCAGTCCCCCTACGAAATAACATTTAATTCAACCAGTTTGCCTTTATTTTGCACCCTCAACACGCTACCTGTAAAGCAAATAGCCATCTATAAGTATACTGTTACATGTTGCCCGGCCACTCGGGGTACAATGTTCCTCCTATGTGCAATAATAGTAGTCCGAGTTTCTTATAAATGTAAATATAAATAAATTAGTGTTTTGGATGGTGGTGGCAAGAAGCATTTCCGAGCACAATCGGTCAAAGAGTTTCAAGAGTCAGGTCACTGGCCACCATATTGATGCTCAGTATCTCTGTCAATCCTCTCAGTTCTGAGTAAATTTTTAAAGTGTCCATGGACAGGCGACACACGGTCTGGAGCTGCTAACGGTTTTTCATTGTTCCCGTTCACTCAGCTCACCCAGCTATGAATTTTTGCCAGATACCTCCACATATGGACTAGTAGACCAAATATATCGAGTCCTAAATGGACGCCATGGCATTTTTTTGTGGTTTTACCGAATTTCGTGCAGGGCTTAAGGATGCCATGGCATCCATACGTGCACCAGGTCAAAAGTGGATCAGGACGCCATGGCATCCCTATGTGCGCGAGTGTTAAGTACTTCAGACTGTGAAAGCAGTTACAAGGATGGCCAGATATTTATAAGAGAAATTGTATTGAAAAATTGTATGAGCAGCATAAGCTTAATAATGAAATGTAGAAATTAGGGCAAGCTATCGAATAATGCACTGTGAAAGTGAAAATCAAGATGGAATATTTTGATACGTGGACATACGCTGTTGTGCTAAAGTAGCCTACTTGTGTTCCGTTAGAGTAAACAGTAGACTAGTCGGTACGACAGGTGTTGCCATATGGATAGAGCTGCCAATATGTATTTATTTTTGATTAATGATACCAAACTATGAATAATTGCAGTGATAGATACTTAAGGATAGACAAATGTTACACACATGTCTTATAAATATCAAATACTGCCTTCACAGTACTTCATCAAGTATGAAATATAATAGGGCAAGCTATATCAAGGCAATATCAAAACAAATTTGTCTACCACGGCCACAAGAGAGAGGCGAGAGGGGCTGCCATCAACTTGCTAAGCTACGAATATCTTACATGGCTTTGTTTACTATTTTAGATTAACATTTATGGTAAACCAAGATAACTGTGCAGTATCAATCATTCTTTAACATGTTTTAGACAGTGATAATATGGAAAGGGATATTACATGAGCTATGCCCTTTAAATAGTTCTGAAGATACCTACATGTCAGAGGTGTGTCCTTGCCCTCAGTTGCTGCCTCCTCCATGGCCTGTTGGTAAGACCCAATGTAGCTGCTGTTGTCAGTTGCCCCACCAGTCTCTTCGTTATACAGTGCCATCTCGTCCTGAAACACACTCTGTACTTTAGACAAAATCAATATTGTATAAATGATCCTCGCAGAAATATGCCCTCAATGCTAAACCATACGCTACTTCTGCTCTGGAGACACTTATAATATTGAGAAAGGATTTTTTTTTGCACCAAATTAGGTTAGTTAATTCATTCTATATGCATATCTTAAAATAACATAATTAAACTTTAAGGTACCTCAATAAAGTGGAGCAGGTCAGCCATGTTTCCTTCAGTCTTTTTAATGATTTCCAAATTGGGGAAAATCTTCTTAATCAATCGGAATCTGAAATAAAACAAATATAACATAAACAGTATACTAACTATCTAGTGTACTTGTGATAATGTGTTATAGTATGTGTACAGTATGTGCATGTTCACTTCTTTCCATTTCAAAATAATTGGATCCTTCTATTATTATATATACTGTATATATATATATTTTTTTTTTTTTTTTTTTTTTCTATATTCCAACTTACTTCCTCTCGGGCATAGGCTGAGAGCCTTAACATTTACCGCTTTACAATGAACAGTGAAGCCCATGAGGTCTTGTTCCAGTCTAGGGAGTGAGACATGTGAAGCACGTAGAGCACCTGCCATCTTGCCTTCACATGAGGCACGGTGCTCACTCATGGCCCGAAACGACCCCATCTCTGAAGCCACCTCGTTCCCGTGCTTCACTGTCTCATCCCCTACACTCGGACTCTCACACTTACACACACACAACGCCACCTGTTGAGCAGATAACTCACCAGGCATTGCACCCCTATAGCATATTTTGAATATGGGAATATTCATACAGTGCTATTTAATCAGGGAACAATGAGGGTATTTTATTGACGTTTCGGTGGGCTTGTGGTAATGCACTGATACTAGGTACAGCACAAATTCCATCCCAATAATATCTTCCCATTGATACATCGGGATTTGAACCTGGGACCTTTGGATTACCAGGCCAGTGGCAAGACCACTCCACCACATATATATAATATAATATATAATATATATATATATAATTGTCATCATGTTTTGTTTTTTGTATTATTATTGTTATCATTCTTGTTTCCTATTTGTTCTGAGAGTGGTGAAGGCAGTGGCTCTGCAGAGGTCACTGTTAAGGGGGGTGACCTGCTTTTTTCTATCTCTCTGGTTTGTATTCATTCGGTCCCATTCAGCCTACTGTTTTAAGACATTTATCCCCATCCAGGTGTTGATTTATACCTGGAGAGCAATAGCAAGCCACGATATTTTCGATAATGAATTAGACAGCTGGCTAAATTTGTACATTTTTCGATAGAAAAATGTCTATGGCAAAGCCGGATTTCTCCATAAAATGCTGGCTCGCTATCGGTCGCCAGGAAAAAATTGACACCTGGATGGGGATAAATGTCTTAAAACAGTAGGCTGAATGGGGCCGAATGGATACAAGCAATAAAGAGAAAAAAAGCAAGTCACCCCCCTTAATTAATTAAAAGGGGAGGCTGAACCTTACACCCAATATTCACCCTGTATAAGAGAGTTTGTTTCTGGCATTATGCCATCTTAATACCAATGGAAATTCTAGGACTCGCTGAAAAAATTAGCTCTTTATGTGCGTGCGCACGCGCGCACGCGAGAATTTCATTGCACTATAGCAAAAATCATTCTACACATTGAAAAAATTTCAAATTTCCCGCAATTTTTTTATGGCGCATCCTACAAGCATCCCCTACAGCTGTCTGATCTCGTTTTCCCATATTGAATAATAGAAGGTGCTGAAAAAAAATATATAATATATATATTTTTTGGATATAGCAAATTTCGACATGAAACAGGACGAATCTCGGAAATTTTTGGCGAAACGGCCTTTATTTTCACGTACAAGCGTTGCTATATAGCCCTATTTATAGAGTGTAGAAGGGGAACGAATTTGAGCAATACAAAAAAATGTAGTTTGACTCGAAAGTGCCAATATATGATCTCTGGCAAATTTAATTCTTAGATAATCAACCATTCAAGTCAAAGTTGGGGAAGAATGAATAAGTTTGGCCTCCTTGTAAACGTTTTCTATGACCAAGCTGTCATAGAGAGTGGAGTTTTATGGCAAACTAAATTAAAACATCTTGAGTAATTTGACTAGACAAACCAATATACAAAATATTTTTAACAAAATCCATGATATTGGGGCCCCCGGAGGGGGGGCTAGGAATGTTATATGGGTGTTTATGCCCTCATATGATAATTTCTATTGCTTACAGAAGCCTTTTAGACAAAAGACAAAAAAAAACATTTGGTGGCTGAAGGCAAAATATTTAGTTTTTTGGGGGCGTGCATCCGCATCGTGCATCCGTGGGGGCCGCATCCATAACCCCCGCCCTGGGGGGTTATGGATGCGGGTACGATTTTAGTTACTGGACACCTATTTGACAGGTACCGCCAACGATTTAATACATATTTTTTTTCGGTTTCCACGCATCCAACACCAAGCTACACCCTTTTCTGGTGTACGAAACACTAAAAAAGCAATGGGGACACTTTAATAATGATAATATGAGACGAAATATAAAGACAACTCGGTTGCGTTCGTGGAAGTAGCGTCGCTTTGTTTACTTTACGCTCGGAGTGACTTCCCGGTCCCGCCTTGGCGGTCGACTTCAAATGGCTAAGCTTGTTGGGTCAATTTTTTTATAAAAACTTGCGTTATAGGGCGTGGGATACAGGACAGGGTTGAGGGGGGGCTCTGCCCCCCTCACCCCCCCGTGAATTATAATAATCGTCCTCTATGTGGCCAGCAGGGGGCAAGTAAAACAGCTGGCCGTCACCTCGAGCGTCCTGGGTAAACAAACCGCGACGATCCGAAGCAACGACGGACTCTCCCCGCCGCCGATTTTCGGCCCAAACGCCCCGTTTTATTCTCGTCGAAAACCACATTTAAAAAGTTATTAATAGTTTTCAATACTATTACCGGACCAGAAAAAGGTGTAGCTTGGTGTTGGATGCGTGGAAACCGAAAACAAATATGTATTAAATCCTCGGTGGTACCTGTCAAATAGGTGTCCAGTAACTAAAATCGTACCTGGATGCGATTTTTTTTTTTTTTTCCTCCTATGCAATGCTCTTATGTTGAAAGAAGCATTTTAGAAAAATGCCGAGGTTCAGCCTCCCCGAGGACATGGGCCGGTTTTCTGGACCACTTTCTCCCACATGTTTAGCCCCATTTGTTTTCAGATGTTAAGATGTTTGCCCCATTAGTTAGTCAATTTTAAGACCTTTTGCCCCATTTCTACGTCAATATTTAGACCTTGCGTGCTATTTAGGTGTCGATTTTTTCCCTGGCGAACGATAGTGAGCCTGTAATGTTGGAAGAACCGGCCTTTGGCCGGGAAATTTTTCTACCGAAAAACTTACAAATTAATCTAGAAGGGGGATATAATGGATGTTTTTTTTTAATTTGATGGAGGTCTAGGGAGGAAACTAGAAAAATAATGAATACATGCAAAAATCGCCCAAAAAGTGAACCATCCCACCTCAACCACACTCTCCCAAATTATTCTAGAGGTGATAGAGTGGTGCTGGAGTAGTGGTTACCAAATATCCTGTACTGCAGTTGGGGAATCCCCTCTCCAAAAGTGCTACCTCTGGTTGACCAAGGCTCAAACATATGTGCATGCATTTATCTAAGCACATTAAGATGACTACTGATTATTTGAGGACTTTAAGCAAAGTTTCTGCTAATATCTGTTGCTACCCTGATTAACCCGCAGACTGTGTGAGGCCGGATAAATTCCAGTGCCACCAGTGCGACAGATAAAGCTTCAATTTAGAAGAAACAAATTATATCTACCATAAAAGGCAATATTACTGCACCATATATGTATATTTTACTTGTATAATGAACTTGTGAACATTGAAGAACCAGAAAATTTATGTAAAGAGCAAATATCCAGTGATGAAACGGATTATTGTGACGGGAGCATATTGTGTGCATGGGCGACTGAGCAGCATTGACCCACCCTGTCTATCTGGAGTCTCTTCCGACACTAACGGGTCTAGCTGTTGTCTTGCACATGTATGAGGGATGAGGGGAGGTACTGGAGAGATAGAGGAGGGTGACTGAATATATTTGAGGGAGGAGGGAGGAAGTATAGGGAGCGGGGGAGGGACAAAGTAGAGCAAAGGAGGAGGGGGGAAGTTGAGAGTGAAAGGAGGAGAATAGAGGGAGGGAAGGGGTGAGACATGTAATGGACAGGAGGTGGTGATAAGGAGACTTGCCACCTAAATATATATTGCATCCAATTCTCCGTCACTGGTGTGTTTTTTTTTTTTTTTTATAAGTGTAAGATACCAGAAGGAACGTCGCATTCGCCTAGTTAAACCTTCCGGAATAAATGTTACAGTTCTTGGGTTAATTTCAAAGGTATACAACTGCCTGAAAAATGATAATTGAAGATAACATTGATTGCAAGGTTTGTATCAACACTATCAGAGAGTTAATTATTTATTTAAATAAACGTTATATGTGTATATATATATATATGTATGTCTGTATGAATGTACCGACACACTGACCTAAACGCCGGGTGGAATGGGTTGAATGTCTGCATCATTTTGTTAACTTTGTCCACCAGTTCTATCAGCCTGGCGTCAGTGTGGGAGAACCGCTTCCCTATTACGATGGCCCAGATGACATTCACGATGCTGCGGTTGAACATCAGCTAAAAGAAAATATGCATAACTTTATACAAATTACAGTAAATGCTAAAAGAAAATATATATAACCTGATACAAATTTCAGTAAAAGCTAAAGGAAAATATATATAAATTGATACAAATCTCAGTAAAAACTTAAAGAAGGATGTTCTAGGGGCTGTTTCCGAGCCTTATATGGCCCCAGCCTAGATCATATAACTTGAACTTCCTGGGTCCTTCTAACTGGACCAATGACAGGTCAAGAAGGTTTCGCCAGGTTGTCCCCTGACCCAGCAAAAGAGCGAAGGTCTGGCTTGGTTTTGGCCGTGGACAGGGGGTGAGGGTGCCAACCAATCAGCCTCCTTCTCCGTCCCTCTCTCGCTCTTGTCCTGTGCTGTCACCGTTGATTGGTCTTGGCTCAGCTGGCAGGAACCTGGGCAGAGTTCGAGACTGTGAGGGGATCCAGCTGCAGCGACAGGAGGGGCACTGGGTTTTTAGTGGTTGCTGCTTCGTCCATCTCCCTTATGCAGCCCGCGATGGCCTGGTGTAAACGTGAGCCTGAAGGGAGATAAGCCTCGCTCATGGCTCGAGGGGCCACAAGAGGTGATACTGCTGGTGGTGGCGAGGGGGACTGTGAGGTGCCTTGCTGGGCTCGCCCCACAAGTTAGAAAAAATAAACTAGAAAATTCAGCTCAGTGTTAAATTGTAATTGTTTTCTTTAGTGGTTTGTTGTGAAATACAAATTGGAATCTAAAGGTTAATTAGCAGAAAACAAATAGATAAGGACTCTCACCGATATGTCGATCTTCTTTCCCTGGTTAAGCGTGAAGTAGTCCAAGAGCTCCTGCAGTTCGCTGACCATGATGGGTTCCAGAGCTTGTCTGCCGAGGCCCAGGTCCTTCAGGGTTCGCAGGGTGAAGCGTCTCTGGTTCTTCCACACATCGCCACTGGTACTTATTATGCCTGCACAAAGTGATAGGGATTATGATACGTGTGGAGCTACTACACCTCTACTTGCTTGCAGTCAAATTGAGCTATCTAATGAGTGAATGCAAGATAACAGATTGCACAGGCCACTTGTCACTTCAACTCGGGTTCCGTGGCTTTTCCACAGCAGCGATCTGGTGCCGACAGGCTACACACAGGTTGGCTAGGATGATTAGGGCAATGACCAGCATGACAACAGTGGCGGGAGTCACTAATGACCAGTGTGAGTTTCAAGGAACAAGAGTGGCCAAAAACTGAATGCAGCTGTGAACTCACGGAATAAATGTATGCCATTCTTCCTACTATGTATTTTTAATGGTAGCCTAATGGAAGACAACAATTGTTATTTATGTTTTATATATATCAGGTGATTTTTTGTTTTGTTTTTCCTGAGAGTGGTGAAGGCAGTGGGGCCATAATGCTGTGCCCCATTATTCCCTAGTGTCTTGCCCTCGCAGCCAACTGGCACAAGTCGGCCTTTCTCTCTCTGGCGTAGGGATGCAGTGACCCCACTGCCCACCACTCAGTGGTACAGTCAGCCTCTGTAGCAGTTACGGTAATTTCTCGTTACTGCCATATTGTAGTACCGTTAAGGCTGGTGTGGTGCGGATTTGCCAGGTGCAAGTGCTAGTGCTTTGTTGAGTCTTGATGATGCACTGTTTGCGCTATACCAACATCGGCCGCTGTGATGACATGATGGCTCTGTGTTGTGGCAAGTCTTTATTGTACTGTACTACAGTAAAGAGACTAAAATCACGCTCTCTGTGGATGAAGCGATCTTTAAACTTGTATGTGTGTGTGTATATAAGCAATGAAATGAGAAGAATGTGACCAACTTTTTAGTCACTTAAGGTGACCAATACCATCATTTATATATCCACATGTATATGAATAGTTCCCATAGGAACCTGTTACACATCAACACAACCCGTGGCTAATTTTTTTTTTTTTTTTTTTTTTCTATGTGATTGAGGGAGGCAAAAGGCAGAATTGCCTATAGCGAGTGCCTCCCCCATAGTTGAAAGAGTGACAGGGCCAAAATCAAGGGACGATCGAGCCAAAATGCCTGGACACACGGAGTTTGAAGCAATTTAAGTCATAGGAAGAGGGAAAGACTGATTCTGGGAGAGAGTTCCAGAGCTCAGCTGTTGAGTAAAAGAAAGTTTGAGAGTAACGTTTCACTCTTGGGTTGGAGAGTTGCACAGAGTAGGGGTGGGATTGAGTTTCAAGACGGGTACCACGTGCCCTACGTAATAAAATTGCCGAAACAAACTTACTATAACTAATGTAACTCACCCAAACCAAAGTCACTTTAATGTAACCTAAACTAAATTTGGAAAGGAGTCGAATTGGGTGATCACCAATACATGTTTAGATGATGTACTCACCCAGGGGATTGGAAGCTTTGCCAGTGATAATCTCGTCCCTAGACTCGAAGAGGAGGACATCAATACGGTCCGAGCATGCCGGGTTGGCCAGAGCTGACCTCATGAGGACCGGATCACTGATCAACACAAACCTGACAGGTCACAGGGGAGAAGATGATACGGTTATATTATGTGTAGACATTCATAATGTCGTAAAATTGAATATTCAACTGTAGGATCTAGACCCACATAACAGTTATGCCATAATAATATACACCTCCAAAGCTATGTGGTAATTTGTCTCCTATTTTGGTAATCCTATGACCAAGTATGGCTGTATTTTTTTATACTGGAGATTTAGTACCAGCTGTATGAGCATGTAACAGTTTTGGGTGGAGGTAAAAATGGCGCCATACGTAGAATAAAAAGCTAGTTTAGCAGTAGCAGTAAGTTCCTCTGTTGAGCACGTCCGTGTTTTCCAGAACCGGGCTTTATTATATAGGTGCTTAACCTGAGGGAGACCAGTAGTGATGTCATCATCTCCCTTAAATTACAAATATCTTATATGGATTTGTTTACTATTTTAGAGTAAAAAGGATAACACCACAAAGGATAACACCACAAAGGATAACACCACAAAGGATAACACCACAAAGGATAACACCACAAAGGATAACACCACAAAGCACATGTACAGTATTTGTCATATTAGCATGCTTTGAAGAGGGAAAACACAGGAAGTGATTTTGTGTGAGTTTTGCTCTTTAAGGTGTCATATTATTTACCATGTACCGAAGATTCTGTAGCTGAGAATGCCGCCGTAAGTCTTGGTGTACTCCTGAAAAGCCACTTTGGGCGTCTTACTCAGCAACTCTATGGCGTTACCGAAGAAGGGGTAACACCAAGGGCCTGGGAAAGGAAGGAACATGGGTTATAAATCACTAGATATAATATAATATACCCGTTCTGTACCGGCGACGTCTTTCTACTTTTATTATGGCTATATTTAGACGATTTTGTGCAGCTTAAGAAGGATATGTGGTAGTAAAAAGGGTTAGCTGAGATAGTTTGAAGACTTTTAACACCAAGGGCCTGGGGAAGGAATGAACATCGGTTATCAATCACTAGATAAAATCGAATGAATTAATTTCACTCCACACCAAACACCTCCCATCGAAATTAATGAAAGCATGTAATCCTACCGGGATTCGAACCTGGGTTACCACATACATATTTAAAACAATTTAACCATTACACCATCAAGGCAGTTTACTTGAATATAGGTATCAGAGTTGAAGGGATAACTTAAGGGGGGTGACGTGCTTTAAATTTTGCTATCGAAAAATTTACAAATTTAGCCTGCTGTCAAACAAAAATAAAAAATATGCTGGCTCGCTACCGCTCACCAGTAAAAAATTGACACCTGGATGGGGATAAACGTCTTAAAACAGTAGGCTGAATGGGGCCAAATAGATACAAGCCAGAGAAAGATAGAAAAGGACAGAACAAAAACAGGTCACCCCCCTTAACACGATGCAGATTTATGGAATGTCCTCCGTTATTTGTTTTCTTTCTATTTACAAGCGATCTACTTGTCTCCCTCCCAAGATGTAAATGTTCACTTCTATTTATTGGTCAACCATTTCCAAATAGTAAAAAAATCAGCTAGATTACAAGACTGATGAAACAATCATGAAAGAAATTATTGACAAAAACGTCTACCCCACCAACCCTGACAACAAAATCAAACTAATCATCTATTACAAATCCCAAAAAACTTATAACCTCGTCGTCCTCAAGAACCGCCCTGCCACGACTAAGAGCCAGAGAAGAGACGATCATGTCATATACCAACACACATAACAACAGTGAGGACTGTTGGTATGACACGGACTCGCCTATACCGTCGGATCACCCTACACCAATCTGGAGCCATTAACCCGTCCAGTACCGGTGACGTCTCATTTATTATGTTCTGTTCACTATTAGCTTAGCAAGAACGTCTACCCAATAAAAGGCTGCAGACGATCTCAATTCATCCTTTTAGCTACCGGTACCCTATATCTTTCCTAAGCTTTATATAATCGTCAAAATGTAAGTGAAGTCAACTAAAAGAGAAGTCACTGGTACTGTACGGATTAAGGAACACTATAAACAATACTACCACCAAGCTCTGACACGCCCCGACTTGTTGTTGTCCGCGACAAGGAGGAAGCATTCAAACTGTACCAACGCCTTAACCTCTCGGCTGCACAGCCCCTGTAGTATACACCATACCCCTGTGCGTAGGTATTCTGATTAATTCCTCACTAAAATCTTTAATTTACCATAAATATAATTAATACTTATCCATATGGGCCTATTTTATGTTTAATATGAAGATAGTAACATGTAACAACAATAAAACAAGCGGTAATAGTGTTTGGATGGTCAAAATCACGAATTATAGTCGGCCGGTCCATTCATGCATTGTGGAGCAGAGCGAGCCAGACCCTCCCCTCGCGAGGCCTGAAGCTTGACTGACTCATTCACGCACATCCTACCTTATGCAACACACTCGATAGTCACATGACAACACAATGGAACCGACCTGGAGATGGTGACACGAAAATATACCAATGAATAAGGGAATAACAGGGAAAATAGGTGATAATTGAAGGGGGGGGGGGAAATGAGGGGACTTTGACACATGTGAAGAAGTGATTGGAGGTATGGAGGGAAATTGTCTCACTTAAACACCATTTTTTTTTTTTTTTAAGTGCCACTGGGGTGTTTTTAATGTTTTTTTTTAGGCCTAGGATTTTAAGAGTCTCCCCGCAGTCGCCTAGTAAAACCTCTTAAGAGTCTCCCCACAGCTGCCGGGTTAAGGGGGGCACCGGCTTTTTTTATCTTTCTCTCCTTTTCTCTCTTTCCCTGGCTTTTATCCATTTGGCCCCATTCAGCCAACTGTTTTAACACGTTTATCCCCATCCAGGTGTCGATTTCTTCCTGGCGAGCGATAGCGAGCCAGCATTGTATAGAGAAATACGGCTTCGCCGGAGACATTATTCTATCGAAAAATTTACAAATTTAACTTGCTGTCAAAACAAAAATATATATATGCCGGCTCCCTACTGCTCGCCAGGAAATTATTGACACCTGAATGGGGGTAAACGTCTTAAAATAGTAGGCTGAATGGGGCCGAATGGATACAAGCCAAAGAGAGAGGGAGAGAAAGAGAACAAAAGCGAGGTGGGGTCCCTTAATGTGGTGAAGTGCTCCTCCTCATACGGTGTTGACATACCTGGTGGGTAAGAGGACGGCTTGGAGTTGGTCCAGAAGAGTAGCGCCGTCACCACCACCACCACCAATGCTATGGTCACCAACATCTTCACCTCACACCTGCCAATATTAATTAGTTAGTTAGTGAAAATAGGACTTCAGAGGCTATCAACCCTTCTGGATCATTAAGCCAGCACACTGTAAGTCAAGAATAACGTCAGGATTGGAGCCCCTTTTCGAGAACCCCAGTCCCTTGCCAATATAAACATATTCTAAATTACTTCAACATGTAAATCGTCGAGCTAATTTGAGTCCATTACTCATTCATATACCTACCTACGTCACCTATGTGGAGTTCGCCACTCTTGCTAGTGCCACCGAGGAGCGCACCGCCCTTCGTTGTTGTTTGTTAATTGGTGAAGCAGACTATTCGAAGAGGCGGAGCGCTCCCCTGCGAAGATGGGCTCGTCTGGCACTTTTTGTAGTTCGACATCGAGAGCTCTCTTGAAGCTGTCTAACGAGACTCCTCTCATGTCTCTTACTCGCCGCGGGAGTTTGTTGAAGAGACGTGCTCCTCTATGTGATAACCAGCCCTCTCACAGAGAGCTCATAGCACCCCGATTTTTCATCTTGGGGATATCGCATTCCCAGCCTCTCCTATCACTGAACTGCATTGCTATTGGGGTATGTAGATTTGGTAAAATAATCCTCTGCGATTTTCCACGTATATATTATTAAGTATCGTTCCCTTCTACGTTCCAACGAATACAGCTTTAGTGATTTTAAACGCTCCCAATAGTGTAACTGTTTTACTGAGTTTATATGTGAGGTGAAGCTCCTGTGTACACTTTCTAAGTCATTAATTTCACCTGCTTTGTATGGGGATGTTAATACGTTACAGTATTCTAGCCGCGGTAGCACCAGGGATTTGAAGAGTGTTATCATAGGCAATTCACCGCGAGTTTTAAATGTACGTAGAATCCAACCTGTTAGCCGTTTCGCAGCTGCAACTTTGACCTGGTTATGTTCTTTGAATCCCATATTTTCAGACATTATCACCCCAAGGTCTTTCACATTGTCTTTACGTTCTATTATGTGATTGGATTATGTTATGTAACTTGTGTTCTCTTTAACGAAATCATCGTCTCCGTATCGTATTAATTGGAATTTGTCTTTATTAAATTGCATGTTATTTTCCCTGGTCCACTGGAACACCTTATTTATGTCCTCCTGCAGTTGGCCCTGTCTTCCTGTGTCTTTACTATCATGCTCAGTTTCGTGTCATCCGCCAAGGAGGATACTGTACTGTGTCTTGTGTTGGCATCTATGTCACTTGTTAGAATGAGGAAAAGAAGGGGCGCTAGTACTGTTCCTTGGGGAACTGAGCTTTTGACGTCTGAAGGCTCAGATGTTACTTGGCTTACTGTTACTGATTGTTTTCGGATCACGAGGAAGTTGTATATCCACCTTCTGATTTTACCTGTTATCCCTTTTGCTTTAAGTTTGTGTGCAATAATACCATGATCACATTTATCAAATGCCTTAGCAAAATCGGTGTAAATGACATCCACGTTTTTCTTTTCTTCTAGGGATTTAAGAATTCTGTCGTAATGTTCCAATAGTTGCGAGAGACATGATCTTCCTGCTCTGAACCCATGTTGACCAGTGTTGTGTAGTTCATTTGTTTCCATAAATGTTGAGATTTTGCCTCGCAGGACTCGCTCGAAAATTTGAATGATGTGGGACGTCAGAGCTACTGGGCGATAGTTTTTGGTAGTGCTAATTACTCCCTCCTTTATGCAAAGGGGCAAGCATTGCGTTTTTCAAACAATCCGGTATTTCTCCAGTGTTTAGACTCCTTCTCCACATTATAGCCAGGGGTTTTGAGAGGTTTTGCTTACATTTCTTTATTAGGATCGAACTTCAAGAGTCCGGGCCTGGTGCCGAGTGGGATGGCATGTTGGCGATGGCTATACTGTATTATTTGTTCATAAATTGTGCTTGTTGATAATTAAATAGAAAAAGTACATTCAGATGTGTCGAGAAGAATCACCTTAGCGATTTTAAGGGACCTATAGCCCGTGTTTTTAAGGTAGTGAGTAATTGACTCATCCCCATCATAAGAGAGGGTTTTAGTTTGCTCCCTAGACCACTATCAAGCTTACAAAAGACCCTTAAGACCCCCTTCGAGATAAATTTGTACATTTGTTGGTAGAAAAAAATTCCGGCCGAAGGCCGGTTCCTCTTAACTTACAATGCTGGCTCGCTATCGCTCGCCAGAAAGAAATCGAAACCTGGATGGGGATAAACGTCTTAAAACAGTTGGCTGAATGGGGCCGAATGGATACAAGCCAGAGAAAGGGAGAGATAGATAAAAAAAAGCCGGTGACCCCCCTTAAGATACAGGAGTGAGCGGTGCACAATAATTGCTGACGTCATTATGACATCATCATTATTGAGTCAGAAAGGGAGGGTGTGTGGTTATGAAACACGGCCCGGGGGTGACTTCGCAAAATATGGTTAGCCCCTTATTTTAACCCTTTCCGTACCGGCTACGTATTTTTCATTTTTTTTCATATACACTTAGACAATTTTATGAAGGTTAGGAAGGATAATATGGTAGCTCAAAGGATTAAATGAGATCATTTGTAATTTTTTCATCGGTAGACGTCCTTCCTAAGCTAAGTAAAATCGTCATATAGTAGCCAGAATATAATGAAAGGACATCACCAGTACTTAAGGGGAGATGTTCACTTGAGGGATTTTTTTCTTTACCCCTATCTCCCTCATGTTTATCCCCATTGCTTTTGAGATTTTAAGACGTTCGCCCCATTAATTTGGCGATTTTAAAAACTTTCACCCCATTTGTCACTTTTAAGACCTTTCGTCCCATTTAGGTGTCGATTTTTCCCTGGCGAGCGATAGCGAGCCTGTAATTTAAGAGGTACCGGCCTTTGGCCGGGACATTGTTCTACCGAAAAATTTACAAATTTATCTTGAAAGGGGGTCTAGGGGGTGTAATTTTAAGCTTGATGGAGGGGTTGGAAACACACTAAAAACCTCCCCTTAAAGGGTTAAATTTTATTCTAGCTATATTTACATAAGAACATAAGAACATAAGAACATAAGAACATAAGAACATAGGAAAATAGTATAATTGAATTGGAATTTTAAGTGATAATACAGTAGGTAATTTTAAGTGATGATGCAGTAGGTAATTTTAAGTGATAATGCAGTAGGTAATTTTAAGTGATAATGCAGTAGGTAATTTTAAGTGATAATGCAGTAGGTAATTTTAAGTGATAATGCAGTAGGTCATTTTAAGTGATAATACAGTAGGTAATTTTAAGTGATAATGCAGTAGGTAATTTTAAGTGATAATGCAGTAGGTCATTTTAAGTGATAATGCAGTAGGTCATTTTAAGTGATAATGCAGTAGGTAATTTTAAGTGATAATGCAGTAGGTAATTCATATGATAAATTAACGGTTTTATAGCTGGTAAGTCAATCACATTCATGTTGCATCTAATTATTATTTTTTTTACACCAACCAACTTCACATATAAACTCAATTAATTAAATCAACAAATACATGTGGCACTCCGAGAACTCGAACCCAGGATACTCACATCGAAATTCCACGCACTATGCATTACGCTATCATAGTGTTTACAAATTAATATGGGCAACTGTGCAGGTCAGGTAAAGGTGAAGGTATTGAGGGATAAGCCTTTACAACGGCACCTCGTATCTGCATTCTACTTTTCCTATTTTTCTGAAGAGTGTAGAGAGGGGAGAAGGGGTGTTGGAGAGAGAGGAAGCTGTTGGAGAGAGAGGAAGCTGTTGGAGTGGCTTTGTTATGTGTGGTCAGGTCAGGTGAAGGTATTGAGGGATAAGCCTTTACAACGGCACCTCGTATCTACATTCTACTTTTCCCATTTTTCTGAAGAGTGTAGAGAGGGGAGAAGGGGCCTGTTGGAGAGAGAGGAAGCTGTTGGAGTGGCTTTGTTATGTGTGTTATTAGCATCCCTTTTGATACTAACACGTCCTGTAGAAAGGGATAATAACCCCTTGCCAATGTTTGATACTATATATATTTTTTGGTTTTATCTTATGAACGAGAAATTTGTCTTAAGGGGGGATGGTTCACTTTTTGGGCGATTTGTGCATGTATTCATTATTTTTCTAGTTTCCTCTCTTGACCTCCATCAAATTTAAAAAAAAAACATCCATTAGATCCCCCTTCTAGATTAATTTGTACATTTTTAGGTAGAATAATGTCCCGGCCGAAGGCCGGTTCTTCCAACATTACAGGCTCACTATCGTTCGCCAGGGAAAAAATTGACACCTAAATAGCACGAAAGGTCTAAATATTGACGAAGAAATTGGGCGAAAGGTCTTAAAATTGACTAACTGATGGGGCAAACATCTTAAAATCTGAAATTTTTCTATCGAAAATTTTAAAAATGTATCTTGAAGTAGGATCTTGGGCAGCTGTTTTATAAGCTTGATGGAGGTCTACGGAGGAAACTTTAAGAAAATAACAACCAGATACATAAATGTGCAAATAAATACAACCATCCGCCCTTATGGGGAGGTTTTTAGTTAGTTCCCTAGACTTCCATCAAGCTTAACATTACAGCCCCTAGACCCACTTTCAAGATACATTTGTACATTTTTCGGTAGAAAAATGTCCCGGCCGAAGGCCGTTTCCTCTTAAATTACAGGCTCGCTATCGCTCGCCAGGAAAAAATCTACACCTAAATGGCACGAAAAGTCTTAAAATTGACAGAAATGGGGCGAAAGTTCTTAAAATCGCCAAACTAATGGGGCGAACGTCTTATAATATCAAAAGCAATATGGGGCTAACCATGAGGGATAAAGGGGTCAAGAAAAAAATCCCTCAAGTGACGTCTGGCAAAATATAATGGTTGCTATATCAAATACTCCGCCACGTACAGCACATGCATTAAGTTCAACACCCTAATAAACGCTTACACTGTCACCTACCTTATAACGCAAGGTAAATATTAGCTGCCAAGGTATAATATTAGATGCCAAGGTATATATTAGCTGCCAGATGAATATTCACTAGCATGTTATACCGAGCCACTCACTCCACAGAGGACACAGTAACTCTGACTCGCTATAAAGTACAGTATAAGCAAACGGTGGTGACTACCATGACTGGCAGGATGTCCATAACAACAGTCATGAATACTTACGCAAATTTCCAGCATTTTTCGATCGGCAACTTTCTTCTGACAACACATCGGAGCTTTGTTGTGCAGTGCTATGGCCAACTAGACTAAGACTTGATTAATTAAGGTGCACGAACCCTGGTTAAATGTTCATGTAGAAGCTGCCCGACCGAGTTGTAGAGAAACGATGCCAGGAATAATGATAACTGGATTCGACTTTATTTAGTAGGCCCGCCAGTTCACAGATGTTGGGTAAAGATGCTGTAATTCCTGCTGCTGTGATATCCAAACCGTTAAACATTCTCAGATCAGTAGATAAGGATGTTAATATGTAAGTGTGCTAGTCGGCGTAATGAATCGTATAGGCTTATCATGTTATTGCTGAAATTAAATATATAATTAGCTGTTAAGTGGTAGGTGGCATCCTAGCCTCTTCAAACTAGACACTTTAACATACAGCAGAGATCGGACACATTTTTGCCATGGCTCTCTCTTTCTCTCTCTCTCTCTCTCTCTCTCTATATATATATATATATATATATATATATATATATATATATATTATATATATAAACAAGTTCAGTTGGTTCACTACTTATATTAGAATATATATTTCACTATTTGTATCTTAGAGGATTTAAGTATTGTGTGAATCAGTAGGCCTAGTTCATAAAGGCATCATTTCGTAGAAGTGTTATAATTATAATAATTCACATTAAGAGGCTTCATATTAACATATTCTATATTTTATTAATTTCACCACAACACCAAACACCCCCAATGAAATCAATTAAAGTATATATGTGATCCACCGGGATTCGAACCTGGGTTATCACACACAGATTTTTGCCACCTTAACCATTACACCACCAGGACGGTTAAAGGTTTATACATACGCCTACGACTTATTATCCATTCTCGATTACTGGATATTAATCGAATCATGTTCATAGTCCCAACCGCGCTATGGTAGGCCTAATGTTTAAGTGAGAGGAAGATATACAATTTGATCTTGTTTCAGCAATACATTTATACCGTAATTTATATATGAATAAAATCCATGTTCTGTCTATGAGTGTATGAGCCTTGTCCCTGTTTTGTGCATGTATATTAATATCTTGTTCTCCCCGTTTGGTGAATTTACAGTAGGGGTCTAGGGGGTTTAATTTTAAGGGGAGGCAGACCGTTTTTCTGGATCCCCTTCTCCCTAATGTTTAGCCCTACTAGTTTTGAGATTATAAGACGTTCGGCCCATTAATTTGGCGATTATAACACCTTTCGCCCCATTTAGTTGTCAATTTTAAGACCTTTCGTGCCATACATTTTTCTACCGAAAAATGTACAAACTTATCTTGATGGGGGGTCTAGGCCAACGTAATCTTACCACCACATTCACATTCACATTCACATTCGCGACAATCTTTACCACCACATTCAGATACAGTTCAGTTTCAGTTTCAGTTTCAGTTTCAGTTTCATATTTACATTCGCATGTCCCATCTCGGATTTTGTACTGTTTTCATTTATTTTCAATTTTTTACTTTTATATTCGGTTTTATGGGACGTGCAAGTGTAAATATGAATGTGAATGTGAATGTGGTGGTAAAGATTGTCGCGAATGTGAATCTGAATGTGAATGTGAATGTGAATGTGAATGTGAATGTGGTGGTAAGAATTGTAGGTTACATTGGTTTATCTACATTCACATTCGTTTCTCTACATTCAGATTCACGTGAATGAAAATATATGAAAACAGTAGGCTACAAAATCCGAGCTGGGACATGCAAGTGTAAATATGAATGTGAATCTGAATGTGAATGTGGTGGTAATAATTGTATATTGGTTTCTCTACATTCACATTCGTTTCTCTACATTCAGATTCACGTGAATGTGAATGTGAATCTGAATGTGAATGTGGTGGTAAGAATTGTACATTCCAAACGAACGTGAATCTGAATGTAGAGAAACGAATGTGAATGTAGAGAAACCAATGTACAATTCTTCCCGCCACATTCACATTCAGATTCACATTCACATTCACATTCAGATTCAGATTCAGATTCACTTTCGCGATAATCGTAATTACACCCATGTACAATTCTTACCACCACATTCACATTCACATTCACATTCACATTCACATTCGCGATAATCTTAATTACACCAATGTACAATTCTTACCACCACATTCACATTCAGATTCACATTCACATTCAGATTCAGATTCACATTCGCGATAATCTTAATTAGGCCTACCACCACATTGACATTCACATTCATGTTTACACTTGCATGTCCCAGCTCGAATTTTGTAGCATACCGTTTTCATATATTTTAATTTTGTTACTTTTATATTCGGTTGTCAAACCAATGTACAATTCTTACCACCACATTCACATTCACATTCACATTCACATTCACATTCGCGATAATCTTAATTACACCAATGTACAATTCTTACCACCACATTCACATTCACATTCACATTCACATTCACATTCGCGATAATCTTAATTACACCAATGTAACAATTCACATTCACATTCACATTGGCGATAATCTTACTTACCATCACATTCACATTCACATTCATATTTACACTCGCATGTCCCAGCTCAGATTTTGTAGCCTACTGTTTTCATTTATTTTCAATTTTTACTTTTTATGTCCCAGCTCGAATGTTGTAGCCTACTGTTTTCATTTAGCGGTATTTTTAAATTATTACTTTTATATTCGGTTTTATACAATAACATTCACATTCAGTTTGCTACGATCACATTGCCATCCATTCATGTTTATGTATAGTGGGACTGCAGAGGAGCACTCTCGGGCGGCATAACGTGCGGGGGTTGTGCAGGGTTATAAGTAGGCTATATATTGGAAGCATCTTACAGCTTCATAGGCTCTGCTATAGCCTATTCTAGTTTGTTCTGTACGCTAATGGGAATGTAGGGAAACGTATGTTAATGTGGCAAAACGAATGTGAATGTAGAGACGAATGTGAATGTGGCATAACGAATGTGAATGTGGCAAAACGAACGTGAATGTGAATGTAGAGAAACGAATGTGAATGTAGAGAAACGAATGTGAATGTGGTAAAACGAATGTGAATGTAGACTTATTGTAGATAAACGAATATGAATGTAGACTTATTGTAGAGAAACGAATGTGAATGTGGCCAAACGTACGTAAATGTGAATGTAGAGAAACTAATGTGAATGTGGTAAAACTAACGTGAATGTGAATGTAGAGAAACGAATGTGAATGTGGCAAAACGAATGTGAATGTAGATAAACAAATGTGAATGTAGAGAAACGAATGTGAATGTAGAGAAACTAATGTAAATGTGAATGTAGAGAAACGAGTGTGAATGTGAATGTAGAGAAACGAATGTGAATGTGGCAAAACGAATGTGAATGTAGAGAAACGAATGTGAATGTAGAAAAACGAATATGTGAATGTAGACAAACGAATGTGAATGTATAAAGAAACGAATGTGACTGTGAATGTAGAGAACCGAATGTGAATGTGAATGTAGATAAAATAATGTGAATGTGAATGTGAATGTAGAGAAACGAATGTGAATGTAGAGAAAACGAATGTGAATGTGAAGAGAAAACGATGTGAATGTGAATGTAGAGAAATGTGTGAATGAGAAACGAATGTGAATGTAGAGACGAATGTGATGTGAATGTAGAGAAACGATATGTATGTAGAGAAACGAATGTAAATGTGAATGTGAATGTATAAAAACGAATGTGAATGTGAATGTGAATGTAGAGAAAGAAGGTGAATGTGAATGTAGATAAACGAATGTGAATGTAAAGAAACGAATGTGAATGTGATGTAGCGAAAATGTAGAGAACGAGGAAACGAATGTGAATGTAAACGAATGTGAATGTAGAGAACGAATGTGAATGTAGAGAAACGAATGTGAATGTGAATGTGTAACGAGAACGAATGTGAATGTAGAATGTAGAATGTGAACGAACGAAACGAATGTGAATGTAGAGAAAAACGAAAATATGTGAATGTAGAGAAACGAATGTGAATGTGAAGAACGAATGTGAATGTGAATGTAGAGAAACGAATGTGAATGTGAATGTAGAGAAACGAATGTGAATGTAGAAAAACGAATACGTGAATGTAGAGAAACGAATGTGAATGTAGAGAAAATGGAAATTGTGAATGTGAATGTAAACGAATGTGAAGTGAATGTGAATGTGAATGTAGAGAAACGAATGTGAATGTAGAGAAACGAATGTGAATGTATAGAAACGAAACGAATGTGAATGTAGAGAAACGAATGTGAATGTAGAAAAACAAACGTGAATGCAGAAAAACAAACGTGAATGTAGATAAACGAATGTGAATGTGAATGTAGAGAAACGAATGTGAATGTGAATGTAAATGTTGAGAAACGAATGTGAATGTAGAGAAACGAATGTGAATGTGAATGTAGAGAAACGAATGTGAATGTGAATGTAGAGAAACGAATGTGAATGTGAATGTGAATGTAGAGAAACGAATGTGAATGTAGAGAAACGAATGTGAATGTAGAAAAACGAATATGTGAATGTAGAGAAACGAATGTGAATGTAGAGAAACGCATGTGAATATAGAGAAACGAATGTGAATGTGAATGTAGATAAAATAATGTGAATGTGAATGTAGAGAAACGAATGTGAATGTAGAAAAACAAACGTGAATGTAGATAAACGAATGTGAATGTGAATGTAGAGAAACGAATGTGAATGTGAATGTAGAGAAACGAATGTGAATGTGAATGTTGAGAAACGAATGTGAAAATCTCATGTGTTATTCTCCAATCAAGTATATATAAGAACTGCCCTTAATATTATTGGCACTTCTTATAAAAAGTCGTTAAAAAACTAAACGTTTCCAAAACATAGACCTGTAAAGTAGTATTTATTATAACAATGTTTAGCAATTGTGCATATAGGTATTGTATATCTACATAATGTGACAAGTTAGGTTAGTTATTTTAATCTAGTAATTTATTCTAGTTTGTCACAGTATTACGTATTTTGAGTAAAACATATATTTTGAATTAATATAATTTAACCTTGAGGTACCTCAATAAAGTGGAGCAGGTCAGCCATGTATCCTTCAGTCTTTTTAATGATTTCCAAATTGGGGAAGATCTTTTTAACCCATGGGAATCTGAAATAAGGGAAATATAAGATCTACACAATAATCATTAACTACTGCAGTTGTGATGTGTTACAGTATTTGTACAGCAAGTGCATGTTCAAATTTAATCCTTTAAAATGATTGGATCCTCTATTTTTGTCCAAGTTTTGAAACCATTCCTTGTATATATAACTATGCAATGTGTCTAAATAAAGCTAATTAATAAATGGGGAAGCATTAAGCATAGTACAATTGAAAATAACAAGAAGCCACAATGGATGATCGTGAACTTCTATTACATTATTATGATCTGTTAGCCAGCTCCTTTAATGTACAAGGACGCGGTTCTTATGTTATCCTTGTTATTATTAGGCGATTATATTGAGCTTAGGAATTATTTCTAGGTATAAAAGGGCCAACACCTATCTCAATTCAACCCCTTAATTGGTTCTTCCAAAGCAGCATAAATTCATCTAAGGATAGCCAAAATATTGGTAAAATAGCGACATTATAATATAGAAATCAGTATAATTAATATTTTACATAATGTGATTGTTAACCTAGAACTACCTATCATACCCAGTTTGATAATATATATTATCGTAAATTAATATAGAATTTTGACCATTAAATAATAATTTACCTGATATCCTAGCTATCTACAGTATATCATTGTCTACAACAACTGACCTAATCTTATAGCTAATTTTTCTATTCTAGTCTATCATGACATAATCTGATGCTGTACCCCCGACCTATCATTTATTCTAACGAGTTTCCTTTGTTTCCATGTTAATCCACTGCTAATTACTATTAGTTAGGGATAGTTGATCGAGTACATCACAGTCTTGCGACATTGTGGAACAAATGTAAGAAAACCAACCTCTCATAATTATTACTCTTTCGAAATCAAAATTATTTTTCTGTTCCCTGAAAGTATCCTACATAAACCTTTAGTCGTTGTTCCTGTGTGTAGCAAGGTTATGGTATGTTATGTGAAAATCTAATTTATTTCCGTTTCTTCGGGGAGGTTATTCGCCATTCAGTGCATGCCCCAACACTCTGGGGAGCGTTGTAACCGAAGAGTTGTGTATTTGTGAGGTTAATTTTGAGAATAGATGTGTGTCTATGAGTGAGCGTATAATAGTATTGTACATGTGCATGTTGTGAGTGTTGGAACTTGGCAGAGTGTATTTAAGTAAATAAATATAGGCTACTGTAGTTACCCGTTTAAATTGATTTTCTATGATTTTCTAAGCTCTGTTGAAGAAAATGTAGTTATAACGGTAACTTAGTAAAGTATTAAAATATTCTTTTTAGTCTCTCTCTCTCTCTCTCTCTCTCTCTCTCTCACACACACACCTTCAGCAACCATGTTCCCCAGAGTGTTGGAGCCTGCATTAAAAAGATATTGAAGAATGTTGAAAAATGGTGTGTTCATTCAGTAACACATTTCGGTATATTTTGTTTTCGATTTACATAGGCCTATGTGCGAGTTTTCCAGACAACACAGTCATGTTCTTTTCTATTGTTTTTCATGTGATGCGCGATTATAGCACCCATTTGTTGCGGAAGTGTCCCGTTTTGGCCATACCCCATCACCCCAACAATTTTCATATGTGTGTGTCATTATTATTATTATTATTATTATTATTATATGAGATGCCGAAGTCTCCAACCAGGGTGCAGAAACACCATCAAGATGAATCCACACTAAACACCCGGAGGCACTGGAGAGAGACTACGGCAACTTAGGAAAAAATAAAAACATATACTGTATACTGTACATATACACATATTATACACAGATAACATATTAGGCAGTGGAGGATATCAAGTATAAATATAATACAATAAAATAGAATAAAATAAGTTTAAAAATTAGAATTAATGCTGCAAAAAAGGTGGATGGATTAGCCGAGCTCTCGGCAAGCAACTCTATGCCTGTGCAGTAATCTGGAGATCTGAAATACTCCGAGCAAACTGCACATATAAAATAATATCAAGAAGAAGAAGAGGCCTTAATGAATAAAGTGGACGAGCTTGTGGAAGAAAACACTGCATTCAAAAAATATGAGTCGCTTAAATATGGAAGTGAAGGCCGTAATAGTCAAGAACTGCTGGTGAAGATTTATCACCTCTAGCCTAGCCTATATACTAGACTACAGGAAAGTAATGACAAACTTTATGTGATTGCTTTGCAGGAAGTTAGACCAAAAAATTATTTATTTGAGGGGATATTGGTTGAGTATAGGCTAGGCTAATCTAGACGGATATGAGAAAAATTGTAATAATGTAATGCAGAGGAAGATAGGGGTTTGCTAGTATAGCCTATGTTAGAAAAGAGGTATATATCGGTCAATGAGGTAAACATGAAGTAACAATACTGAGTATTTGTGTAGGCCTATTGAAGTGAAATGTGTGACTGGAACAATAATGTATGTATGTATGTATATACACTGGCAATTACCCCAGTAATCCTCCTCCCCTTGAACAATTATCTTACTCAACGAGACAGAGAAAGGGGCGAGGGAACACGAAAGTGGTCTAGGAAACCTAAGAATTGGAAGTTTAAAGGTTTCTGTTTGGGCTCTGTCTCGAGTTGGCAACCCCCAGTAATGGGGTATGTGCCTAGGTATACATATATACATACATTTTAATATATAGCCTAGAAGCATGGCTGGTAGGCTAATATGGAAGAATATTTTATTATTGAAAGTGATGCAGGAAATAAATAACAAAGAGACTACAGTAGTTGTTATTGTTGTTCCCCAAGCTGCCTGGCCGAACAGCCCCAAGGCCCTGAGCAAGGCCAAGGCCATAACCGAGTGCCCCCACAGAACCCTCCCTGCCGACCACAATAAAGCCTGGGTGACCAAAGCCACTCCATGGCGGGGAGCTGAGGAGGGTGCGGAAATGCCCGGGAAACCAAAGCCCAACCCAGGGCCCTGTGCCCCTCAGCAATTATGAAGAGAAAGTTGAGGGGCAAACGAATAATGTGACGCTTTAGCTTTAGGGTTTAGAGTTATTGATGTTAGCTTATTTCTACATGTTTATAACAACTGATTGTGGTTTTGTGGGTAGTTTTTATTTCATTATCTTGTTTTGCTAAATCTTCAATGTGTTATTTCCACATAGTGATTTTGATAAGTTATATTGTCTTTACCTGTGTATTGTGCAGTTCCTGTTTCGGTTTGTTTTTTCTAAGTTTTACATTTTACAGTAATTGGGAAACAGATTAATTTGCTCATATAGTAATGTACACCCTATGTGGTGGATTGTTTTCTTATAATTCAAAATTTTGTTTTGCTAAAGCGTTGTTTCCACATAGTGATTTTGATTAGTTCTTTTGTCTTTATATTGTCTTGTCCTCGTTTTGGTTTGCTTATTTTGCAAGTTTTACATTATAATTCTGTATTGTTATGACCAGGAAGGATTGGAAGCTCGTTGGTTGGAATTCACTGCTGGTGACGGATATATACTTCGCAGCCGTCCCGACCTCACCCCTTCCGTCAAAACCCGATCCATCCTTCAAACTGGGCTGGGAGGTCACTGTTAAGGTCAGTTTGGATTAGATTTATATATAGGTCTCCCTCGATATACGATTGTATTACGTTCCTGAAAACCCGATCTTAAATAGAAAAATCGTATAGAAAACCCTGAAATTAATGGGGTAAATAGGGATGCGTTCTGGGACCAGCCAAAACCCAAACACCTAAAAACCTATAATAATAACGTTAATCGGGGCATCGGATATTGACATAAAAACTACGGTTTATAGACCAAGGGATAGGCTACATAGGGGTTATGGTTTCTGTCTATGGTAGGTATAAATTAATTTATTTAAACTAAGTGGCAAATTAAGCTTAACTATCAAGTTAGATGAAGAGATGCAAGTCTATGAACGTGGAGGGAGCTGCACCAAGGGGCAGACCAAGAAAGACATGGGATCAGGCCTTATGGTCTGATCCCAAATTTAAAAACCCGACAAGTGAGGCAGCTCTGAACAGCGCTGCCATTAGAACGAGATCAGAACTACACGTTGTGTAAAGCACATGGTTATAAAATGTATGTATGTACTTATATGTTTACTGTATATGTATGTACAGTAGGTAGAATTGAAGTAGAGTAAGAAGTGTCAAGTCACCTTTAGCCATCAAGTTTCAAATAGGTAGAGTTAAATTAGTTGCAATGTTAGTCATGTTTTAAGTACGTAGGATTCAATTACTGTTCTTTAAATTAAGTTCCAAGTCAAGCTGATTAATCAAGTTATAATCCCAATTACTTTGTGTTCTATTTTCCCTTGTATCAGGTGTGGTGTGATGCATCCATAGAGTCCGGTGAAATAGATGGAAGCCTCACTATATCCCTGGGTAACATATTCTCCCACAAGAAGGGAATCACCGCCACCGTCCAGGATTATCAGGCGGTGCTGGTGGCAAGCTACACTATAGATGAGGTAAAGTTATAGAGTAAAGTGGATATACCCGAGCGCTTTTTCCTGCAACTTTAACCGTCTTGGTGGTGTAATGGTTAAGGTGTCAAAAATCTGTGTGATATTAACCCGGGTTCGAATCCTGGTGGATCGCACATGTGCTTTCATTAATTTCATTGGAGGTGTTTGGTGTTGTGGTAAAGTTAATAAAAATAGATTATCAGTAGGTTCAGGGATATTTCGTAGCGAGGCCGGTCTATATGATCTGTGCCCCATGAATATTCTTTCCTCTCACTTAAACATTAGGCTACCATGGTGCGGTGGGAGTATGAACATGATTAGATTAATATCCAGTATTCGAGAATGGATAATAAGTCGTAGGCATGTGCATAAACCTTTAACTGTCTTGGTGGTGTAATGGTTAAGGTGTCAAAAATATGTGTGATAACCCGGATTCGAATCCTGGTGGATCGCACATGTGCTTTCATTAATTTCATTGGAGGTGTTTGGTGTTGTGGTGAAGTTAATAAAAAATAGATTATCAGTAGGTTCAGGATATTTCGTAGCGAGGCCGGTCTATATGATCTGTGCCCCATGAATATTCTTTCCTCTCACTTAAACATTAGGCTACCATGGTGCGGTGGGAGTATGAACATGATTAGATTAATATCCAGTATTCGAGAATGGATAATAAGTCGTAGGCGTGTGCATAAACCTTTAACTGTCTTGGTGGTGTAATGGTTAAGGTGTCAAAAATCTGTGTGTGATAACCCGGGTTCGAATCCTGGTGGATCGCACATGTGCTTTCATTAATTTCATTGGAGGTGTTTGGTGTTGTGGTGAAGTTAATAAAAAATAGACTATTATTCCCTTGGGGGTAAGGGGGCCTTGACATAATTATGTATGTATGTACAGTATATACTCAGGCACATACCACATAGCTGGGGGTGGCCGACCTGAGACAGAGCCCGAACAGAAACATCATTTAAAGTTCCAATTCTTAGGGTCCAGGAGCGCTTTCACGTTCCCTCGCCCCTTACTCTGTCTCGTCTAGTACAGTAGGGGAATTTTTCAAGTCATACAGTAAAGTTGATGTACCCGAGCACTTTTTCTTGCAATTATTATTCCCCTGGGGTAAAACCGGTATCACACGAGAGCTTTTATAGTCAACATTCGATGATCAACATTTTTCTGGCAACATTTCTGGAGTATTTTGCACTGGTATCGGAAACTAGACTGTTGGTAGATGAATTTAGGTAAACAAAATATAGTAAATGTTGACCACATAAGCTGCCAGACCAGTGTTGAGGATAAATGATGAGTGAAAAAGCGCTCGTGTGATACCGGCTTAAGGGGGCCTTGACACATGATGATGCAGTTCTTAACACCATGTACTCCCTTGATTGACAGGGCTAGGGCGTGTCCTTGTTATAGAGACTTTACTGGACATTTGCCATGAATCACTAGACTGAGCTTCCCAAAGTCTACCAATGTCACGGGGTGGGATCAAACTGCAGACCCTTGAATCAGCAGTCAGATGTGCTACCTTAGTAATATTTATTATGTACTATTATTAAAAGTGGGGAATGGGCCTGAGTAAATACATACTGTACATAGATACATACATTATTATTTATTATTATTTATTATTATAGAACGAGGTAGACATGTGTTGGCCCAACGGTTACGGTGAGCAGCCCCTGTACCAACTGACTGCCTTGTGGACCGACACCAACCAGGTCGAAGAATCCACCAAGTCCGTCCGTGTGGGCTTCAGGACTGTCGAGCTTAACCAAGACTTTATCGACCCCAGTAATGAAGCTAAGGGTAAGGAGAGAGAGAGAGAGAGAGTGTGAGAGGGGATAAGGAGGAAGAAATGTGTGTGTGTAAGAAAGAGTGATTGAGTAACAGAGTAAGAGTGAGTGAGAGAGAGAGGCCGAGGAATCCAGCAAGTCTGTCCGAGTGGGCTTCAGGACCGTCGAGCTCAACCAAGACTTTATTGACCCCAGTAATGTGACTAAGGGTAAGGAGAGAGAGAGTGTGTGAGAGTAAGAGTGAGTAACAGAGAAAGAGAGAGTATGAGTGAGTGAGAGAGTGTGTGTGTGAGAGAGAGAGTGGTTGAGAAAGAGTGAAATTGAGAGAGAGAGGCTGAGCTCGAGCTGAACCAAGACTTTATCGACCCCAGTATAAAGATACAATGGAGGGAAGGGAAGAGAGAGAGAGGGAGGGGGATTGCAGTGTACGTTCCTGTCAACACCTCCAGGTTACTTTGTCAAGACATACTTCCTTTGCCTATGCCACAATGCCAGAATTGATACAATTATTATAAAAGTATAATTCAAAAGTGGCCAGATTAGAGTTGCAGACTTGCAGAAGATTGTAAATAGTTTATTTGAGTAACTCGACAACTTAGCTGAAATGCCTGCCAATCACAGCAAACCAAACAATGCCTATAATCACAACATGAATATTAGCAGTCTTAGCAGTCCTCAGTCTATATTTTCATGTTGTGTTGTTCCCAGGTCGCCACTACCACTACCGGGTAATTGTAAACAAAATAATGTAAAGGACTCGGCTTTCACTTGACACCCTGATCAATCTTTACGTCCATGTTGTAATGTTATAATGTAAAACTTGCAAAATAAACAAACCAGAACTGGGACGACACAAGATAAACGCAAAGGAACTAATCAAAATCGCTATGTGGAAATAACGCTTAATAAAATAAATTTGAAATAAAAGAACACAATCCTCCACATAGGGTGTACATCACTATTACTACTACTACCACCACCAGATTATTGTAAACAAAAGAAAGGACTCTGCTTCAACTCTTCACATAACATTGCTCCTGTTTGACACTGTTTTGTTGTTCGCAGGTCGCTACTACCGGGTAATCGTGAACAACGTGCCGATGTTCATGAAGGGGAGCAACTGGATCCCCGCCCACATCTTGCCGGAGGAGGTCACCCCGACATACACAAGGTTTCTTGCTGGAGGCGGCCGCTGACACCCACCAGAACTGTATTAGGGTGTGGGGTGGAGGGATATACGAGTCCGATGTCTTTTATGAGGTAGGGTTCGTCGGCTTCATTATCATCATCAATTTTTGTCTTGCAGTGTCTTAACCCTCTCGCTATCCTGTGGACTTGGGGGTTGCCGTTTAGCATTCAGAAGTAGAGTTATCTCAATCTCACAAATACCTCTCCAAAATTAGTTTTATGCCCACAGCTCACTCAAAAACAACTGCAGAGGTTGAAGTAACTAAACAGAAACAGATTAACTTGCTCATGTAGTAATGTACACCCTATGTCGTGGATTGTGCTCTTGTATTTTATAAATTTTATTTTGGTAAGCGTTGTTTCCACATAGCGATTTTGATCAGTTATTTTGCCTTTATATTGTCTTTGTCCATGTTTTGGTTTGTTTAGTTTGCAAGTTTTACATTTTAATTTAAACTACCTGTAAAGGTTTCTAAACACCCCTGATGGTCACAAAGGCTTTTAAATATCCCAGAAAGGGCGCAAATCACGTCCTGTGCGTGAAAGGGTTAATGGGCTCAGTTGGATTTAAGCGACCCTATCTATTTAATCACTACCTCACCTCCATACTTCAGCATCTCATCCCACACACTCCATCTATCCCGATGCTTGACCCATCTTCACCCTCTTCACTTTTTCTCTCACTGCTTTTTTTCTTCTTGCATTATTTTAATTAAAATGCTCTCTCTCTTGTCCGAAGCCGTGGCGTAGTCAGTAGAGCGTCGGCTGCTGATCAAAGGGTCGGCGTATCAAGCCCTCACTGTCAAAATATTGGTTGATGTCAAGCCCGGGCAACTTGACTTAGTGATTGGTGACAAACGCCTAATGTTCATGGCCACTCCTTCTCGGGAATTACGACGTCTGGCAAAAGAAAACAAAAAGTGCTCTCTGTAATTACTTGTATGTTATACTATGGAGCTTGTTTAAACTGTTTTGTTATAATTACTGTGCTGTTATAATTACTGTGTTGTTATAATTACTGTGTTGTTATAATTACTGTGTTGTTATAATTACTGTGTTGTTATAATTACTGTTTTGTTATAATTACTGTGTTGTTATAATTACTGTGTTGTTATAATTACTGTGTTGTTATAATTACTGTGTTGTTATAATTACTGTGTTGTTATAATTACTTCCCCTTAATTTATGTTATGGAGTTGGCCCGTTGAGGAACCAAATTGACTTGCTCATGTAGTTGTGTAAACCCTATGTTTTATTTCAAAAACAAAATTTTATTAAGCGTTATTTCCTCATAGCAATTTTGATTAGTTCTTTTGCATTTATCTTGTGTCTTCCCAGATTTGGTTTGTTTGTTTTGCAAGTTTTACATTATAATTTGTAACTACAGTACAGTACATTGCACTATGAATAAAAACACCATTTGAGGAGAACTTTATTGACGTTTCGCAGATAGCTTCTTCAGGTAACGTGACCTGAAGAGAGAGAGAGAGATGCAAAACGTTGTCATTAAAGTGCTCCTCCACAAGTGATGCTTATATTCATTCTGTTAATTTTTCAGAGTTCATTTTTACATTACACTACTTGTATGTTAAGTTTGTTTTGTGTATATATATTTCATAATATGAATATATGTTTGTATGTATATACTCAGGCACATACCCCATAGCTAGAGGTGGCTGACAAGAGACAAGAGCTCAGCTCGAACAGGAACAACATTCTAAAGTTCCAATTCTTGAGGTCCGGGACCACTTTTGCATTCCCTCGCCCCTTTCTCTCTCTCTCGTCGAGTTGGAGAATTGTACAATCGGGGGTATAAAGTGTTGTCATATATTACAGTGGTTGTCGCTCAAAAAGTGTTATTGGTATCTTTTTAGTTACTGGGAAAAGTGCTTATCCCTCAGAGTATTAGTCAGTGTCCGAAACTTTGTGAAATATCTGACAACACTTATTAACCTCGACTGTACAAGGGGAGGAGGATTCCTAGCCCATAATATAGTTTTGCTAAATCTTCAATGCATTATTTTCACATAGTGATTTTGATCAGTACCTTTGTGTTAATAATGTGCCATTCCTGTTTTGGTTTGTTTGCTTTGCAAGTTTTACATTATAATTAATGGGTCTTCTCCTGGATGACCTAGATGTGTGTGAATTTGTATTTTGTTTGTGTGTGTTCATTGGTTTTCTGTTGTGTTTTGTGTTGTCCCTATTCTGGCTCTGTGTTGAGTCGGCCACCGCCAAAAAAAAAAAGAGAAAAAAACGGAAAAGATGGGGAAAAAGGGGAAAAAAAGGAAAAGTGGGGATTGGGATAGAATAGAATAGATGTTGTTGACCTTTTGACATTTATAACTTCATTACACTACTTGTATGTTACGTATCTTATGTCTCTCTACCAGATTGCAGATGAGCTAGGGATACTGATCTGGGAGGACCTGATGTTCGCGTGCAGCACGTACCCTGTCGGGGACGCGTTCCTGGATAGTGTGAGGGCGGAGGTGGTGACCCAGCTACGTCGCCTCCACCACCACCCCAGTATACTCCTCTGGGCCGGGAATAATGAGAACGAGGCGGCACTCAGAGGTGATTGGTATGTATTTATGTATGTATGTTTGTATATATGTATGTAGTATGTATGTACAATATTTATGTGTACAGAGAGTCAAACGAAAGCAGAGTCCGTTATTATTAGTCCATTATTGTATATGTAAAGATAAAGTTAGGGTAAAAACTAAAATTTGAGCTATAAACTTATAGTTCAAATTATATCTTTGTAGATGATGAAATGGCCAAAACAATGCCTATTTCACGTTAATTTTCATGTGTTCGTTGTGATATGCATTTAAGTCTTCAAACAAAATAGCTCTGGTTTGACACCCTGTATGTACAGTATGTATGTATATACTCAGGCACATACTCCATAGCTGGGGATAGCCGACTCAAGACAGCCCGAACAGAAAAGCAAAATCAAAATTAAAGTCATACAACTGGTCAGGGCTGAGTTTGGCCGGTATTACATAAGCCCATTTTCCTGCATTTTTTGTCTTGAAGTTTCTTAATGGGCGGTTAGACTTTAGCAAACCTCCCCAGTGAACAAGCTAGATAATCGAATGAATATCCTCATGGAAGCATATGAAGGCGGTTTATTCGTGTCCACCCCCTTGGGGATTAAGGTGTCTGGCAGTAGATAGAATTATTGTGTTTCTTTAGTTGTATAGGAATAAGTCCACTTAAATTAATTCTATCGAAAAATCTACATATTTATCTTGAACGGGGATCTTGAGGATAATTTATTAAGTTCAATGGAAACTAGACCCATAAAAAATGAATAGATAAATAAACAAATAATTAAGCCCTACCCACTTAACTCTTCCACGCACAGGATGCGATTTTCGCCCTTTCTGGCCTTCGTGACCATCAGGGGTGTTTAGAAATCTTTAGGTTTAGTTACTTCAACCTCTGCAGTTTTCTTAGAGTGAGCTGTGGGCAGAAAACTAATTATGGAGAGGTAATTATATATATATAGTGATGTATTGTGTTCTTTTTTTTTTTTTTTTTTTTTTTTAGTAAGCGTTGTTTCCACATAGCGATTTTGATAGTTATTTTGCCTTTATATTGTCTTTGTCCCAGTTTTGGTTTGTTTAGGTTGCAAGTTTTACATTTTAATTGAGAGAACTATATTTCTGAATGCTAAACGGCAACCCCGAGTCCACAGGATAGCGAGAGAGTTAACTGTCTATTCTATTCTCAGGTACGGAACAATCTTCAACTTTGAGCAGTACAAGGAGGACTGTCCGACTACGTGAAGCTGTACATTGACACCATACGTAACGTTAGCTTGGAGGTGGACGACACAAGGCCGTTTGTCGTCAGCTCACCCAACAACGGCATAGAGTCGGAGGAGGAGGGTTTTGTGGCTAAGCATCCATATAGCAACTTCTATGGTGACGGTAAGGGCTGTGTTGATGGTGTAATGGTTAGAGTGTGTAAGTTCTGTATGTGATATCCTGGGAGAATCACATGCTTTCATTAATTTCATTTGGGGGGTTATTGGTGTTAAGAACGATGCTAAAAATTGAGACAGCAAATTTAGCTGTGGTATAGTAGGCTACACTCGGATACCATAGTCTCTAGCTCACTCATGATATTTTGTGGACCCCCGATGATTTACTTTATCCAATTATAACTATCTGGATTGATTTTGGATAGAACTTGTTTTTAATGTATAGTATATATAGTTTTGTAGTTGATGTATAGACAATTATATTCATAAATTAGTTTCCAGAGATGTACTTCCATAATTGTTGAAATAACTTTGAAAAGTTGACAGAATGAATATCTACACCATATGAGGAGGAGCACTTTATTGACAACGTTTTGCAGATAGCTTCTTCAGGTCACTAATAGACGCTGGGTCCTTGGACGCCTTAATGACTGATACTTAAGGCGTCCAAGGACCTAGCGTCTGTTAATGACCTGAAGAAACTATCTGCGAAACTTTGTCAATATTGTGCTTCTCTTCATATGGTGTTTACAATTCCATAATTATAAATACGTGAGGTCCACAAATATTTGAGTGGGTTAGAGATTGTGGCATCCAAGTGTATTATGATTGCCTACACTTTATTTTGATAAAGCAACGGAAGAAGTATGTATCGGTAGCTGTAAATTATAATGTAAAACTTGCAAAATAAACCAATCAAAACATGTATGTACAGTACAGTATATATTCAGGCACATACCCCATTGCTGGGGGTGGCCGACACGAGACAGAACCCGAACAGAAACAACATTTAAAGTTTCTATTCTCAGGGTCCGGGACCACTTTCGCGTTCCCTCGCCCGTTGCTCTGTCTCGTCGAGTAGGAGAATTATACAAGGGGAGGAGGATTCCTAGCCACCTGCCCCCAAACATGAACCACACAATATAAAGACAAAGGAACTTATCAAAATCACCATGTGGAAATAACACATTGAAGATTTAGCACAGCAATACTATGAAATATAAAAACACAAAACCACCACAAAGAATGTACACTCGGTCCAAAAAAGTATCTGCACCCCTACCCTGATCATCTAGTGTGTACAACTCAGTAGAATAGGTTGTAGATCGTAGGCAGTAGGTCTTAAGTAGTATAGATGGATATAATTATAGGTAGAGATGCCAACCCTACCAAGCTGTACACACCAGATTATCAGGGTAGGGGTGCAGATACTTTTTGGACCAACTGTACTTCACTATATGAGTAAATAAGTTTGTTTCCCAGGCAAACTATAGTCTATTCATTCTAGGTTGGGCAGAAATCGTAACCTATAACCTCTATAACTCAAAAAGGACTAGAGTAATCGTGCTAATTTGTCTACCAAATAGGAGGACTTGGTCAGGGAATAGGTGTGGAAATTGACAGCTCATTTACTCTAGCACTTTTTGAGTTGCAGAGGTTAAAGATTACGATTTCTGCCCAACCTAGAATGAACAGACTACAGTTGAGGCACCAAAATGGCGTGAAAAGAAAAATCAGGCCACTCTTTCTTACAACAGGATCTCTACTTGACCCCATGTTCATGTTACAGTCCACTACTACAACTACATCCTGGACGCCTGGCCGGGGAAGAACTTCCCGTGCTGCCGATTTGCTTCAGAGTACGGCTTCCAGTCCTGGCCTTCCTTCAAGTAGGTCTCTCCTTTATATTGTATTTTACCTCACAATATATAGCCAGACCTATGAGAGTTCCGTATGGAGCTCAGTGGTCTGGTTAATCTGCTCTACATAACTAACTAACCTCACAATATATATTTTTTAACACAAACTCAATGAAAACTAGAATGATGTACTTAATGACGTCCTTCATCCTTCAGAAACTTGGATTTTAACTGTTGTGCACCAAACTCTGGTACAGCTACTGACAAGTGCTTGTGAGTTCTTGTGATTTTCTTTATACTGTACAAATATATGCATTTAAGCCGGTACCCCACAAACATTTTTTCTCTCAACACTGGTCTGGCAGCTTATGAGGTCAACATTTACAATATTTGGGTTACCTAAATTCAATTATCATCAGTTTAGTTTCTGATACCAGTGTAAAATATTCCCAAAATGCTGCCAGAAAAATGTTGAGCACTGAATATTGACTATAAAAGCTCTCGTGTGATACCGGCTTTAGATTGATGTTCAGATCAAAGCTGCTATGATGCGTTTTTACCACCATGCACTCCCTGCTTAAAGTAAGAGCTGGGCTAGGGTGGATGCCCTGATGTTTCAGGGACTTCAGTGGACAGTTGCTACAGATCGTTAGACCACATCAACCACCAACGACACTGGTTGGCTTGGGCATCAAACCGTCATCCTGTCAGTTTGCAGGCGAGTGCTCTGCCAACCACTTATGGTTTGAAGAGGACTTATTGAGATCGTATTTACGCATTGGTTTTCTTGTAGTTATTTTTGCTTTTTGTGCGTGACCTGTCACCTGTTTTGTGTTTTATTATATAGCTACAGTACAGTAATTGTTGTGTACCGGTATGTATTCAGATCTATGAGTGAGGTGACCATTGAGCAGGATTGGGGCAGGAGTTCGGCCATGTCTTACCACCGCCAACACCATCCACTCGGACAACAGGAACTGGAGATGCAGATAGGGCTACATATGGTCATGCCACCGGACGACGGATAGACTATCACTTACCAATACTACCTCTATCTCTCACAGGTACAGATTATATGTTCACTGGTCTATTTTTGTATTATATACAGTATATATTTATTTATTTTTATTTTCTCTCTTTGCAGTTCTATGTTATATATTTCTTTCTCTTTTTTCTCTCACTTTCTGAACGGAAATTGTGACACACTACAATTTTAATATCATGGTGTAATGGTTAGTGTTTAAGATGTGTACTGTATGTGATAACCCAGGTTATAAGGGCGGGTGCCCAACCCCGAAAGGGGTTGAAATAGGGGAGCTATCCCCCCGCCAAAGGCGGCTTTCTAGGGCATTTCCTAGCTTATGCTGAGAGGATTGGGTTCTAGTCATGTGGTGATGGGCTGGTCTATCAGAGTGAGAACTGAGCGATATCTGCCATACCTGAGTCTTAGTCTGACTGTTCCTTTTACTTATATATTTTCTAGATCTCAAGTGACGGCGTCTCTTCCGTGGATTGACCTCCCAATCTACCAAGATTGGAAGCCAAAGCGTCACATTTTTCCTTTGCCCCTCAACTTTCTCTTCATAATTGCTGAGGGGTACAGGGCCCTGGGTGGGTCTTTGGTTTCCCGGGCGTTTCCGCACCCTCCTCAGCTCCCCGCCATGGAGTGGCTTCGGTCACCCAGGCTTTATTGTGGTCGGCAGGGAGGGTTCTGTGGGGGTGCTCAGTTATGGCCTTGGCCTTGCTCGGGGCCTTGGGGCTGTTCGGCCAGGCAGCTTGGGGAACAACAACAACAACAACCCAGGTTCGAATCCCGGGAGGATCACATACTTTCATTAATTTCAGTGGGAGGTGTTTGGTGTTGGGAGTAAAATAAATAAATTAGATTATTCTTGTGTATTATTTAGGTTCACCAAGCCATGGCAGTCACGGCGAGACAGAGTTCTACCGGCGGTGGAGGAGTTCAGTGACGGACGAGGGTGAAGGGTACACCATGGGAGCGCTATACTGGCAACTCAACGATATATGGCAAGGAGCGTCGTGGGCATCTATTGGTCAGTTAAACATTTGTACAGAATTTACCAGAACGTCCTGAACTTCCCAAATTGACTAATTACTTGATTGTCAAGATAGTGGGTTGTTATTTTTGTGCAAGTTTACAAGTTTTACATTACAGTATAATTATAAATTAACCATAAAGTTCCTGTGTGATACCCCCTAATACATAACTGATATTACAGAGTACAAGGGCGCTGGAAGATGCTCCACTACTACGTCAAGAACTTCTTTGCTCCGGTTATAACTTCTGTATACATGGATGTAGAAAATGTAAGTCCATCATGTACTTTTGTCTTGATAGCGTAATGCATAAATTTGCAGAATTTTGGTGTGAGTATCTTAGGTTCGAAACCTTGGAGTGCCACATGTAGGCCTATTTGTTGATTTCATTAATTGAGTTTAGAAGTAAAGTTGGTTGGTGAAAAAATATGAATTTAGTACAGTAGCATATTGTCTTTATAGCGTACTGGTTAGTGTGCGGAATTTCAGTGTGAGTATCTTAGGTTGGAATCCTTGGAGTACCATAATTATGTATTCATTAGTTTCATTGATTTTATTATTTTTTTTTTGTTTTTAGTTAATTAGTGAGTTGGTGAAAATATAAATACTGTACCCTGTTCATTATAGGTAAGACAATAATACCAACCCCAAGCTCTCATTACTCATAAATTACTTCAGTACTGTAGTGATTTTGATAAGTTCTTTTTGTCTTTGTATTGTGCGTTCCTGTTTTGGTTTGTTTGTTTTGCAAGTTTCACATTTTAATTGATCTGTTATTCTAGTAAGCGTTGTTTCCACATAGCGATTTTGATAATTTAATTTGACTTTATATTGTCCTTGTCCCGATTTTGGTTTGTTTAGTTTGCAAGTTTTACATTTTAATTTCTACCATTTGGAAAGATTCAACCAGGAAATAGGTGTGGATGTATTCATACAGCCCATTTGCTTTAGCCATGTTTTTAGTTTTAGCGTTATTTCCACATAGTGATTTTTATAATTTTGTTTGCCTTTATATTGTGTCGTCCCAGTTTTGGTTTGTTTATTTTGCAAGTTTTACATTTATTATAAGAGCTTAGGGGTCATGATTTTGGCTTAATTTTAATTAATAGGCTTTAGTTTTACTGAAAATTTATCAAACCAAAATGAAACACTGCAAATATTTATTATAAACACTCATAGAGGAATGTTATTGTCAACAAATGTACACTTGCCTGCAATAGTACAATAGTGCGTTGTTATGTGTGCGATTAGTTTGCTTGGGAAACAGATAAACTTTCTCATGTAGTGATTTACACCTTATGTGGTGGATTGTGTTCTTTTATTTGAAAATTTGATTTAGATTAAGGCGTTACTTCAACATAGCAATTGTTTTCTTCTTTTTATCATGTCGTCCCTGTTTTATGATTAGTTTGTTTATTTTGCAAGTTTTACATTTTAATTTTAATACTTCAGGTGAAAGTGTATGTGGTGAGTGACCTGATGGATGACGTTGAAGGAGCGACTCTCACCATCAACCTCCATCGCTACGACCAATTGGTTCCTGTGTCATCATCCAACACCACTATCACTGTGGTTAGTACAATAATAGCTTTACCAACGTTGCCTCTTCTCATTTCTCTACCAACATTACCTCTTCTCAATTCTCAACCAACAAGAGTATCACTGTGATTAGTACAATAATAGCTCTAACAACACAACCTCACTGCCTGGTACCAGCAAACTTGACAGTAGAGATACACACTCTGGAGCACTTGCTGGCTTAAAATCAGAAGATTGGGGTGTGAGGACTCTTAACCAAACTGTCAAGGTTGTTGACGCAGGGTGTAGTACATTAAATGTCAACACAATCATACTGTACTCTAGTTAAGTAATTTACTATTCGATATGATGCGTTTTTTACCAGTATGCACTCCCTGCTCAAGAGCTGGGCTAGGGTGGGTACCCTGATGATCAGAGACTTAAGTGAACAGTTGCCACAGATTGCTAAACGCACCATCAACGCACTGGTGTCTGTCAATAACACACACTGGCTGGCCCCGTCAACCTCTCGGTTTGCAGGCGAGTGCTCTACCAACCGCGCTATGGCTTGTGGCCGTGGTGGTTTGTAAATTTGTAGCTCTATCAATGCTGCCTCTTCTCTATTCCCTACCAACAAGACTATCACTTTACCAACACTACCTCACTACCACTGTTGATATATTATACCTGGCACCAGTGAACTTGACATTTGATATACCATACTCCCTTTCACTTGTTCCGATATTGTCTTCATGTTGTGTGGAACTAAGAATAAAATTAAGAAGAGATAGGCTTAGGGATGCAGCGACCCCACCGCCCGCCACTTCGGTGGTGCAGTCAGCCTGTGTAGCATTTATGGTGATTTCTTGTTACTGCCTTATTGTAGCACGGTTAAGGATGGTGTGGTGCGATTTTGCCAGGTGCAAGTGCTTCAGGGGGACTTTGTTGAGTCTTGCTGAGACACTGTTAGCGCTAAACCAACATCAGCCACAATGATAACATGATGGGGCGTTGTTGTGGCAAGACTTTGTTGTACTGTGCTGCAGTAAAGAGACTAAAAGCACGCTCTCTGTGGATGAAGCGGTCTTTAAACTTGTATTTCCTTGTATGTGTGTATAGGCATTTAGTTGTTGTTGTTGTTGTTCCCCAAGCTGCCTGGCCGAACAGCCCCAAGGCCCCGAGCAAGGCCAAGGCCATAACCGAGCGCCCCCACAGAACCCTCCCTGCCGACCACAATAAAGCCTGGGTGACCGAAGCCACTCCACAGCGGGGAGCTGAGGAGGGTGCGGAAACGCCCGGGAAACCAAAGCCCCACCCAGGCCCCTGTGCCCCTCAGCAATTATGAAGAGAAAGTTGAGGGGCAAAGGAAAAATGTGATGCTTTGGCTTCCAATCTTGGTAGATTGGGAGGTCAATCCACGGAAGAGACGCCGTCACTTGAGATCTAGAAAATATATACTGTAAGTAAAAGGAACAGTCAGAGTAAGCTATGGGTATGGCAGAGATCGCTCAGTTCTCACTCTGATAGACCAGCCCATCACCATAGGCATTTAGTTATCTCTGATTAGCTAATATTTGTCTTGCGATTATAGTTATGCTTTAGTTTGCTGTGTTTGCCAGGCATTTCAGTTAAGTTATCCAGTTTCTCAAATAGATTAAGACAAACTTAGTACAGTATAGATAACTTTCATAATCCACATACAGGTCTCCCTCAATTAAAGATTGGGTAACATTCCTGAAAACCTGATCATAAATAGAAAAATCATATAGCAAACTCTAAAATTAATGGGGTAAATGGGGATGCATTCTGGGACCAGCCAAAACCCTAACACAAACACCTAAAGAACCTATAATAATATCCTAAACCGGGGCATCGGATAGTGAGGGAGACCAGTATTTAATTTGATGGTTTTGTAATCTATGTATGTATGTATGTATTTTGTATTGTAAAGTGGTCAAGCAGTAAATGAAGCGTTGAGATCACTTTCATAATCTATACAATACATACTTATTTAATTTGATGGTTTTGTATTCTATGTATTTTATGTATTTTGTATTCTAGAGTGGAAAAGCCGCAAATGAAGTGTTGAGCCTGAACATCTGGTCGGACCTTGAACTAGACACCCACTGCCAGGACGGACTGTACGATGCTGTAGACGTGTGTTTCCTCACCTCCCACCTCACACTACCCGAGGGCAACACACTGCAGGTCCCTCGTAACTTCTACCTCATTGGACGACCAAAGGACGCCCCTCTCCTACATGCCCAGCTCCAGGTGGGTCATTATTTAACCACATTTCCTTTAACCCTTTGAGTACCAGTGTTATATCTTATTCTAGCTATATTGAGACGATATTATGCAGCTTAAGAGAGATCCATGGTAGCTAAGAGGGTTGGTTAAGATAGTTTGAAGCCTTATTATTGCTCGAAGTCCTTCTAAAGCTGAATAAAATCGTCTAATAGTTGCCAAAATACAACGAAAAGGATGTACACTCCTCCCTCGGGTAGCACGCGGGTATATCGTACTGGGACCGCGCCGCGCTACGCAAACACGCGCTACACAAAGCAAAGAACTTATGGGATTAATTCTATTGGTTCTGACGACTTCCCCAAAGTCACCTTTTTTACCATTTACCACCCAATAACCTTACCAAATATAGATCAAACATTAGTAACAGACAACTTAACCCTATTTTACAGATCATATCTATGAAATGAGATACACAGGTAAGTTACTGTTCATTACCTTGTCGAGTGGTGCTGTGGATGTGGTGCGTCTAGATAAAGTTTTTTGGCCTTCTGACGAATAGCTTTTCCATCAAAAGGGACCCCCCTCTTGCTTTGGCGATCAATATAACGACCAACAAGTTTCTCAGTCGTCTTGAGAACAGGGTTGGCTACCTTAAAGGCATGTTGACTCGCTACGCCTGGGTTACCCTTGAGAACTTTTCGTATCTTGTCTCTATTCTTGAAGATTGTTCGTATTGTCGATTCATTCACCCCATAAGTATGGGCAATATGTGCCTTCTTGGTACCAGATTCCACCTTCTTCACCACCTCTAGCTTCTCTGCATAAGTGAACTTGCGGCGCTTGAGTGCTGGGGGCATGGTTGCGGTGATACTTGGTAGAACAGAAACGATTTGGGCGGGCACTATGTTATCACGGAGAGACGCGGCGTAGGACTAGGCCTACCCAAGCGTGGGGGAGGCCGAGCCTAGCCGAGTCTGACGTCACGAGTCTACCGAGTCTGACGTCACGGCCGAGATATGGCGAGAGATGCCGAGCCCCCAGCCGACCACAGAATACACTACATGAATAAAACCGTGTTAGATGCTGACTCGGCAAACTAGGGGTACCCGCGTTAGACCAAAACCGCACTGTCCAAAGCCGCGCTACCCGAGGGAGGACTGTACTGTACGGGTTAACTCCTTCTATGCTGGCGGCGTCTTTTTAATTTTACTCTAGCTATATTTAGACAACTTTGTGCAGTTTAACAAGGATCTGTGGTAGTGGTAGTGAGATAGTTCGAAGCCTGTTAATTGCTGGAGGCCCTTTTTTAACTGAATAGAATCTTTTAGTAGCCAGAATAAAATTAAAAAGACATTGCCGGTTCAGAAGGGGTTAAGGAGGTAGGGTATACTTATTAGTTTATCTATAACTACAGTATATTTAATTTTTTAACATCCTCCCCTACATTATAATACTACATTGGTAGCATATGTACAGTCGTGCTAATAAGTCATGTCCCAGCTGTCATTACGTGTTTGTTTTTTGTTTTTTTTTGTTTTTTTTTTGTTTTTTATATATTCCAACTTACTCCCTCTCGGGTATTGGCTGAGAGCCTGAATATTCACCGCTGCACAATGAGCAGTGAAGCCTGTGAGGTCTTGTTCCAGTCTAGGGAGTGAGACATGTGAAGCACGTAGAGTACAACGAGCACCTGCCATCTTGCCTTCACATGAGGCACGGTGCTCACTCATGGCCCGAAGCGACCCCATCTCTGAAGCCACCTCGTTCCCGTGCTTCATTGTCTCACCCCCTACACTCGGACTCTCACTCTTACAGTCTTACACACACACACAACGCCACCTGTTGAGCAGATAACTCACCAAGTTTGGCTTGCTTTGTGCTGTATTAATGTCTGTCAGATGTTGAATAGGGTGGGTAAGTGTAGGAACATGTTTGTATATTTCACTCGATATGAAGATATGAAGCTTAGAAATTGCTGATACCAATTATTGATCAAAACATATCTGGTGCCGAGACATCACTTATTAACGCGACTGTACCTTGGAAAGGCATTGTAATGATTCTAATAAGGTGCTATAAAGCAAATATGCTAATAAGCAGATCTTTAGGGATGTGCTTATGTGGGCCAACCTCACAACTTCTGGTCACTGCCACGGGAAAATTGTCTAGGTAGTCTAGGGTGGTAAATTTTACTAGGTAGATGCGGACTTCCATTTCAAAGACGTTTAGGTTCATTTCACTCAATTCAGTAATCCCTATCAAAATCGTTATCTCACGCACAGGGCATATCCCTTTCCATACCATTAAGTGCAGTTTAAAAGTTAAGCAAAGGTGGGAATCAACATTGGTATTTGAATGTTCGTTAATAATGCCTCTATATTTTCTAATGCTCAACCCTTATCTACCTCCAGGTGAGTGTTGTATCTGAGCCGGTAGTGTCAAGTGGCAGCAACTGGACCTTTACCGTGAGCGTGACCAGTGATGCCGTGGCGCTCTTCGTGTGGCTCCAGACAGACGTGGCGGGCATCTTCTCCGACAACGGCTTCATCATGACCCAAGCTTCCGTGGAGGTTCTCTTCTACGCCAACAAAGAAACCACCAAGAGTGAACTGGAGGCTTCACTAACGGTCATCTCCCTCACCGACACATACACCACACAGGCTCAGAGGCACCAGGAGGGACTCAGAGATCGAGCCTTCCATCCTAACGACCTTAGTAATATCATTTACTTAGACTAGGGATTCAACCAAACGGGATCATGACAGACTTAGAGATCGAGCCTTCCACCCTAACGACCTTAGTAATATCATTTACTTAGACTAGAGATTCAACCAAACGGGATCATGACAGACTTAGAGATCGAGCCTTCCACCTTAACGACCTTAATAATATCATTTACTTAGACTAGGAATTTAATTAAAAGGCAAAACTTGCAAAGTAAACAAACCAAAACAGGGACGCCAAAATATAAATTAAAATTTAAAACTTGCAAAACAAAAACAAATCAGGAACTGTGCACTATAAAGATACAAGAAACTATCAAAATCACTATGTAGAAATACTGCATTAAAGATTTAACGAAACAATACTATGAAGAAAAAAAACTCACAACCACCATAATGTATTCCTGTTTCACATTAAGGTTGTATGGCATTAATTCTGTGATAATAGTATAAATACTGTAGGCAAAACTGTGATCATTTTGTTATTATAAATTTTATCAATCCCAAGTGCAATTAATACTTGTGCAATGGTCACAGTTTGATCTACAGTATTCAGTTGTGCATATGAAGAATTTTATAGCTGCATTTTATTGGAAATTATTATATTTATAAAACATATAGCTTGAATTTTATTATGTATGTTGATATTTGATATAAAACAATACATTTTATTGGATGCAATATGGAGTATTCTTTAATTCCTTGACTTGTGTCTTAATATATTTATAAATTGTTTGATAGCACGGTAGCTTTTTTTTTTTTTTTTTTGTGAGAATTTTAACCAGACCACTGTGAGCTCCCCCAAAAGACAGTAGCTATAATGATACATAAACACATATTGTTATCTAATTTGAAGAAGTTTTTATCAAATTAATTAATATTTATAACATAAAATAATGGGAGTCTGCAGAAAGCCAATTGACCCACACAAGGCAGATCCCTCTCACGCCCAATCCATCTCGTCATGCAAGGCAACGATTGGCTAAACTGACTAAATAATTTCATGGCATAACAATCAAGTATCAGAAATCCTAACACCTAAATGGCACAAAAGATCTTACAATTGACAAAGAAATGGGGCAAAATGTCATAAGATAACCAAACTAATGGGTAAACGTCTTGACATATCAAAATGAATGGGGCAAAACATGAGGGAGAAGGGTTTTCAAGAAGTTTTTTTTTTTTCTTTTAGCTCCCAAAATTTTACTCCTTTCAACACAGGAGGAAACATATATTAATTGACTACTTGCGAGTTTCGTTCTATAAGGAAGTTGGAGCTGTAGACATCGATATTAAACAGAAATGCAATAATAATTTACGTTTCTGATGGATAAATGGCATGTCAAATTGGGTTTTATGTATTTATATTATGTACTGCAACCGTATTTTAGCTGGTAATTCTGCTAAATATCAATGTCTACAGCTCCAACTTCCTTATAGAACGAAACTCGCAAGTGGTCAATTGAACTTATTCTGGCTATTAGACGATTACCTCTCGGAATTTGAGGGGTCCAAAGCAACTCCATTATGCCTCCGACTCCCACAGCTCCTTCCTAAGCTGAATAAAATCGTCTAATGATCTATCAATCTATCTATATACTCAGGCCCAATCCCCACTTCTATGATTTTTTTTTTTTTTTTTTTTTTTTTTTTTTTTTTTTTTAATGATAGCCAGAATAAAAGTTTAAATGACGTCCTAATCTTCAAGGGGAATATTGCCAAGTAATAGACGAGCCAGAAAGGGGAGAGGGAACGTGAAAGTGGTCCCGGACCCTATAAGAATTGGAACTTTAAATGTTGTTTCTGTTTGGGCTCTGTCTCGAGTTGGCCACCCCCAGCTATGGGGTATATGTCTGAGTATATACATACATACATACAATACAAAAGGGAAAGAAACCATGCCCGCCAGCCAAAATGAAAAGATGTGTGTGATTTTTCGTTTTGTTTTGTTTTTCTGGTGTGTTGGGATGTCACTGTTCGGGCTCTGTCTCGAGTCAGCCACCCCCATAAAAAAAAAAATGGGAAGGTGCCAGAGTACATACATACATACATACACATATACATACATACATACATACATACTTATATGAATAAATGTATGTACAATAGCCTATATACACAGGCACATAACCCATAGCTAAGGATGGTCGACTCGAGACAGAGCCCAAATACATACATACATACTTATATAAATAAATGTATGTACAGTAGCCTATATACTCAGGCACATAACCCATAGCTAAGGATGACCGACTCGAGACAGAGCCCGAATAGGGACAAAATAAAAATAATAATAATAATAATACTAATAATACTAATAATAATAACACATAATAATATATAAATAAATCACACATCTAGGACGCCCAGGAGAAGACTCAGAGACCTAGGACTAGCCTTCTATGAGGGTCAAAATAAGATATACAAGTTGTTTACAGTAAGGTATACATAATGGAGGCTAGAAAGAATAGCCTGTCATTCCCCCGATAGATGGCCCTACTTATCGACCACTGTTATCAACACTGCAGCAGACGACGAACCCAGAACAAGTAAGTAACACCAATTTACTCAACCATTGGACCACACCAAGGACATTCAGGTTTAATATAAGGTATAGTATAACCTTAGATCATCATGGACAGCAGTGATATTGATGGTGGGCTTATATAGCATCTATAATAAGCATTTACAACTCTAATCAAATCCAAAACTCTCTCTGACGCATGCGCAGTAGTATTTTCAGCCTGATGCCATTTTGGGGACAGATGTGTACAGTTGTCCACGGATCCAGCTATTATGTAGCTACTCGTTATGTTATTACTTTAATTATACGTGTTGTCCCTGTTCGGGCTCTGTCTCGAGTCGTCCACCCCAAGCTATGGGGTATCTGCCTAAGTATATAGATAGATAGCTAGATACTAGATATGTATATACGTAGAAATAATTACAAATATACCTAAAATAGACTTGAAAGATAATGTCATATACCTGTAAATATAAAAAATTAAACAATAAGCGAGGGCAATTCGCACCAAAATGGCATGAAATGGGGCGAAAGGTCTTAAAATTGCCAAACTAATTAGGCGAACCTCTTGATATGTCAAAACCGATGGGGCTAAACATGAGGGAGAAGGGGGTCCAGAAAAAGAACCCTGAAGAGAAAATCTCCCCTTAAGAATTGCCCTAACCAACTATGCCACCTTAATATAACAGAAGGTATATGATTATAATGACAATGACACATAGAGGAAACTAATGAATACTGCTAATAATTAATTAGAACTAATAAATAATCATATATAAATAAATTAATGTCGCTAATAAAAATAGAACGGAGATTGTAAGGCAGTTGGTAAATTCAATGCATTGTGGGCGGAGTGTACTGACAAAACAGTGAGTCTTTAATCTTGTCACCAAAATCCGCCCATCCAGACTCCGCCCAGTTCCTCAATAGTGGGTGGAATCTGGTGACATAAGGGACATAATTTCACCAAACTCCGCCCATTATTTCAATAGTGGGTGTAGTTTGGTGACATAATGGGCGTCACCAGTGTCACCAAATTCCGTCCACTTCCTCCAGAGTGGGGGGAATTTGGTTATGGGGAGTCACAGGCCAATCAGAGTCACCAAACTCAGCCCACTTCCTTAATAGTGGGTGGAGTTAGGTGACATATGAGGCGTCACCAATGTCACCAAGCTCTGCCCACCACCTCCCAGCATTGTGATAGGCCTACAGTAACCCCGCCCCCTTCATACACCATATTGACCATAGTCATACTAACGATAATAATCCCTTCATTATATTCTGGCAACTAGTAGATGATTTTACACAGCTTAGAAAGAACCTGAGGGGATATAATTGTCCCTTTATTAATTGTCAGAACTCCTTCCTAAACCAAGTAAAATCGTCTACTAATAGCCAAAATATAATGTTTGTTTCAATTCGATTGTGGTGTTATTGCTTCACATTCAAGCCAGTATCACACGAGAGCTTTTATAGTCAACATTCGATGATCAACATTTATCTGGCAACATTTCTGGAATATTTTGCACTGGTATCGGAAACTAGACAGTTGGCAGATGAACATAGATAACCGAAATATTGTAAATGTTGACCTCATAAGCTGCCAGACCAGTGTTGAGGGTAAATGTTGCGTGAAAAAGCGCACGTGTGATACCAGCTTTAATATAGCCTACGTCTATGTGTACATTTAATATGTTCAGGATTTGTATTTCCTTCATATTGACCACATTTATGAATTGATTTTTATTTTTATTTTGGATAACATTTGAGGATTATAAGCAGTTTAGGAAGGATCTTGAGCAATCAGAGGGGTAAAAAGGATCTCAATTAACCTTTAAACGTCCTCAGATCCTTCCTAATCTTAATAAAATCGTCCAATGATAACCAGAATAATATGAGTAAGTGTGTCCTCGAATACTGAAAAAGCTAATTTATTTTATTATTCGTTGCAGATGGTGTTTTTGGCGGTAACAAGAATGACGTCGGAGCATTTGGACTACAACACGTCTTTCCTCAGCTGGACAAAATCGCCCTCTGCGCCCCCCCCCCCCCCCCATCAATATACCCATATAACCCATAGCACAGCATGTTGCCCTAGAACAGCCCTCTGCGCATCCCCCACAATATCAATATACCCATATAACCCATAGCACAGCATGTTGCCTTAGAACAGCCCTCTGCGTAGCCCCCCACAATATCAATATACCCATATAACCCATAGCACAGCATGTTGCTCTAGAACAGCCCTCTGTGTAGCCCCCCCCCCCCCCTCCTATCAATATACCCATATAACCCATAGCACAGCATGTTGCCCTAGAACAGCCCTCTGCGCACCCCCACACTATCAATATACCTATATTACCCATAGCACAGCATGTTGCCCTAGAACAGCCCTCTGCATAGCCCCCCTCCTATCAATATACCCATATAACCCATAGCACAGCATGTTGCCCTAGAACAGCCCTCTGCGTTGCCCCCCTCCTATCAATATACCCATATAACCCATAGCACAGCATGTTGCCCTAGAACAGCCCTCTGCGTAGCCCCCCCCCCCTATCAATATACCCATATAACCCATAGCACAGCATGTTGCTCTAGAACAGCCCTCTGCGTAGCCCCCCACAATATCAATATACCCTATATAACCCATCACACAGCATGTTGCCCCGAACAGCGCTCTGCACAGCAGCCCCCCCCCCCCCCCCCCCCCCCTCCCCCCCCACACACCCACACACACTATCTATACTCATATAACCCATCGCACAGCATGTTGCCCGAGAACAGCCCTCTGCGTAGCCCCCCCCCCCCTCCCCACCCCTCAGCCCTCACCCCCAGTGGAATAAACTGTAATACTAGACATTAAAAAAAAAAAAAAAAAAATCTACGGGGGAAGCACTACCTTTCTCGCAAAACCAAACGAATATCGCCTCGGGCAGTATTGTGACGTCAGAAAAACTTACAAAGTTTCAGCCAATCAGAAGCCAGCAACTTTTTCCAGGGGTCTAGAATTCATACGCTATGGCCTAAGGTAGACAGGTGGGGTTCATCCTACTCGCGCCATAATTTGCTCTGCTCTCTGTGGGTTCGGTCAAGGGCTGGCTAGTCTGTCGAAAATATGAGTTCGTAAATTCATATAATTCTACGGGAGGAGCACTACCTTTCTTGCACAACCAGACACATATCGCCTCGGGCAGTACGATGACGTCAGACAAAACTTTCAATCTTCAGCCAATCAGAAGCCAGCAACTTTTTCCAGGGGTCTAAAATTCATACGCTATGGCCTCTTGGTTGGACGTTTGGTTCATCCTACTCGCGCCAGAACTTGCTTGGCTCTCTGTGGGTTCAGTAAAAATATGAGTTCGCCAAGGGTAACTAATATTGCATATAATTCTACGGAAGAAGCACAACCTATCTCGCAAAACCAAACGAATATCGCCTCGGGCAGTATTGTGACGTCAGAAAAACTTGCAAAGTTTCAGCCAATCAGAAGCCACCAACTTTTTTCAAGGGTCTACAATTCATACGCTATGGCCTAAGGTGGACGGGTGGGGTTCATCCTACTCGCCCCATAACTTGCTCAGCTCTCTGTGGGATTGGGCAAAGGCTGGCTAGTCTGTCGAAAATAAGAGTTCGTAAAACCAGACAAATATCGCCTCGGGCAGTATGATGACGTCAGACAAAACTTTCAATCTTCGACCAATCAGAAGCGAGCAACTTTTTTCAGGGGTCTAAAATTCATACGCTATGGCCTCTCGGGTGGACGTGGAGGGGGGGGGGGGGTGTTCATCCTACTCGCGCCATAACTTGCTCAGCTCTCTGGGGGGTCGGTCACGGGTTGGGTAGTTTGTCGAGAATATTAGTTCGTAATGTGTTCGTATATTGGTGGTAAACCCATTTTATTCAGGATTTGAAGGTTAATCACTATCAATATACCCATATACCCTCTCGTACAGCATGTTGCCTTAGAACAGCCCTCTGCGCAGCCCCTCCTTCCCCCCCCCCCATCAATATACCCATATACCCCAGCGTATAGCATGTTGTCTTAGAACAGCCCTCTGCGCAGCCCCCCTTCCCCCCCCCCCATCAATATACCCATATACCCCATCGTACAGCATGTTGCCCTAGAACAGCTCTCTGCGCAGCGCCCCTTCCCCCACCCCCTCCCCCAACAATATACCCATATACCTCGATCGTACAGCATGTTGCCCTAGAACAGCTCTCTGCGCAGCCCCCCCTCTCCCCCCCCCATCAATATACCCATATATCCCATCGCACAGCATGTTGCCCTAGAACAGCCCTCTGCGCAGCCCCCCCACATCAATATACCCATATAACCCATCACACAGCATGTTGCCCTAGAACAGCCCTCTGCGCAGCCCCCCTCCATCAATATACCCATATACCCCATGACATAGCATGTTGCCCTAGAACAGCCCTCTGCGCACCCCCCCCCCCCCCCCAACAATACACCTATAAAACCCATCACACAGCATGTTGCCCTAGAACAGCCCTCTGCGCAGCCCCCCTCCATCAATATACCCATATAACCCATCACACAGCGTCTTGCCCTAGAACAGCCCACCGCGTAGTCCCCCCCCCCCATCAATATACCCATATAACCCATAGCACAGCATGTTGCCCTAGAACAGCCCTCTGCATAGCCCCCCCCCCCCTATCAATATACCCATATAACCCATAGCACAGCATGTTGCCCTAGAACAGCACTCTGCGCAGCACCCCCCCCCCCCCATCAATTTACCTATATAACCCATAGCACAGCATGTTGCCCTAGAACAGCCCTCTGCGCCCCCCCCCCCATCAATATACCCATATAACCCATAGCACAGCATGTTGCCCTAGAACAGCCCTCTGCGCCCTCACCCCCTATCAATATACCCATATAACCCATAGCACAGCATGTTGCTCTAGGACAGCTTTCTGCGCACCCCCACAATATCAATAAACCTACATAACCCATAGCACAGCATGTTGCCCGAGAACAACCCTCTGCACAGCCCCCCCCCCCCCCCCCCCCCAACACACACACACACACACACACTATCAATATACTCATATAACCCATAGCACAGCATGTTGACCTAGAACAGCCCTCTGCGTAGCCCCCACAATATCAATATACTCATAATATTATAACCCATAGCACAGCATGTTGCCCTAGTACAGCCCTCTGCGTAGCCCCCACAATATAAATAAACCTATATAACCCATAGCACAGCATGTTGCCCTAGAACAGCCCTCTGCGCAGCCCCCCCCCCCCCCCATCAATACACCTATATTACCCATCACACAGCATGTTGCCCTAGAACAGCCCTCTGCGCAGCCCCCCTCCAACAATACATCGCACAGCATGTTGCCCTAGAACAGCCCACCGCGGAGCCCCCACCCCATCAATATACCCATATAACCCATAGCACAGCATGTTGCCCTAGAACAGCCCTCTGCGCAGCACCCCTCCAACAATACATCGCACAGCATGTTGCCCTAGAACAGCCCACCGCGTAGCCCCCCCCCCCATCAATATACCCATATAACCCATTGCACAGCATGTTGCCCTAGAACAGCCCTCTGCGCAGCACCCCCAATATCAATATACCCATATAACCAATAGCACAGCATGTTGCCCTAGAACAGCCCTCTGCGCAGCCCCCCCCCCCCTATCAATATACCCATATAACCCATAGCACAGCATGTTGCCCTATAACAGCCCTCTGCGTAGCCCCCTCCCCTATCAATATACCCATATAACCCATAGCACAGCATGTTGCCCTAGAACAGCCCTCTGCGCAGCCCCCCCCCCTTATCAATATACCCATATAACCAATAGCACAGCATGTTGCCCTAGAACAGCGCTCTGCGTAGCCCCACAATATCAAAATACCGGTACCTATATAACCCATCACACAGCATGTTGCCCGAGAACAGCCCTCTGCACAGCCCCCCCCACACCCCCAACACACACACACACACACACACACTAACAATATACTCATATAACCCATAGCACAGCATGTTGCCCTAGAACAGCCCTCTGCACAGCCCCCCCACACCCCCAACACACACACACACCACACACACACTATCAATATGCCCATATAACCCATAGCACAGCATGTTGCCCTAGAACAGCCCTCTGCGTAGCCCCCCCTCCTATCAATATACCCATATAACCCATCACACAGCATGTTGCCCTAGAACAGCCCTCTGCGTAGCCCCCCCCCCCATCAATATACCCATATAACCCATCACACAGCATGTTGCCCTAGAACAGCCCTCTGCGTAGCCCCCACAATATCAATATACCCATATAACTCATAGCACAGCATGTTGCTCTAGAACAGCCCTCTGCGTAGCCCCCTCTCCTATCAATGTACCCATATAACCCATAGCACAGCATGTTGCCCTAGAACAGCCCTCTGCGTAGCCCCCACAATATCAATATACCCATATAACCCATAGCACAGCATGTTGCCCTAGAACAGCCCTCTGCGTAGCCCCCCCCCCCCTCCTATCAATATACCTATATAACCCATAGCACAGCATGTTGCCCTAGAACAGCCCTCTGCGTAGCCCCCCCTCCTATCAATATACCCATATAACCCATCACTCAGCATGTTGCCCTAGAACAGCCCTCTGCGTAACCCCCGCCCCTATCAATATACCCATATAACCCATACCACAGCATGTTGCTCTAGAACAGCCCTCTGCGCACCCCCACAATATCAATATACCGGTACCTATATAACCCATCACACAGCATGTTGCCCGAGAACAGCCCTCTGCACAGCCCCCCCCCCCCCCCCCACACACACACACACACACTATCAATATACTCATATAACCCATCGCACAGCATGTTGCTCGAGAACAGCCCTCTGCGTAGCCCCCCCCCCCCCCCCCCCCCCCCCCCCCCGTCAGCCCTCACCCCCAGTGGAATAAACTGTAATACTAGACATTAAAAAAACAAAAGAAAAATAAACAAAATCTACGGGGGAAGCACTACCTTTCTCGCAAAACCAAACGAATATCGCCTCGGGCAGTATTGTGACGTCAGAAAAACTTACAAAGTTTCAGCCAATCAGAAGCCACCAACTTTTTCCAGGGGTCTAGAATTCATACGCTATGGCCTAAGGTAGACAGGTGGGGTTCATCCTACTCGCGCCATAATTTGCTCTGCTCTCTGTGGGTTCGGTCAAGGGCTGGCTAGTCTGTCGAAAATATGAGTTCGTAAATTCATATAATTCTACGGGAGGAGCACTACCTTTCTTGCACAACCAGACACATATCGCCTCGGGCAGTACGATGACGTCAGACAAAACTTTCAATCTTCAGCCAATCAGAAGCCAGCAACTTTTTCCAGGGGTCTAAAATTCATACGCTATGGCCTCTTGGTTGGACGTTTGGTTCATCCTACTCGCGCCATAACTTGCTTGGCTCTCTGTGGGTTCAGTAAAAATATGAGTTCGCCAAGGGTAACTAATATTGCATATAATTCTACGGAAGAAGCACAACCTATCTCGCAAAACCAAACGAATATCGCCTCGGGCAGTATTGTGACGTCAGAAAAACTTGCAAAGTTTCAGCCAATCAGAAGCCACCAACTTTTTTCAAGGGTCTACAATTCATACGCTATGGCCTAAGGTGGACGGGTGGGGTTCATCCTACTCGCCCCATAACTTGCTCAGCTCTCTGTGGGATTGGGCAAAGGCTGGCTAGTCTGTCGAAAATAAGAGTTCGTAAAACCAGACAAATATCGCCTCGGGCAGTATGATGACGTCAGACAAAACTTTCAATCTTCGACCAATCAGAAGCGAGCAACTTTTTTCAGGGGTCTAAAATTCATACGCTATGGCCTCTCGGGTGGACGTGGAGGGGGGAGGGAGGGTGTTCATCCTACTCGCGCCATAACTTGCTCAGCTCTCTGGGGGGTCGGTCACGGGTTGGGTAGTTTGTCGAGAATATTAGTTCGTAATGTGTTCGTATATTGGTGGTAAACCCATTTTATTCAGGATTTGAAGGTTAATCACTATCAATATACCCATATACCCTCTCGTACAGCATGTTGCCTTAGAACAGCCCTCTGCGCAGCCCCTCCTTCCCCCCCCCCCCATCAATATACCCATATACCCCAACGTATAGCATTTTGTCTTAGAACAGCCCTCTGCGCAGCCCCCTTCCCCCCTCCCATCAATATACCCATATACCCCATCGTACAGCATGTTGCCTTTGTACAGCTCTCTGCGCAGCCGCCCCTTCCCCACCCCCCCCCCCCAACAATATACCCATATACCTCGATCGTACAGCATGTTGCCCTAGAACAGCTCTCTGCGCCGGCCCCCCCCCTCATCAATATACCCATATAACCCATCGCACAGCATGTTGCCCTAGAACAGCCCTCTGCGCAGCCCCCCCACATCAATATACCCATATAACCCATCACACAGCATGTTGCCCTAGAACAGCCCTCTGCGCAGCCCCCCTCCATCAATATACCCATATAACACATGACATAGCATGTTGCCCTAGAACAGCCCTCTGCGCAGCCCCCCCCCCCCCAACAATACACCTATAAAACCCATCACACAGCATGTTGCCCTAGAACAGCCCTCTGCGCAGCCCCCTCCATCAATAAAACCATATAAGCCATCACACAGCGTCTTGCCCTAGAACAGCCCACCGCGTAGTCCCCCCCCCCATCAATATACCCATATAACCCATAGCACAGCATGTTGCCCTAGAACAGCCATCTGCATAGCCCCCCCCCCCCCCTATCAATATACCCATATAACCCATAGCACAGCATGTTGCCCTAGAACAGCACTCTGCTCAGCACCCCCCACCCCCCCATCAATTTACCCATATAACCCATAGCACAGCATGTTGCCCTAGAACCGCCCTCTGCGCCCCCCCCCCTATCAATATACCCATATAACCCATAGCACAGCATGTTGCCCTAGAACAGCCCTCTGCGCCCTCACCCCCTATCAATATACCCATGTAACCCATAGCACAGCATGTTGCTCTAGAACAGCTTTCTGCGCACCCCCACAATATCAATAAACCTACATAACCCATAGCACAGCATGTTGCCCGAGAACAACCCTCTGAACAGCCCCCCCCCCCCCCCCCCCAACACACACACACACACTATCAATATACTCATATAACCCATAGCACAGCATGTTGACCTAGAAAAGCCCTCTGCGTTGCCCCCACAATATCAATATACTCATAATATTATAACCCATAGCACAGCATGTTGCCCTAGTACAGCCCTCTGCGTAGTCCCACAATAACAATATATCTAGATAACCCATTGCACAGCATGTGCCCTAGAACAGCCCTCTGCGCAGCCCCCCCACCCCCATCAATACACCTATATTACCCATCACACAGCATGTTGCCCTAGAACAGCCCTCTGCGCAGCCCCCCTCCAACAATATCGCACAGCATGTTGCCCTAGAACAGGCCTCGGCGTAACCCCCCCTCCCATCAATATACCCATATAACCCATAGCACAGCATGTTGCCCTAGAACAGCCCTCTGCGCAGCACCCCTCCAACAATACATCGCACAGCATGTTGCCCTAGAACAGCCCACCGCGTAGCCCCCCCCCCCCCCATCAATATACCCATATAACCCATAGCACAGCATGTTGCCCTGGAACAGCCCTCTGTGTAGCCCCCCTCCTATCAATACCCATAGCACAGCATGTTGCTCTAGAACAGCCCTCTGCGTAGCCCCCCTCCTATCAATATACCCATATAACCCATAGCACAACATGTTGCCCTAGAACAGCCCTCTGCGTAGCCCCCACAATATCAATATACCCATATACCCATACAGCATGTTGCCCTAGAACAGCCCTCTGCGCAGCCCCCCCCCCCTTAGCAATATACCCATATAACCAATAGCACAGCATGTTGCCCTAGAACAGCCCTCTGCGTAGCCCCGCCCCTATCAATATACCCATATAACCCATAGCACAGCATGTTGCCCTAGAACAGCCCTCTGCGCAGCCCCCCCCCCTATCAATATACCCATATAACCCATAGCAGAGCATGTTGCCCTAGAACAGCCCTCTGCGTAGCCTCCGGTACTATCAATATACCTATATAACCCATAGCACAGCATGTTGCCCTAGAACAGCCCTCTGCGTAGCCCCCCCTCCTATCAATATACCCATATAACCCATAGCACAGCATGTTGCCGTAGAACAGCCCTCTGCGTAGCCCCCCCTCCACACACACACTATCAATACCCATATAACCCATAGCACAGCATGTTGCCCTAGAACAGCCCTCTGCGTAGCCCCCCTCCTATCAATATACCCATATAACCCATCACACAACATGTTGCCCTAGAACAGCCCTCTGCGTAGCCCCCACAATATCAATATACCCATATAACTCATAGCACAGCATGTTGCTCTAGAACAGCCCTCTGCGTAGCCCCCTCTCCTATCAATGTACCCATATAACCCATAGCACAGCATGTTGCCCTAGAACAGCCCTCTGCGTAGCCCCCACAATATCAATATACCCATATAACCCATAACACAGTATGTTGCCCTAGAACAGCCCTCTGCGTAGCCCCCCCCCCCCTCGCCTCCTATCAATATACCTATATAACCCATAGCACAGCATGTTGCCCTAGAACAGCCCTCTGCGTAGCCCCCCTCCTATCAATATACCCATATAACCCATCACACAGCATGTTGCCCTAGAACAGCCCTCTGCGTAACCCCCGCCCCTATCAATATACCCATATAACCCATACCACAGCATGTTGCTCTAGAACAGCCCTCTGCGCACCCCCACAATATCAATATACCGGTACCTATATAACCCATCACACAGCATGTTGCCCGAGAACAGCCCTCTGCACAGCCCCTCCCCCACCCCTACCCCCCAACACACACACATACACACACACACTATCAATATACTCATATAACCCATCGCACAGCATGTTGCTCGAGAACAGCCCTCTGCGTAGCCCCCCGCCCCCCCCCCCCCCCCCCCCCCCCCCCTTCAGCCCGCACCCCCAGTGGAATAAACTGTAATACTAGACATTAAACAAACAAAAGAAAATAAACTAAATCTACGGGGGAAGCACTACCTTTCTCGCAAAACCAAACGAATATCGCCTCGGGCAGTATTGTGACGTCAGAAAAACTTACAAAGTTTCAGCCAATCAGAAGCCAGCAACTTTTTCCAGGGGTCTAGAATTCATACGCTATGGCCTAAGGTAGACAGGTGGGGTTCATCCTACTCGCGCCATAATTTGCTCTGCTCTCTGTGGGTTCGGTCAAGGGCTGGCTAGTCTGTCGAAAATATGAGTTCGTAAATTCATATAATTCTACGGGAGGAGCACTACCTTTCTTGCACAACCAGACACATATCGCCTCGGGCAGTACGATGACGTCAGACAAAACTTTCAATCTTCAGCCAATCAGAAGCCAGCAACTTTTTCCAGGGGTCTAAAATTCATAGGCTATGGCCTCTTGGTTGGATGTTTAGTTCATCCTACTCGCGCCAGAACTTGCTTGGCTCTCTGTGGGTTCAGTAAAAATATGAGTTCGCCAAGGGTAACTAATATTGCATATAATTCTACGGAAGAAGCACAACCTATCTCGCAAAACCAAACGAATATCGCCTCGGGCAGTATTGTGACGTCAGAAAAACTTGCAAAGTTTCAGCCAATCAGAAGCCACCAACTTTTTTCAAGGGTCTACAATTCATACGCTATGGCCTAAGGTGGACGGGTGGGGTTCATCCTACTCGCCCCCTAACTTGCTCAGCTCTCTGTGGGATTGGGCAAAGGCTGGCTAGTCTGTCGAAAATAAGAGTTTGTAAAACCAGACAAATATCGCCTCGGGCAGTATGATGACGTCAGACAAAACTTTCAATCTTCGACCAATCAGAAGCGAGCAACTTTTTTCAGGGGTCTAAAATTCATACGCTATGGCCTCTCGGGTGGACGTGGGGGGGGGGGAGGGGGGGTGTTCATCCTACTCGCGCCATAACTTGCTCAGCTCTCTGGGGGGTCGGTCACGGGTTGGGTAGTTTGTCGAGAATATTAGTTCGTAATGTGTTCGTATATTGGTGGTAACCCATTTTATTCAGGATTTGAAGGTTAATCACTATCAATATACCCATATACCCACTCGTACAGCATGTTGCCTTAGAACAGCCCTCTGCGCAGCCCCTCCTTCCCCCCCCCCCCATCAATATACCCATATACCCCAACGTATAGCATGTTGTTTTAGAACAGCCCTCTGCGCAGCCCCCCTTCCCCCCCCATCAATATACCCATATACCCCATCGTACAGCATGTTGCCTTAGAACAGCTCTCTGCGCAGCCCCCCCTTCCCCCACCCCCTCCCCCAACAATATACCCATATACCTCGATCGTACAGCATGTTGCCCTAGAACAGCTCTCTGCGCAGCCCCCCCTTCCCCCCCATCAATATACCCATATAACCCATCGCACAGCATGTTGCCCTAGAACAGCCCTCTGCGCAGCCCCCCCACATCAATATACCCATATAACCCATCACACAGCATGTTGCCCTAGAACAGCCCTCTGCGCAGCCCCCCTCCATCAATATACCCATATAACACATGACATAGCATGTTGCCCTAGAACAGCCCTCTGCGCAGCCCCCCTCCATCAATATACCCATATAACCCATCACACAGCGTCTTGCCCTAGAACAGCCCACCGCGTAGTCCCCCCCCCCCCCCCCCATCAATATACCCATATAACCCATAGCACAGCATGTTGCCCTAGAACAGCCATCTGCATAGCCCCCCCCCCCTATCAATATACCCATATAACCCATCACACAGCATGTTGCCCTAGAACAGCCCTCTGCTTAGCCCCCTCCCCCATCAATTTACCCATATAACCCATAGCACAGCATGTTGCCCTAGAACCGCCCTCTGCGCCCCCCCCCCCCCTCAAAATACCCCTCAAACCCATAGCACAGCACGTTGCCCTAGAACAGCACTCTGCTCAGCCCCCCCCCCATCAATATACCCATATAACCCATAGCACAGCATGTTGCCCTAGAACAGCCCTCTGCGCCCTCACCCCCTATCAATATACCCATATAACCCATAGCACAGCATGTTGCTCTAGAACAGCTTTCTGCGCACCCCCACAATATCAATAAACCTACATAACCCATAGCACAGCATGTTGCCCGAGAACAACCCTCTGCACAGCCCCCCCACCCCCCCCAACACACACACACACACACACACTATCAATATACTCATATAACCCATAGCACAGCATGTTGACCTAGAACAGCCCTCTGCGTAGCCCCCACAATATCAATATACTCATAATATTATAACCCATAGCACAGCATGTTGCCCTAGTACAGCCCTCTGCGTAGCCCCCACAATATAAATAAACCTATATAACCCATAGCACAGCATGTTGCCCTAGAACAGCCCTCTGCGCAGCCCCCCCACCCCCATCAATACACCTATATTACCCATCACACAGCATGTTGCCCTAGAACAGCCCTCTGCGCAGCCCCCCTCCAACAATACATCGCACAGCATGTTGCCCTAGAACAGCCCACCGCGTAGCCCCCCCCCCCCATCAATATACCCATATAACCCATAGCACAGCATGTTGCCCTAGAACAGCCCTCTGCGCAGCACCCCTCCAACAATACATCGCACAGCATGTTGCCCTAGAACAGCCCACCGCGTAGCCCCCCCCCCATCAATATACCCATATAACCCATTGCTCAGCATGTTGCCCTAGAACAGCCCTCTGCGCAGCACCCCCCCTATCAATATACCCATATAACCAATAGCACAGCATGTTGCCCTAGAACAGCCCTCTGCGCAGCCCCCCCCCTATCAATATACCCATATAATCCATAGCACAGCATGTTGCCCTATAACAGCCCTCTGCGTAGCCCCCTCCCCTATCAATATACCCATATAACCCATAGCACAGCATGTTGCCCTAGAACAGCCCTCTGCGCAGCCCCCCCCCCCTTATCAATATACCCATATAACCAATAGCACAGCATGTTGCCCTAGAACAGCGCTCTGCGTAGCCCCACAATATCAAAATACCGGTACCTATATAACCCATCACACAGCATGTTGCCCGAGAACAGCCCTCTGCACAGCCCCCCCACACCCCCAACACACACACACACACACACTAACAATATACTCATATAACCCATAGCACAGCATGTTGCCCTAGAACAGCCCTCTGCACAGCCCCCCCACACCCCCAACACACACACACACCACACACACTATCAATATGCCCATATAACCCATAGCACAGCATGTTGCCCTAGAACAGCCCTCTGCGTAGCCCCCCCCTCCTATCAATATACCCATATAACCCATCACACAGCATGTTGCCCTAGAACAGCCCTCTGCATAGCCCCCCCCCCATCAATATACCCATATAACCCATCACACAGCATGTTGCCCTAGAACAGCCCTCTGCGTAGCCCCCACAATATCAATATACCCATATAACTCATAGCACAGCATGTTGCTCTAGAACAGCCCTCTGCGTAGCCCCCTCTCCTATCAATGTACCCATATAACCCATAGCACAGCATGTTGCCCTAGAACAGCCCTCTGCGTAGCCCCCACAATATCAATATACCCATATAACCCATAGCACAGTATGTTGCCCTAGAACAGCCCTCTGCGTAGCCCCCCCTCCTATCAATATACCTATATAACCCATAGCACAGCATGTTGCCCTAGAACAGCCCTCTGCGTAGCCCCCCTCCTATCAATATACCCATATAACCCATCACACAGCATGTTGCCCTAGAACAGCCCTCTGCGTAGCCCCCCTATCAATAGACCCATATAACCCATAGCACAGCATGTTGCTCTAGAACAGCCCTCTGCGCATCCCCCACAATATCAATATACCGGTACCTATATAACCCATCACACAGCATGTTGCCCGAGAACAGCCCTCTGCACAGCCCCCCACCCCCCCCCCCCCCCCACACACACACACACACACTATCAATATACTCATATAACCCATCGCACAGCATGTTGCCCGAGAACAGCCCTCTGCGCAGCCCTCCCCCCCTCCCCCCCCCCCATCAGCCCTCACCCCCAGTGGAATAAACTGTAATACTAGACATTAAAAATAAAAAAAATAATAATAAACTAAATCTACGGGGGAAGCACTACCTTTCTCGCAAAACCAAACGAATATCGCCTCGGGCAGTATTGTGACGTCAGAAAAACTTACAAAGTTTCAGCCAATCAGAAGCCACCAACTTTTTCCAGGGGTCTAGAATTCATACGCTATGGCCTAAGGTAGACAGGTGGGGTTCATCCTACTCGCGCCATAATTTGCTCTGCTCTCTGTGGGTTCGGTCAAGGGCTGGCTAGTCTGTCGAAAATATGAGTTCGTAAATTCATATAATTCTACGGGAGGAGCACTACCTTTCTTGCACAACCAGACACATATCGCCTCGGGCAGTACGATGACGTCAGACAAAACTTTCAATCTTCAGCCAATCAGAAGCCAGCAACTTTTTCCAGGGGTCTAAAATTCATACGCTATGGCCTCTTGGTTGGACGTTTGGTTCATCCTACTCGCGCCAGAACTTGCTTGGCTCTCTGTGGGTTCAGTAAAATATGAGTTCGCCAAGGGTAACTAATATTGCATATAATTCTACGCACAACCGACAACCTATCTCGCAAAACCAAACGAATATCGCCTCGGGCAGTATTGTGACGTCAGAAAAACTTGCAAAGTTTCAGCCAATCAGAAGCCACCAACTTTTTTCAAGGGTCTACAATTCATACGCTATGGCCTAAGGTGGACGGGTGGGGTTCATCCTACTCGCCCCATAACTTGCTCAGCTCTCTGTGGGATTGGGCAAGGGCTGGCTAGTCTGTCGAAAATAAGAGTTCGTAAAACCAGACAAATATCGCCTCGGGCAGTATGATGACGTCAGACAAAACTTTCAATCTTCGACCAATCAGAAGCGAGCAACTTTTTTCAGGGGTCTAAAATTCATACGCTATGGCCTCTCGGGTGGACGTGGGGGGGGGGGGGGGGTTCATCCTACTCGCGCCATAACTTGCTCAGCTCTCTGGGGGGTCGGTCACGGGTTGGGTAGTTTGTCGAGAATATTAGTTCGTAATGTGTTCGTATATTGGTGGTAAACCCATTTTATTCAGGATTTGAAGGTTAATCACTATCAATATACCCATATACCCACTCGTACAGCATGTTGCCTTAGAACAGCCCTCTGCGCAGCCCCTCCCCCCCCCCATCAATATACCCATATACCCCAACGTATAGCATGTTGCCTTAGAACAGCCCTCTGCGCAGCCCCCCCTTCCCCCCCCCCATCAATATACCCATATACCCCATCGTACAGCATGTTGCCTTAGAACAGCTCTCTGCGCAGCCCCCCTTCCCCCCCCCCCATCAATATACCCATATAACCCATCGCACAGCATGTTGCCCTAGAACAGCCCTCTGCGCAGCCCCCTCCATCAATATACCCATATAACCCATCACACAGCATGTTGCCCTAGAACAGCCCTCTGCGCAGCCCCCCTCCATCAATATACCCATATAACACATGACATAGCATGTTGCCCTAGAACAGCCCTCTGCGCAGCCCCCCCAACAATACACCTATAAAACCCATCACACAGCATGTTGCCCTAGAACAGCCCTCTGCGCAGCCCACCTCCATCAATATACCCATATAACCCATCACACAGCGTCTTGCCCTAGAACAGCCCACCGCGTAGTCCCCCCCCCCCCCATCAATATACCCATATAACCCATAGCACAGCATGTTGCCCTAGAACAGCCATCTGCATAGCCCCCCCCCCTATCAATATACCCATATAACCCATAGCACAGCATGTTGCCCTAGAACAGCACCCTGCCCAGCCCCCCCCCACCCTAACAATATACCCATATAACCCATAGCACAGCATGTTGCCCTAGAACCGCCCTCTGCGCCCCCCCCCCCTATCAATATACCCATATAACCCATAGCACATCATGTTGCTCTAGAACAGCCCTCTGCGTAGCACCCCCTCCTATCAATATACCCATATTACCCATAGCACAGCATGTTGCTCTAGAACAGCCCTCTGCGCCCCCCCCCCATCAATAAACCCATATAACCCATAGCACAGCATGTTGCCCTAGAACAACCCTCTGCACAGCCCCCCCCCCACACTATCAATATACTCATATAACCCATAGCACAGCATGTTGACCTAGAACAGCCCTCTGCGTAGCCCCACAATATCAATATACTCATAATATTATAACCCATAGCACAGCATGTTGCCCTAGTACAGCCCTCTGCGTAGCCCCCACAATATAAATAAACCTATATAACCCATAGCACAGCATGTTGCCCTAGAACAGCCCTCTGTGCAGCCCCCCCCCATCAATACACCTATATTACCCATCACACAGCATGTTGCCCTAGAACAGCCCTCTGCGCAGCCCCCCTCCAACAATACATCGCACAGCATGTTGCCCTAGAACAGCCCACCGCGTAGCCCTCCCCCCCATCAATATACCCATATAACCCATAGCACAGCATGTTGCCCTAGAACAGCCCTCTGCGCAGCACCCCTCCAACAATACATCGCACAGCATGTTGCCCTAGAACAGCCCACCGCGTAGCCCCCCCCCCCCATCAATATACCCATATAACCCATTGCTCAGCATGTTGCCCTAGAACAGCCCTCTGCGCAGCACCCCCCCCCTATCAATATACCCATATAACCAATAGCACAGCATGTTGCCCTAGAACAGCCCTCTGCGCAGCCCCCCCCCCTATCAATATACCCATATAACCCATAGCACAGCATGTTGCCCTATAACAGCCCTCTGCGTAGCCCCCCCCCCATCAATATACCCATATAACCCATAGCACAGCATGTTGCCCTAGAACAGCCCTCTGCGCAGCCCCCCCCCCCCTTATCAATATACCCATATAACCAATAGCACAGCATGTTGCCCTAGAACAGCGCTCTGCGTAGCCCCACAATATCAAAATACCGGTACCTATATAACCCATCACACAGCATGTTGCCCGAGAACAGCCCTCTGCACAGCCCCCCCACACCCCAAACACACACACACACACACTAACAATATACTCATATAACCCATAGCACAGCATGTTGCCCTAGAACAGCCCTCTGCACAGCCCCCCACACCCCCAACACACACACACACCACACACACACTATCAATATGCCCATATAACCCATAGCACAGCATGTTGCCCTAGAACAGCCCTCTGGGTAGCCCCCCCCCCCCCCTCCTATCAATATACCCATATAACCCATCACACAGCATGTTGCCCTAGAACAGCCCTCTGCATAGCCCCTCCCCCATCAATATACCCATATAACCCATCACACAGCATGTTGCCCTAGAGCAGCCCTCTGCGTAGCCCCCACAATATCAATATACCCATATAACTCATAGCACAGCATGTTGCTCTAGAACAGCCCTCTGCGTAGCCCCCTCTCCTATCAATGTACCCATATAACCCATAGCACAGCATGTTGCCCTAGAACAGCCCTCTGTGTAGCCCCCACAATATCAATATACCCATATAACCCATAGCACAGCATGTTGCCCTAGAACAGCCCTCTGCGTAGCCCCCCCCCCCTCGCCTCCTATCAATATACCTATATAACCCATAGCACAGCATGTTGCCCTAGAACAGCCCTCTGCGTAGCCCCCTCCTATCAATATACCCATATAACCCATAGCACAGCATGTTGCCCTAGAACAGCCCTCTGCGTAGCCCCCCCCCTATCAATATACCCATATAACCCATAGCACAGCATGTTGCTCTAGAACAGCCCTCTGCTCATCCCCACAATAACAATATACCGCACCTATATAACCCATCCCACAGCATGTTGCCCGAGAACAGCCCTCTGCACAGCCCCCCCCCCCCAACACACACACACACACACTATCAATATACTCATATAACCCATCGCACAGCATGTTGCTCGAGAACAGCCCTCTGCGTAGCCCCCCCCCCCCTCCCCGTCAGCCCTCACCCCCAGTGGAATAAACTGTAATACTAGACATTAAAAAAATAAAAGAAAAATAAACTAAATCTACGGGGGAAGCACTACCTTTCTCGCAAAACCAAACGAATATCGCCTCGGGCAATATTGTGACGTCAGAAAAACTTACAAAGTTTCAGCCAATCAGAAGCCAACAACTTTTTCCAGGGGTCTAGAATTCATACGCTATGGCCTAATGTAGACAGGTGGGGTTCATCCTACTCGCGCCATAATTTGCTCTGCTCTCTGTGGGTTTGGTCAAGGGCTGGCTATTCTGTCGAAAATATGAGTTCGTAAATTCATATAATTCTACGGGAGGAGCACTACCTTTCTTGCACAACCAGACACATATCGCCTCGGGCAGTACGATGACGTCAGACAAAACTTTCAATCTTCAGCCAATCAGAAGCCAGCAACTTTTTCCAGGGGTCTAAAATTCATACGCTATGGCCTCTCGGGTGGACGTTTGGTTCATCCTACTCGCGCCAGAACTTGCTCTGCTCTCTGTGGGTTCAGTAAAAATAGGAGTTCGTCAAGGGTCACTAAAGTTGCATATAATTCTACGGAAGAAGCACAACCATTCTCGCACAACCAAACGAATATTGCCTTGGGCAGTATTGTGACGTCAGAAAAACTTGCAAAGTTTCAGCCAATCAGAAGCCACCAACTTTTTTCAGGGGATTAGAATTCATACGCTATGGCCTCTTGGGTGGATGTTTGGGTTCATCCTACTCTCCCCATAACTTGCTCAGCTCTCTGTGGGGTCGGTCAAGGGCTGGCTAGTCTGTCGAAAATGTGAGTTCGTAAACCAGACAAATATCGCCTCGGGCAGTATGATGACGTCAGACAAAACTTTCAATCTTCAACCAATCAGAAGCGAGCAACTTTTTTTCAGGAGTCTAAAATTCATACGCTACGGCCTCTCGGGTAGACGTGGAGGGGGGGGGGGGGGTGTTCATCCTACTCGCGCCATAACTTGCTCAGCTCTCTGGGGGGTAGGTGACGGCTTGGGTAGTTTGTCGAGAATATTAGTTCGTAAGGGGTAACTAATGTGTTCGTAATAACATAGCCGTATGGAGGTATATTGGTGGTAATTAACCTTTAATTATACGGATAGAAAGGTAAATCACTGTTAATATAGCCGATGATTCTATACACCTTATAAATTTGGACGCCATCTTGTTTCCAACTCGCCGCCATCTTGTAAACCTTTTCAGTATTTTTGTTTTGTTTTTTGAACGCTTTATTCCTAGGTTGTTCTGGCTAACATTAGACGATTTTACGCAGCTTAGTAAGGGCCTCTAAGAATCAAAAGGTTATGAAAAAGGGCTATTAAGATCTTTGGATATAATATATTTTGAGTGATTTAACTATCTAACTGGTCTAAGATGGGTTTATTACGGCCAATATATCTTGTTAAGGGTAGGTTGTCATGGGCACTTTATCGACCCTTTACATACCCATATATTTTGTTATTATTATTATTAGTAGTAGTAGTAGTAGTAACCCTTTTACTTCCACACATCCTTCTTAAACTGCACAAAATCGTCTAAATGTAGCAACAACAAAAATAAAAAGACGTCCTCGGTACGGAAAGGGATAATTGGGTAGTTAATTATGGACACGTTAAATGCCCTTCCACACCCTTAACCCTTTGAGTACCAGCGACGTGTGTTATCTTTTAGTCTAGCTATAATTAGTCGATATTATGCAGCTTAGGAAGGATCTGTGGTAATTTAAGGGGTTGATTGAGATAATATGAAACCTTATTATTGCTAGAGGTACTTCCTAAGCTGAATAAAATTGCCTGATAGGTGCCAGAATTGGATGAAAAGGACGTCCCTGGTACTGAATGGGTTAGTGATATGAGAGTATACTTATTAGTGATCTATATAGTCATTTGTTTTAGGTAGGATGGGACAACATTAAGGGAGTGGGGTTTTTTCTGGACCCTCTTCTCCATCTTTAGCCCCTTTGGTTTTTGAGATTTTCAGACGTTCGCCCCATTAGTTTGGTGATATTAAGACCTTTCGCTCTAATTCTTTGTACATTTTAAGACCTTTCGTGCCGATTTTTAAGGGCGAGGTTTGGAAATATAACAAAAACGCCCAAGAAGTTATGAATTATTAAATAGAGCTAAATTATCCTTACAGACATTTTAATTAATTAATTACTTTAATAATATTAATTAAGTGTGTGTGATTTTGTGTTTTGTTTTGTTTTTCTGAGGTGTTGTGATGTCCATGTTCGGGCTCTGTCTCGGGTCGGCCACCCCCATAAAAAAAAAAAATCAAAATGGGGTAAATGCCAGAGTACATACATACATACATACATACACACAATTCAGTATACACAATCAAATTTTGTTTTAGGCTACCCTTCTTAATCTGAAATGCGTAATCGAATCTTGAAAGGGTTATTTGAAAGTAGACCTAAATTGAATGATCTTATTAATCCTAATGTTTACTGTATAATATTATTGTAGGCCTATGTAAAGCAAAAATATTATGTGATGTAAATATATATGTGTGGAAAAAGTGTGTTAGTAATTTCAGTAATATATAACTAATGAATCAACTTGTGTTTCAGATTCGTGTGTTTTGAAGCCGAGCCTGTGTTCATGGATAGGGTCTCTAGATTAACAGAGTACGTAGTCGTAGAAGTTCCGGCCGCCATCTTGATTCCATACTCACTTCCTGCCAAGCACTCTTTTCAGTCAGGATACATTGATGGATAGGAATAGAGAAATAAGTATCAATGTTAATAGAATAAACATCATATGCTCAATAATGAAGCTTATAAATAATGGCGAGGTATATTATACGGCGTGAGTTGGAGTCAAGATGGTGGTCGAATGTCAAGTTGTGTACTATGTTAATATATGCTACCCTAGTTTTGGTGGGCGGGGCAAGGCGAAAGGGTAATTATGCAATTGTAATTTAATTATACAAGGCACAGTGTTTAATAAGGCCATTAACAACATCACTAATATGCTTTTGATATACAATAGTTTATCGCTAAATAGGTCAATTAGGCAATAGTTTGAAATGGGATTGATAATTACTGGTTTGTATTGTATAATTGGCAACTCTTCTACATAGCAACTATGAAGAACATGGTGAGGGTAGTCTGCCTGTAGCAAATGGAAATAGTCTACGGAAAATGTACTCCTATTTTCACGTATTACTATTACTACTAAAAGTTATTATTTGTACTACTACTACTACTACTACTACTACTACTACTACTACTACTACTAGTAATAATATACTTGAAAATAGTTCTTCTCATGGGTCACAGGCATTTAGGGATAATAAAACATACTAATAGTTATCTTTTATTTTTACCTTGAGTATGGATTAATATTATTATTATTATTATGATTATTATGATTATTTTATTACGGGTATATACTAAATGATTTTATTCGGCTTCGGAAAGACCCTCTTAAGTTCTACAGGACCTTCCTAAGCTGAATAATATTTCCCAATGAAAGCCAAAATGTAATAAAAATAATGGCGTTTATGATCTTAACCCTTTTAGTTTAGGCGACGTCTTTTGTTATCATAGTTACATTTAGAAGATTTTATGAAGCTTAGGAAGGACCTGTGATAGTTAACCCTTGCTGTACCGATGACGTATTTTTTTGTATTTTATTTCGGATACATTCAGACGATTTTATGAAGCTTAGGAAGAACCTGTGACAGTTAACCCTTGCTGTACCGATGACGTCTTTTTTTGTATTTTATTTCGGCTACATTCAGACGATTTTATGAAGCTTAGGAAGGATCTGGGGTAATTAAAAGCGTTAATTGAGATCATGTGTAGCGTTTTAATTGAGGTCCTTCCTAAGCTGAATGAAATCGTCTACTTAGGTGCTTTGTTGATAGTTTTAGTTAATTTATTTGTTGTATTAATGTATTATTAATTTTAGCTTAAGTATATGTGTTTGTAATTTATTTGATTGTATTCGTGTATGATGTATTTATTGTATGAAGTGTATGCATATGAATAAAGATGAATTTATTACAACCTATTTCCCTAACCTTTATCCATTCAGTAGTGTAGACACAAGTAACTAGTGCTTGGAAATATTAAGGGGATTTTTTTTCTGAAATCCCTTCTTCCTCATGCTTAGCCCCATTAAGTTTGAGATTTTAAGACGTTCGCCCCATTAGTTTGGCGATTTTGAGACCTTTCGCCCTATTTATTTGACAATATCAAGACCTTTCGTGCCATTTAGGTGGCTATTTTTCTTGGCGAGCGATAGCTAGTCTATAATTTATGAGGGTTTCGGCTGGTACATTTCTCTACCGAAAAACGTAAAGAATAACATACAAGGATATGTAAACAATAAACGAATAATTTTGTCCTTTTATTTAATTAATGGTTAGTGTGCATTCAAACTGAGAACAGTTTGTTGTATATGGTATACCTATACATAGAAATTGATAAGCTAGTTGTCCCCAAAATGGCGACCGGATGAGAAGTTGTCCGATTTCTCCCGTCATCGAAGGGAGGGGGATGAGAAGGGGGGTGGAGGGGGGGGGATGAGAAGGGGGGTGAAGGGGGGGTGATGGCCGTCTCTCCTTGTAAATCGAGACAAGGGCTGAGCGGAGGCAGGTTCTAGAGGCCATGGGAGGCAGGTTAGATCGCTGCTTTCCCACTCTCTACGCTATATATTTTTTTTTTTTTTTTTTACTTAATATCAGCTTCATTTACTCGATTTTATGAGGCGTAGGAAGGCTATGTGGCAGCTAAAAGGATTAAGTGACATATTTCGTAGCCTTTGAATCGATAGACGTCCTTCCTAAGCTGAATAGAATCGTCTAATAGTTTCCAGAATATGAAAAGGCCCTCTATAATCGTATACGTCACATTAAGTTATAATAGTATACAGATAGCCCATAATAAACTCCTATTCACACTTCTATTGAATTATAACGTCTCTATAATAGCATACAGTATAGGGTGATTCCTTCGTGGCCATCCCCTCGGGGATCTAGTTCATGGGGGGATCGAGGGCTCTAATGCGTGGCAACAATTTTTTTTTTTTTTTAGGACGCGAGAGCATTGATAAAGCTGTATAAAAATCTTGGCATAAGAACTCTCTCTCTCTCTCTTTCTCTCTCTCTCTCTTTCTCTCTAGCCCCATGTGAAGGAAATATGACAACCATTAATTATTCACAAAATATGTATGTTAGAATTGTCAAACTTATACCAAAAGATAGAGGATACAAATACGCATAATTTATATTAAGTAAATTTTATTCAGAAATGTATAGTTAGGGAGATATTGACGATTTTGTGAGTGAAATTCTCGATCATCTGTCACCCAATAGTTGCCATCAACCACCAGCAATACAACCGAGGGTATATAAGGGTTAATTTTCGCCCGAATCGATCACTTTGTTCCCGGTCGTCCAGCTTTAAGAAGGTAAGTCTCGTGTGCTCCCATTTTCCCCCATTGTTTACCCTGAAAATCGAAGAAATTAAGGTGCAATAGCTAAATAACGTGACTTATTTACCACCAGACTAGAATTTGTGGACAAGAGCTTGTCGATTTTCCCATAATACTTAATACGTTTGCATTAAATAAGGCCAGTAATGTGACTGAAAAAGCCGGCAGGTTTGACGAACTTTCTGGAAGCCGGCACTTGATTGTTCGCTCAGTTATACGTCCTTAACCCTTTCAATAAAACCATGTCTCAATATTATGGCGATCACTAGTAGATGTTATTCATTAAGGAAGAAATTGAGATCCAGATTATAAATTGATGGCATAAACTTAGGCTATATTCCCATGTGACTTTTTTAAACTGAATTGGGCTGTCTTTTTTAACCAGACCAGAATTTGTGGAAGAGAGCTTGTCGATATTCCCATAATACTTCATACGTTTGCATTAAATAAGGCCAGAAATGTGATGGAAAAAGCCGGCAGGTTTGACGAACATTCTGGAAGCCGGCACTTAGATTGTTCGCTCAGTTCTACCTCCTTAACCCTTTCAATAAATCCATATGTCTCGATAGTACGGCGATCACTAGTAGATTTGATTCATTAAGGAAGAAATTGAGATCCAGATTATAAATTGATGGCATAAACTTAGGCTATATTCCCATGTGACTTTTCTAAACGGAATTGGGCTAAGTATTTTTTAACTTTAATATAATTTATATATTGAGTAATTACCTATTAACCCACGAGTAATTGATGCCTTAATGATAACGTGGATGATTTGGTTAGAATAATTTACTTGGATTTTGAAAACTAATCAAACTAGCGAATCGAAGCCGGCTGACTGGACGCCTCGTGGTTATTTATCATTAAGGGAAGAGGGTAGTTTTTCTGGAACCCCTTCTCCCTCCTGTTTAGCCCCATTGCTTTTGAGATACGTTCGCCCCATTAGTTTGGAAATTTGAAGAAATTTCGCGCTGTTTTTTTTCTTCAATATTAAGACCTTTCGTGCTATTTAGGTGTTAATTTCTTTCCTGGCTAGCGAGGGCAAGCCTGTAATTTAAGAAGTCTACCTTCGGCCGTGACATTTTTCTACCGAAAAATGTACAAATAAATCTTGAAAGGGGGTATAGGGGTGTACTTTTAAGCTTAGCCTAGCGAGGAAAACAAAAAATAGCCACTGTCCCCTTAACCCTTTGAACATTGACCTATTGAGTTTCTTCTGGCTATCGTTAGAAGATTTTATAGTTTACGAAAGATGTGTGGGAATCCTAAGGGTACGAGACCGGTTAACTTGGATACCTCGTGGGTATTTACTGTATAGGCTACTGTCTTATTAACGCTAGCATAAGGATCTTTCCCATTCTATTTCGGCTATCATTGAAAGAGATTAGTTTTAGAAAGCCTTGGAGTTTCACGCAGATTAATTTTATGTAATGTTTGTCATATTTTATTTTCATTGAACGATATTATAGTTTTGGAAAGCCTTGTGGAAGTTTCAGGCAAATTTATTAAGTTTTATTTATATACTGTATAGGTTTTGTTAATTTTTATTTTGTTATTTTATAAATCTTCTATTTTTTATTTGTATTTTTTCGCTTTTTGTCAACCTCCCAAGTGTCAAACCGGCAAATTTGGGTATAAGTCTGGAATTAATGAGAGCAATGTAGTCAATTTACCTTGGGATTTAACCCCTTCTGTACCGGCGCAGTCATTTTAACTTTATTCTGGCTACTGTTTGAAGATTTTATATAGTTTCAAAAGGGCCTCCAGCAATTAACAGGCTTCTAATTATCTCTTAACCCTTTTTACTACCATATGCCCTTCTTAAACTGCACAAAATCTACATTATATAGAAACATGAAAGTGTTAGGACTCTGCTTGATCCACTTACCCATATGCGATCATTAATAACATTGCATTAATCAGTCAACACGTGCTTTATCGAATCACTTAATAGGTTAAAAGTTAAAATTATAGATAGTGTTAATATAGTTCAGTGAAATGCTAGATAATCAACAAACAAGGCAGTAATTGGGGGCAGGAAACGGTCCGCAAACTTCCGCCATTTTGGTAACCAGTAGGGTGGTGAGCCTCTCTTTACACTCCAATATATCCATAGATTCCACACCCATAACACACATTCGGTAATACTGGTACAGGATATATAGTTTACTCCGTGGGTATTATTTACACAAATTAAATATCGCCCCGTTGTGTGATAATTGACAACAAAATGGCGGCCAAGGAAAATTATGACCGTTCTCTCACAGCGCCTCCATTAACCACATGGCCGGTTATATTACAAGGATAAGGCCAGTTTAATTTTGCACCTGGCGGAAAACTCAATTCCTGTGCCGCTAACTTACCAATGCTTAGCGCCAAACCATGAACAGTTGTGGATCTGCATAGCCTACTATTAATAAAAAGTTCTCATAAACAAAACTATTTCGCTATAGCATGTTATTAGCGGAGTAGTGAACATGGGAGCATGACAATTTACCGCTGGCCGAAATATAACGGACTATGGATTACTTCTTCAGAGTGCATTTAGCTCTTCCAATCAATGTATTTAGTTTGGATTACTTCTTCATAGTACATTTAGCTCTTCCAATCTATCCACTTAGTTGAATGTTGCTAATGTTAAACAATTTCTGACTTTAAAGTTTGTTATCGATAATTAATGCTATTATTAAAGTACTCGATGCTTCTGGATCATAATAATGCTAAGGTTTTTATCATTAACATGCTTAGTTACCAAATCTTCGCTGCATAATCAAGATAGGTACGGTCGCGCTAATAAGTAATGTCTCGGCTGTCATTTAGTTTGGCTCGCTCTGTGCTGTATTAATGTCTGCCAGATGTTGAATTGGGTGGGTAAGTGTAGGAACATGTTTGTATATCTCACTCGAAATTGATAAATAAAGTTTAGATAATGCCGATACCAATTATTAATCAAAATATACTTGGTGCCGAGACATGACTTATTAGGCTGATTTTACATGTCAATTTACGGTCACCTAAGAATAACATAGAGAACACCAATATAATGAAAGGGAAGGGTCTAAATTCTTGGTCGATTTTGTCATTTCTTTTTAGTTTCCTCACTAGACCTCCAAACTTTAAAAAACGTCCATTAGATCCTCCTTTGAAATTAATTTTTAAATTTTTCGATAGAAAAATGTCACGGCTGAAGGCCGGTTCCTGCACAATTACAGGCTCGCTATCGCTCGCCAGGAAATAAAATTGACGCCTAAATGGCACGAAAGGTCTAAATATTGACAAAGACATGGGGCGAAATGTAAAAAAAGACAAATCAAACTAATGGGACAAACTTCTAAGATCTGAGAACTAATAGGGCTAAACATGAGGGAGAAGGGGGTCTAGAAAAACTACCAATCTCCCCTTAAGGCTTTTTAAAGATACTTTTATCCCTTTGATTCCTAGAGGTCTTTTCTAAACTACATAAATTCGTCCAATGATCGCCAGAATTATTGTTTTTAACACCAACCAACTTCACATTTAAACTCAATGAAATCAACAAATACATGTGGCACTCAGAGGACTCGAACCTAGGATACTCGCATCGAAATTCTGCACTGGTCAAAATACATCTTCTAAATATACACAAATATAATAATAATGCCCACACCAACAAATTATGGTAAAAATTTAAGAGACTTAAGTTATTTTTGTCGTTTTGTTAGGTTAGGTTAAAAGGCTGTCCGGGGTCTCTTCAATATTTACCCAAATTATAAAGTGTACTTGGCTGATTGAGATATATTTTAACAATGTATTATTTTCTTTTACAGATGTCGAACGATGATGGAAACCCCTGCTAGACCACTCAACCAGTCTACCACCACCACCACCACGGCAACAATATCCTTTAATCCTAACCATCCTTTCCCACTGTGTTCTCTGTAAAGGGAAGTTTTATTTTGAATTTGTATATATATATTTCTTTTCGTCCCAAGACCTTCAGTCAAGCTTAAATAAAATGCCTTGAAGACATGCCTCAGAGATAATTTTGTACATTTGTCGATAGAAAAGTGTACCAGCCGAAATAATAATAATAATAATAAGGCCAGTTTCTCATTAATATCAGGCTCGCTAGCGCTCGCCAGGAACGTAATAGATCGCTATATGGCACAGGTCTTTAATGCCAAACTAGAAGGTGAACTTCTTAGTCTCAAAATAACCTGGGCTAAACATGAAGGAGAAAGGGGCCAGAGCAAACTTCCCTTTAATCCTAACCATCCTTCCCCGCCCCCCCCCCCCCCCGCCCCCTTCCTTCCATTGTCCTTGTCACCACCTAAACCACCTCCCTTCTACTAACATGTGTATAGACATTACGTTACATAGGCGGCAAATTTAAGGTAAGATCCTATTTTAATACATTTCAGTGTAAATGATATACTTATTGTTTTGCAATAATTTATATATAAATAAATCTGGTATATATATTGTTTTTACATTTGCTATAACTAGTATTTCCAATAACTTAACATCATTTTTGTATAATGAAATATAATATAATTAATCCATGCACTAATCTTTTTCTCCTATCGTCGTTGGCTTCGAATTAGACAAGGTTTCTGGTAGGGATGCTGAGGTGGGGGGGGGGGGTAGAGGGGGGTAGCTCTAGTTAGTTCAAGGGGTAGGGATAGGTAGGAGTCTGTTCTAGGTTAGTATTGGTTAGGTGTTGCTCTATTCGGTTCCCTGAGGGGGTTGGTTAGCAGTCTATTAGAGGCTTGGGTAGAAGCTTAGTTAGTTAGTTAGATTTAGTTAGTATAAGGTTACACTTGTT
>CM064546.1:2373907-2539933 GCA_032716605.1 Paralithodes platypus | reverse complement strand
CGGACCTGTTTTCCCATACAACAATATTTAGTTTTACTCACCGAATCGTCGCTGTTGTCCGCTGCAATGGTGCCTCTGATGCTGCTAATGTTGCCGTATCTCGCTCAGTCGCCGTTGATGCTGAATCCATCAATCGCCGTTGATGTCTGTCCATCTACAATTCCGTTGTCATCTTGATTTGCTCTCGTCTGCTCACATCTGTTGGAATCCCACCTTTTAAAACTTCAACCAACTCCTACAATAACCATACTCATTATCAAAACCAGATAATGTATGCTCACGATGCACTATCTACCAACTCAAATGGAATACCTATATCCTCATACTGAACACTCAAGCTCATACTCAAGCTCATACTCCAGCTCACTCAATATCTCTCCATATATATTAAACTCCTAAACATCTGCATAAAGACAGATGATCAATATACCAAACAAATCTTAGTCAAAACAGATACATTTGTTTGACTAACCATAGCTAGCTCACATAGTTGCTAATTCCTTGTCTGCTGTTGATGTACTGTTTGTTGTCACCCGTTCTGCTGTCGTTGGCCCGTTCTGCTGTCTGCTGAACATTTACTGCTGCTGTTTGTCCTTCTTGATACGGTCTGCTTATACCCCATACTTGACCCCGACGACTTTTTGACTGCTTCCTGACAATAAAAAATACATTAAAAATATATTCCTGACTTTTCTTGTGTTTGGGGGCGTGTTGCAGGTAGGGTATTGATGTACCAGGGAAGGAGGGAGGACAGAATAGATTTAGCCAGAATACAGAATAGAACTAGTGTGTAGAATAGAACAGAATAGAACGGAATAGGACTGAAGGGAAGGTCTAGCTGGGATGGGGCTAGGATGAACTACCAGGGAAGGGAAAGTGAAAAACTCGTAGCGGGTGTGAAATGGTTATATAGGAGACTGAATTAAAAATATAAGAAAAAACTAGAACCCCCCCCCCTCCCCCCCCCCCCCCCCCACCCCCCCCCCCCGACCCCTTCAGGACCCCCCCCTACCCCCTCAGGATTCCCCCCTCCTACCCCCTCAGGACCCCCCGCTACCCCCTTCAGGAACCCCCCTCTACCCCCTTCAGGACTCCCCCCCCCCATACAGGACCCCCTCAGGACCCCACCCCCTCTACCCCCTTCAGGACCCCCCCCCTCAGGACCCCCCCCCTCAGGACCCTTCTACCCCCACCCCCCCCCCCCCCCCCCCCCACCCCACCCCTGACCCCCTCCTTCAAACCTCCTGTATTTCTGGTGCCTCAATATTTTCTTGTTTTTACAGATATGACGTGTTGCTGTGACCAGACTAAGGACCCTGGACCAATGGACTACACTACCTATTTGTTTAAGAAAGAATAAAGAAGAAATATTTGAATCCTGACTATTGATTCCAACCTGTTGATGTAATCCAATATTGTAGATAAATCTTCTATATTTCTGATAGTTATTCATATTAACTTTGAATGACATACAATTTAACCAATTAATAATTGTAATCCAATATCGCAGATATTTTGGATAACGAACAGTAATAGCAATTAATATTAATTTTGGAATGAATAGAAAAATATATTTGAACAAATTACACGCCAATACCGTCGATAAATTTAAAAAATACTTTACAAATTATAATAAATTAAAATTTTGAAATATTGGAATACATTGCCAGAGAATAGAAGCGGCAAGTTCACGAAACGAACTACAAAATAAAATGTCTGGGTGAGGAGGGATGACTTTCAATACCTAATATATCTAGATTCTTGGAGAGGTAGGTAGGAAGAGCTATATGGGTTTGGGATCAGCAGGCAAATAGCCATAGTTACATGGGATAAATCATGATAGTTACATTGGTAGATATACACCTAGGAGCAATTATATGGGAAGAATAGATCCGTAGAGATATAGTTCAGGAATATATAGCTTAGTTAACTCAGTAATTACATATATACAATAGTTAAAATTCAGATTACATAACGCATCCTAATAAAACTTAAATACATATATAACCTAAAATAACGTTAAGTGATATGGGGTGAGGCCAGTACAAACAAATACATGGGAATAGAGATTGAATCCTAATTTGCACATAGCTCCAGTCACATGATAACTTTAGGATTTAAATGATTAACTTTGGCATAGGCAATACTTTGATAGACTCTCACATGTCATATTGAGAACACCGAACACTACCAACACACCAAATTACTGCCAAAACACACTCAATGTCACTGCCAACACATCAAATATCATTACCAACACTTCGTATAACACTACCAATTCAACAAATGTCACTGCCAACACATATGCTTATTTATTGTACATGGCTCCAGTTGCATTATACCTTCAATGATTAAATTAAAACCACGTAATTACCAAGACCACTGAATACTGCCAACACACTAAATCACACTACCTACATTTAGGTTCAATGAGTGTACTCTTATCCTTGCCAACATTCCACACTACTTTGCCAACAGTCGTACACACATTTAATCGGCATATCACTACCTTCCCCTAATTTGACCGTACACTGTTAACACCTAATCATACACACTTAATCAGTCCCGTAATGAATATATCCTTCCCCTACTTTGATTACGTACTCTGCCAACATCCACAAATTCCATCACACTTCCAATACACAATGCCAATTGACTTATCATTTTACCAACATCCCTACTTAGTACTACACATTCTCATACACAACAGGGAAACTAATTCTGAAAACGAACCTCTCTCCAAAAGTTGCACACTAGTTTCGAAAGTATTAAACACTACTTCATAAACAAAATAGGTTAGAGTTGAGCTATAAACTAGATAGTTAACACAGGCTTACCTCGGTACTGCCTGGGGGAGAGAGAAATAGTCCAGGTGTAGACTACACTTAAGAGCATTGGAAAGATTATAAAAGTATTCCTTAAAAGCTTGGCTATTGAAAAGTTAAACGGAAATAATTAATTAAGAATAATCAAAAATGCCAAATTACATTGCCAATGGAAAATAGGCTTAAAATCCAATATAAAGCTATGAAAAATTGCCGAAAGCCCAATGGTTATTGCAAAATGAATAGACTATAAAGATGTACTTTCAAAAGAAACTTACAGTACATAATGGGCATATCCTGTAGTGAACCAAAAGTTATACTATGGTCACATAGCCAAGTTCGGTATAAAGTACTTTAGGTACGTAATATAAAAGCAAAACTTTGTTCATTTGTTATATATAAGATATATAAACCCAGTAAGGGTAATCCAAAAATAACGAAGTATTAAAAGTATATGATTTTTGTAAGATAATATAAAAATGTATGTCCGAATCTGATCAATAAAATACTAAGTCTATATATTCTTTTTAATATCCATTATATTTTTGTTTCTCCTGTTATTTAAAGTTTATATACTGTATGTACAGTGTTTTGTAAGATATTATACAAATGTATGTCTGACTGATCAATAAAATACTAAGTCGATATATTCTTTTTAATATCCATTAAAATTTGTTTGTTATTACAAGTTTATATAGTCCGTTTTCAAGTATATTTTTTTTAAAGTTAATTATCTTGGTTCTCTTCATATTACTTTAAGTTATTCAAGTAAAGTTTTTCTAAGTCCATATATTGGAACTTAATTTATAATTGAGAACTTTTTTTCTAAGTTCTCTTCATATTCAGTATATTTTCTCAGTTCTCTTATATGTGTATAGTTTCATATTTTATTTAGTTTTGTTTCTAAGTCCATATATTGGAATTTTATTTATAATTGAGAACTAGAGTTTTTCTAAGTTAATTGTTTTATTTTCTAAGTTCTCTTAATTTTTTTTCTAAGTCCATATGTTGGAACTTTATTTATAATTGAGAACTATTTTTCTAAGTTTTTATCAGTTATAAAAGTCATAGCTTATAATATAGTGATCAATAAAAGATAGAAGTTATTTTTTTTTTTTATTAAGAAAAGTTCGCGTGACAAAGACGATATATAACAATATTATATCAAGTGAAGTTAATAGCAAATACAGAGTTATGAATTCAAGTGATAGAATATATCATAAGTTACATTTAAGGCAAATACAATCATTATTGAAATTAAAGCAAAGCAAAATATTGAAGCTGAAGGAGGGAACCAACTCGGGGAAGAAGGGGGGGAGAGGGGACATCATCAAAGCAACAAAACTGTGAAGTAATAAGAAAAATAGCAAAGATTAGAGTAAAGGTAATAAGACCTATCTCATCTGAAAGGGAAAAATAGATTAGCCTAACCTAACACACCATTCATACCATGCAACTACGACTACATACTACGACTACTTACTACGACTACTTACTACGACTACAAACTACGACTACTTACTACGACTACATACTACGACTACTTACTACGACTACTTACTACGACTACTTACTACGACTACTTACTACGACTACTTACTACGACTACATACTACGACTACTTACTACGACTACTAACTACGACTACATACTACGACTACTAACTACGACTACATACTACGACTACTAACTACGACTACATACTACGACTACTCCTAACCTACCCTCCCCTCCTAACCTAACCACCACCACTACGACTACATACTACGACTACAACTAACTACTACTAACTACATCTAACTACAACTAACTACAAACAAAACACAACTATCACTCCCCTTGAATCGTAGTGGCGTGGGCAGTCTCTAGTAGCGGCGGTAGAGTCCTAAGGCAGCAACCGGCAGAGTCCGCAGGCAGCAGAGTTCACAGGCACCAGAGTTCACAGGCAGCAGAGTTCACAGGCACCAGAGTCCACAGGCAGCAGAGTCCACGGACGGGCAGCCACCCCAATCCTGAAATACAAGAAACAAAACATTAATTTGGGCAATAGATTGACAAGCGCTGAGATCATATATAATTAATTAAACAATACTATGTTCACGACAAGTAGGCCAGTAATTAGTTTTGTCTTTGAATGTTCAACAGTTACATTAACATATGGAAATAAGATACTAATTATTCAGCGACGATTATGATGCATATTTCTAGTAAACTTTTTAACTTTCAAATTGTGGAAATAAAAACTGATTATTGGCCTATGTGTCATGCACAGAGTATAATGAGTTGGGCAGTAACTCACCCCAGACAGTTCGTAGGTTGTGGTGGCAGAGTCCATAGTTAGGGGATGGTGTTGGTAGCTTGTGGTGTGTTGGTAGAGTCCATAGTTGTTGGCAGTCTCGTAGAACTGGCAGAGTTCACAAGCAGATCCTGAAAACAAGAAACAATAAATTAATTTGGGCAATAGATTACGAAGATGAGAGCTCACATAAATCATAAATAAAACTACTATTTTTCACAAATGGAATGTTTTTCAGTAATGCGAGGTAAGCAACGAAATACGATGGTAATTATCAAGCATCAATAATGAAAGGAATAATTATAAACTTTCTGATTATGTCTAATTATCAATAATATTGCGGGCTATGTTAACAGTACAAAAGAACCGAGTTGCATTTAAACGTCTCTACTGAACTGGGTTGTATAGAAAACGGTAGTGCGCGCGTTGGTCCTGGGGCTGGCTGGCTGCCTGAGTCACCCAAAAACGCCTAAAACGCCCGAAATCACCACGCCCAAAATAACGCTACAGCATTCTAACCTACACCAAAGGATTTACCGCATCATTTTAGAGTTTCTTTATACTTTTTTCTTTGCTGGACTTGTGTCAGTTTCTCCAAATTCGCCTTCCCTGAGCCACAAATCGAAATTTTCAGTCACAAATTTGAAAGTCCATTAACTTTTGCAATTTTCGAGTTACAAGGCTGAAACTTTGACAATAGGTAGTTCGGTTTATTTCTAGAAATAGGGTTTTTCAGATTTTTAAATTTTTGTATTTTAAGAAAGTTATGAATAAATTAGTGCAGCTTTATTCATAAAACGTGAATTATAAGTAAATGTGGTTGAAGTAAGTTGTTCTTTCACACAATTGTAAACTCAAGTATATATTCCGTTCCATATGAACACTTAAAAACCAAAGAAAATCAAATATTAACTGAATAATCAAGGTATTGAAGTACTTATTACTCGGCGAGCTCTGGCTCAGTGTGTCTATCTGCCTGATATGACGCCCTTTCCCGCCATAAACGGCCGTATTCATCATGCCTAAACTAATGCTACACCTCTCTAACCTATTACAATCGATTTACCGCATCATTTAAGAGGGGTCACCTGATTTTTGTCTCTCCCTTTCTCTCTTTCTCAGGGTTGTATCCATTCTGCTCCATTCAGCCTACTGTTTTAAGACGTTTACCCCCATCCAGGTGTCAATATTGTCCTGGCGAGCGGTAGCGAGCCAGCATATATATATATATATTTGTTTTGACAGCAAGCTAAATTTGTACATTTTTCGATAGAAAAATTTATATTTTTTCATATAATGCTGGCTCGCTATCACTCGCCAGGAAGAAATCGACACCTAGATGAGGATACACTTCTTAAAACAGTTGGCTGAATGGGGCCGAATGGATACAGGCCAGATAAAGAGAGAAAAGGAGATAAACTTTAAAAAGCAGATCACCCCCCTTAACCCTAACAATAAAATTATATCACTTAAAATAGCGGGTTTTCTCCAATCCCATTAACTCGCAAATCGCCTTTTTCGGTCACAAATTTGAAAGTAATATAATATTACAGTATATAATTCACACGGCTGAAGCTTTAACTGGCAGCTTTAATTGTGTAAAGTCAATGGTTTGCTCGGATTTTTTTTTTTTTTTTTTTTTTTTTTTTTTGTACTTAAATTATTATGTTCTCTCCACTAACCAACTTTACTCCTAAACTCGATTTATGAAATTAACAAACACATGTGGCAGTCCGGGGATTCGAACCCAGGACGCTCACACCGAAAATCAAGACACTTATGCATCGCACCACGAAGACAGTAAGATATGATATGAATTAATTACCGCGACATTACCCTAACCGATTTGCAACTAAGTAATTGGTGACGATATTTTGTATTTACGCAGTGTGCTACTTATTTATGCATTCTGTTTCAGATTATCATTTTAACCCTTTCAAGCTCAAATACGCGTTTCTGTTCTGTTTTATGGCTACTATTCGACAATTTTATTAAGATTAGTAACGGTAGCCTATATGAAAGTTAAAGGGTTGATTGAGATAGTATTTACCCTTTTAATACCCACAGATCCTTCCTAAGCTGCATAACATCGTCTAATGATAGCCAAAATAAACTGCTAAAACGCGTCAGAGCTTCAAGGGGTTAACATATGAAAGAAGCATATAGTATCCAAGTACTGAAAATTCACGCACTTTCAAGTTTTATCATTTTTGAAATTAACAGAGCTGAAATTATATGTTTTTCTTTCACATTTTTCTACTTCTTATACACTCCGTTTCAGAAGAACACTTGCAAAATTATAAGGCTGTATTTGAAGATTTGTTAGCAGAATATCAAGGGATCAGCGACTCACCTTGGGTTAGATGTTGTGATGGTAGTGGTAGGAATAGTGGTGATGTTCCGCTAGTAGTTGTGGTAGAGATGGTGGTGGTGGAGAGGTTCTGCTGGTAGTTGTGATAGAGATGGTTGTGGTGGTAGGAATAGCGGAGATGTTCTGCTGGTAGTTGTGGTAGAGATGGTTGTGGTGGTAGGAATAGCGGAGATGTTCTGCTGGCAGTTGTGGTGGTGGTGATGTTCTGATGGTAGTTGTGGTAGTAGTGGTGGTGGTAAAGATGATATTGGTGGTAGCTGTGGTAGGCGAGTGGTGGTTATAGTAGTAGTGATGGTACAGATGTTCTGCTGGTAGTTGTGGTAGGGATGGTAGTGGTGATGTTCTGGTACTACTGGTGGTGGTAGAGATGATACTGATGGTAGTGGTGGCTGTAGGGATGGTACAAATGCTCTGCTGGTAGAGATGGTAGTAGTGGTAGTAGCAGTAGTGGTGGAGATGTTCTGATGGTAGCTGTGGTAGAAGTGATGGTAGTCTTGCAACACAATCACACCCCTACTCTGTGCAACTCTCCAACCCAAGAGTGAAACGTTATTCTCAGGCTTTCTTCTATTCAACAGTTGAGCTCTGGAACTCTCTCCCAGAATCAGTCTTGCCCTCTTCCTATGACTAAAATTGCTTCAAACTCCGTGTGTCCAGGCATTTTGGCTCAAACGTCCCTTGATTTTGGCCCTGTCACTCTTCGAACTTTGGGGGAGGCACTCGCTACAGGCAGTTCTGCCTTCTGTCTCCCTTACATAGAAAACAAAAACAGCCGTGGTGGTGGTGGTAGTAGTAGTAGTGGTGGTTGTTGTTGTGGTTGTGGTGGTGGTGGAAATAGTGGTAGCCATGGTGGTGGTGACCGCGGCAATAGTAGATTCGGTGGTGGCAACAGTAGATTCGGTGGTGGCAACAGTAGATTCAGTGGTGGCAACAGTAGATTCGGTGGTGGCAACAGTAGATTCGGTGGTGGCAACAGTAGATTCGGTGGTGGCAACAGTAGATTCGGTGGTAATAGTAGATTCGGTGGTAGTAGTAGTGGTATTCGTGTTGGTGGTAGCGTTGGCAGTTAACCGATAAGTAGGCTACCAAAACCCACACAATCTGGAAGGAAGAATAAATAATAATTAGTAATTAAGTCAGATTTATAATAAAATATACATTTAAGAAACATGTGTCGTATTCCTAGCCAATCAATATGTCTTCGTGGTGCAATGCATAAGTGTGTTGATTTTCGGTGTGAGCGTCCTGGGTTCGAATCCCCGGACTGCCACATATGTTTGTTAATTTCATTAATCGAGTTTAGGAGTAAAGTTGGTTAGCGGAGAGAACATAATAATTAGTTGTAAGAGCAATGAGGAATACTATCACATTATAGCAGTACTACCATTGCTATGTTAACATTTCGTGGAATATAATACTGAAACATAGAAACTTCATATTTTCAATTAAGTATTGAGGGAGGGAGGGTGGGAGATGGATGTAGTGTGTGTGTATGTGTGTGTGTGTGTGGAGGGGGGAGAGGGGTGCATGAAGCGGGGAGGGAGGGAGTGTGGAGGGGTGCATGCAGCGGGGAGGGAGGGAGCAAGGGGGTGAATATAGTGGGGGGAGGAGGAAGGGGGGGAATGCAGTGGGGAGGGAGGGAGAGGGTGAATGCATTGGGGTAGGAAGGAGGAAGAGCGTGAATGCAGTGTGGAGGGAGGACGGAATTGATTGATAGATATGGCGCCGAACAAGCTAACATATATATAAAGTGTTGCTAGGATCATGCGAGGGTTGCTATGGATGTGTGGGTTGCTAGGGACATGTTGGTTGGTTGCTAGGACTGCGTGGGAGACCTGCGCGTTGTGTGTGGTGTGGGGGAGAAGCAGAAAAGGGGAGGAGTGTGTTGCTAGGGCCATGTGAGGGTTGCTATGGACGTGTGGGATGGTTGCTAAGGATATATGTCGGTTGCTAGGGACATGTGAGGGTTGCTAGGAACGTGTGGGTTGCTATAGGCCATGTGAGGGTTGCTAGGAACGTGGGGGTTGCTAGAAACATGTTGGGTTGGTTGCTAGGACTGCGTGGTAGACCTGCGCGCTGTGTGGGTGGTTTGGGGGGGGGGGGGAGTTTTAAGGGGAAGGTGGTTGCTTTTTCTGGCTCCCTTCTCCCTCGTACGAATACGTCTCTGCATCATGTTAAGACCAAGTTTATATATTTAGCCCCATATTTCATTACAAAATCTTCAAAATAACTGAGAAATCTTGATGGGAACTTTGATATTTTCCGTCAGTTGAAATGAAACAGTATTGGGCCGGTAAAACTAAAGGCCGGAGTGAATTGAAATATAGAAATAGGTAGGATATATATATATTATTATGTTACCTCCACCAACCGAATTTACTCCTAAACTCAATTAATGAAATCAACAAATACATGTGGCAGTCCAGGGATTCGAACCTAGGCTGCTCACACCGAAATTCAGTGCATATATCCATTGCGCTACGAAGACAGTTATATAAAAAATAGGAAAAGTGGGGATTGGGCCTGAGTGTATACTGTACATACATATAAAATAATAGGGTATGTTGATAGTAATTTGCCCTTCTATTCTTATATGGCCTTTATTTCGGCATTATTATTCGGCATTATCAAGCTTAAAAAAAAAAAAAAAAAAAAAAATTATCGCTCGCCAGGAAATAATCGACACCTAAATGGCACGAAAGGTCTAGATATTGACAAAGAAATGGGGCGAAAGGTCTCAAAATAACCAAACTAATGGAACGAACGTCTAAAAATCTCAAACCTAATACGCTCAACATGAGGGAGAAGGGGGTCCAGAAAAAGCGAGTACCTCCGCCTTAATTACGTTTGGGTGTTATTCTAAAGATGCCGCCCGTGAGTGGTCGTGGTGGAGAGAGAGAGAGAGAGAGAGAGAGAGAGAGAGAGAGAGAGAGAACAAAAGAGGATAATATTCAAGGACACTAGTGCGACGTTATGAGAAACAATTTATTAGGGAAAATAGGCACAAATAGATTCGCCATATTTTTCTCCATATAGTCCGCATGGAGGATTTTCGCTATCAACAAATTGAAAAATACCCACTTCACAGACAAATACACCAAAAATCTAAGTCAAAGATTTGGGGGCGGCAGCCCCCACCTATAATACTAGGTTAGGTGAGGTAAGGTTGTTAGGTTAGGCTAATGTCCTTTCAAAGGGGTATAAAGTAGTAAACACTAGGATAACCTATACCCGGTCAGAGGTAAGAAGAAGAAGAAGAAGAGTAGTAGAGAAAAAGAGAGCGAGAGAGAGAGGACAAAAAAAAGAGATAAAATACAATAAGAGAAAACAAAGAGCGTAAGATTAAGAAAGAGAGGGGGGGGAGGGGGGAGAATGAGTGTGTAAGCGAGAAAGACAAGGGGGGGGGGGTAGGAGCAATCAGGATCACGTGTTAAGGCAGCATCAAAATCACCGTAGAAGAAAAAGAAAACCCAAGCCAATAAACACGATTAGATAAATTATATAATTCGTATACTGTATAATTGTATATATACCAAAAATCCTTAATTGAAAACGAGAGGGGTGTGGGGAGGGGAGGAAAATGGTGGGGGGTGGGCCCCGGTAGAGTGGGTAGAAGGCTGGGAGAGAGAAGGGGGGCAGGAAGGGGGAGGTCAGAAGAGAGAATGAAGTGAAGGATAGGAGGGGGAAGAGAAGAGAAATGAGAGGAGGAGGAGGAAAGGAGAGGATTGAGGGAGGGGGGTGGGGGGTTGAGAATTGGCAAGAAAGGGGGAGGGAGAGAGGAAGGGGGGGGAGAGAGGGCAACAGCGATGTCACCTCGTTCGCTAGTTAGTACCTTAAATCACGAGTTAATGACCCCCCTCTATATTCACACCCTCACCAACGCAATGCACGCACACCAAATCGTTTGTTATTATCTAAATGTCTAGGTCAACGATTTTAGCGTAATTACTAGTTGTTAGAATATATGCAGACGAGACCGCATACGCGAACCGGCTCAAACAGTCATAAGTTCACAAATTTCTTATATTACCCTTATGAATTACATATATGGCCACCTGAACATTACGAGAATATCAATACACATGTCATATACACACGAAAAATCCCCATACACACCTTAAATACGGCAACATACGAAGAGCCAACGCAGGCACGTCCTTTCACTACCAGTCGAATGTCAGCACTGAATAATGACGTCATATTCAAGCTGGTCCTCCCCCCCGATCCACGAGTCCTGTTCGAATTTTAGTATAGTTAATTAATCATCTTCCGCATTACCTTCAAGCTTAGGACGTTCACAGCACATAGTCTATTTTATATTATGTATTTGTAAGGTGTTGATAGCTGCATATAGGACTTGTGATGCAGGGATGCAGGGATATTTACTTTTTAAATCGAAACATTGGCATCGATATCACCCCCTCCATAAAACAGATGAAGTGAAATATCCGGCAGTCAGATAATATTTAATGTACACTTCATGATTTTATATATGGAAGGAAAATTAGTAGGATTTTATTAATATTATATTGTCTTGTGTAGTACTCCATTTTAAGGGGAGATTTTTAGTTTGCTCCCTAGACCTCAATCAAGCCTTTAAAAATGTCCCCCCAAGACCCCTTCTAGACAAATGTATAAATTTGTTGGCAGAAAATATCCCGGCCAAAGGCCGGTTCCTCCTAAATTGCAGGTTGCAGGCTTGCAATCGCTTACCAGGAAAAAATCGACAAATGTTAAACTAGGCACGACAGGTGTTAACATTGGCATATATGGGTGAGATGCCAGAGGAGAAGAAATTGGAAGAAGAAACCACCAATTAATTGACACTAACAACCAACCTGCAAGACCAACCAACCAGGATAAAGACAAGCAATAGCAACAGGACAAAAGACAAAGAAAACCAGAATGGAGAAGGCACCATAGAAAACGCGGTCGATAGGGGAAGCTATTCTAACCTTCAGGACAACCACATGGCCTCCCTCTACAACCACGTCACCACCAGTCCTATGCAAATTAGGCAGTTAAATGACGTTACCATCAAGGATGCCACCCCACTCCCTCACACTGCTAAGAGCCAAATGGTTTACCACCCACGACTTGCAAGCTGGATATTGGCAAGTTCCCGTCGTGCCAGAACATCAAGAGAAAACGGCTTTTTCCACCAGCCAGGGCAGCCTATACGAATTCACAGTTCTTCCATTCGGATTGTGTAACGGCTTCGCCACCTTTTCCAGATTAATGGAGTCTGTACTTCAAGGACTTACCTGGGAAACTTGCCTCGCCTACCTAGACAACATCATCGTCTTTGGAAAAACTTGGGCAAAACACCTACAACGACTCGCGCAAGTTTTCCAAGAATCAGAGATGCCAAACTAAAACTTAAATCATCAAAATGCACCATGGCAAAGAAACAAGTCAAATTCCTCGGTCATGTTGTCTCTGAAGCCGGAATTTCTCCAGATCCAGCCAAGCTACAGGCCATCAGTAACATCACTCCTCCCAACAACGTCAAAGGAGTACGAGCATTCTTGGGATTAGCTTCTTATCTATCGAAGGTTCGTGAAAAACTTTGCTACCATTGCAAAACCCCTTCACGACCTCACCAGAAAAGAAGAACCATTCCTTTGGACCACCCACAGACTACAAGCCTTTCAAACCTTAAAAGACCTAGGCCTACTCGTGGCAGCCCCAGTTGTCTCCTTTCCCGATTATACCAAACCCTTCCGTCTTTACACCAACGTCTCACAATTTGGTATAGGAGCAGTGCTAGCCCAAACCCGGGAAGGCCGCGAACACATCATTGCTTGTGCCAGCCGTACCTTAATCCCGGCAGAGATCAACTACCCAGTCACCAAACGGGAATGCTTAGGAATAATTTGGGCACTCCAGCACTTCAAAGCATACCTTGCTGGAGTCAAAGTCACCATCATAACGGATCACCAAGCCCTACAATGGCTCCGCAAATCCGACACGAAAAACGCCTTTCCGGCAGGTGTCTAGAATCTCTTGAAGAGTTCAACTTTGAGATTGCCTACCGCCCGGGAAAATTGCATACAAATGCAGATGCGCTCTCCCGTCTACCTATTCAGCAAACACCACCCAAGGATGCTATACGGGCCATCCAACAGCAAGACCCACCCGACCAAACTCGGCAACATCTTCTACATTAATTTCAGAAAAAGAACAAACCTGCCTGGATTCCAAAGATTATCTTCGATCACCTGATCAGGAAAGGGGACACCTTATACACCAAAGAAGGCAAGATTGTCGTAAGTTCTAGCACTGCCCAAGACATCATGCAGTCTCTCCATTTCCATAACGGAATCCATCTAGGCTAGAAAAAGCTTCTTGCAACCTTTCAAGAGGTATACTGGACCCCAAGGCCTTATGTCACAGCAAAATCCATTACCGTAGCTTGCCGTGCCTGTGCTTTGGGCAAGGACAAAACCAGAACACCAGGTCCTTTCGGTAATTTAATTTCTTCCAAACCATGGCAATTATAAAGTCGTAGATGTCATGGGACGGAGTGAACGAATACACTCAGACGAAACACAAATTCACACGCATCTCAATTCCTGTGAACTACAAATAGGTAAATACATGACCCATGGGTTGGTCTATCAGAGTGATAGTTGAGCGTTCTCTGCCATACCCATAGTTTACTCTGACTGTTCCTTTTACTTATATATTTTCTAGATCTCAAAGTGACGGCATCTTTTCCGTAGATTGACCTCCCTACTGCCAATCGAGAAATTGGCAGATTGGGAGCCAAAGCGTCACATTTTTCCTTTGCCCCTCAACTTTCCCTTCATAATTACTGAGGGACACAGGGCCTTGGGTGGGGCTTTGGTTTCCCGGGTGTTTCCGCACCCTCCTCAGCTCCCCGTCTTGGAGTGGCTTCGGTCACCCGGGCTTTATTAGTGGTAAGCAGGGAGGGTTCTGTGGGTGCGCTCAGTTATGGCTTGACCTTGCTCAGGACCTTGGTGCTGCTCGGCCAGACAGCCTGGGGAACAGCAACAAAGACCCCAAGCTACCCTCCTCACTCCGCCCCATCACACAACTTTGCACCCCCTCCAAAGTCTCAAAACGCCTCGTACTGCATCTGACCTCGCACGATCTACCCCTAGCTCCAACACAACATGGCTTCAGGCCACTACATTCTACAAACTCTTCTTACAGACCTTACACAAAGAGCTTTCGACGGCATCAACTCTGCCAGACCACCACGCAGATCACTACTTGCCACAGTCAACATTAGTAAAAGCCTTTGATGCCATCCCCCGCCACAACCTAACAAACAAAATCTACAACACAAACATGCACAATACAAAAAGGTGGCTGGCCAACTACCTAGTAGGCAGATATGCACATGTATCATTTGCCGGTCAGTCATCTAACATCAGAATCTTCACAAACGGAGTCCCGCAAGGATCCGTCTTGTCGCCCTCACTCTTCAATCTATACATGCATGATCTACCCACACCCCACATAATTATAGCTTCCGACGAAGATGACATAACACTCACATGGGATGGTATGGACATGTGGAGAGAATGGATGAACAAAATTGGTGAAAAGATGCAGGTCTGTGATTGTGGAGGGAGCTGCACCAAGGGGTGGAACGAGGAAGGCTTGGGATCAGACTATACGTGCCGATCTCAAATCCAAAAACTTGACAAGTGAAGCAGCCCTTAACAGGGTTGCCTGGAACACCGCCATTAGGACAAGAGACTGAAACTGCACATATGTGTGGAGCACTCCGTCTTAAAATGTTATGTATGTATGTATGTATGTACACACCAAGACTCAGACGCAGCAACACATCTCCTTCAACCCTATCTCAACACACTATATGACTGGTGCACTACAAACTGACTCAAATTATTCCCAGACAAATCCACAGCAACCCTCCTCACAAGCTGGACACTACGGTAATCAATAGTCACACTACTGTATAATATACTAGTTATAAACCTTGATGTTCAGCAAGGGGTAAGTAAAACTACCACGTTATTTTAATTAAAACTTATATTTGCAATTTTACTTTTTGAGGGTTGATATTTGATACTATGCAGTAATCAATATCTTTAAATTTCTTTATAATAGGTAAGATAATATACTACAATATATTATCAAAATACAGAACTTTGTACAACAACACTGAATATTTAGTTCATTGTATAGTAGGCTACACTCGAGGAAAAAAAAAAAAAAAATTACACTGGTGACCTGTATTATTATTTTTTCCACCAACCAACTTCACATCTAAACTCAATTAATGAAATCAACAAATACATGTGGCACTCCAATATACAGTATAACCTTGTGTGAACGAAATTAATCGGGTGAAACGTACGTCTGTTAGGTATTGTCACAAGATTTCGAGCCACTTCCAGAATGCTTGGAGCGTTAGTGTAAAGATTGTTTTTTCCTTAAGTGTGCATAGAAGGCCAAGATTATATAAGGCACAGTTCAGGTCATTTCTTAGCGGAACACTACCATTGCTAAAATTATATAGACAATCACTCAGTGCAGAACTTGGAAGTTATATACTGTACTGTACTGTACGTATATACAGTACAGTATATATACTATAAACAGAGCGGTCGCGAAACATTTTCCCATAGAGAATTCCTGTGTACAGTATTTGCAAGAGAGAGCTGAAGAATCTATTTGTATTTATTTCACTCCGACACCAAATACCTCCCAAAGAAATTAATGAAAGCATGTGATACCGGGATTTGAACCTGGGTTACCACATACAAATGCAGATCCAATATATAGGAATGCAGATCAAATAACCGTCCTGGTGGTGTAATAGTTAGAGTATTTAAAAATATGTGTGTGATAACCCAGGTTCGAATCCCGGTGGATCACATAATTATATGCTTTCATTAATTTCATTGGAGGTGTTTGGCGTTGTGGTGAAATGAATAAAATATAGAATATAGGAATACCCTATGGGCAATACACAAGAATTCCCTATGGGGAAATGTTTCACGACCGCTCTGTATATACTGTATATAATATATCACAAACCATCACTTTTGAATTAAGTTCCTCAGGGTTGCTTTCGCCTGTTCTTCAATCTACACAGTTTAAAACATTGTTGCCAATTTCTAGTGGACACAAAACTCCATTACATGCATGGATTTTGTTTCCATTAGCTTTCTCAATTTTGTTCCTCTTCTATCTATCTATCTATTGCCTGACGCCGTGATCCCCGAAGGGGTGGCCACGAACGAACCGCCCCCATGCACCTCTGTCCCCAGTCAGTCGACGCCCCTCCCCCCAACCAGCACCGCCTTCGTTCATGTAGTTCCTCACTCCATCCTTCCACCTCATATTCGGTCTACCTCTCCCCCTCTGTCCCTCCACCTCGCTCTCGTACACCCTCTTAGTCATTCTCTCGCTTTCCATACGTTCCATATGGCCGAACCATCTCAAGTTGTTCCTTTTCACACTTTCCAGCACATCTACCTCCACACCACACCTCCTTCTTACTTATTCATTAGTCTGTCTATCCCTCCATGTAACTCCGCACGCACTCCTTAAGTAATTCATTTCCACTGCTCTCACTCTTGGTCCGAGTCTCTCAACCAACGTCCATGCTTCGCTTCCGTAAGTCAGTGTCGGGATTACCACACTGTCATGCAAGGACTTCTTCACTTCCATACTGACCACCCTATTTCTTGTTACTGCTTTTAGCGTTCCTACAACCCTCTTCCCCTGTTGTACCCTCTCCCGCACCTCTTCATCCATAGTCCCATCTTTACTCAACACACTGCCCAGATACTTAAAAGAGTTGACGATCTCCATAGCCTGACCGTTCAGCTTCACCTCACACTCTGTGACTTCACCCCTTTCGAAGACCATAACCTTGCTCTTCCCCGTATTTACCTTCAAATTCCGTTTTTCGCACACTGTTCCAAACTCATTTACCAGACCCTGCAACTCCCATTTCTTATTGTTCCTCTTGTATTTACAAAATTATACACGTCAAACTAACATTGCTTCAGTCTTTGTGGCTCAATGTTCAAAAATATTTGTTCATGAATTAACAAAGATTAAAGCAGTTCATGTCTTCAGTCTATACTCATTATCTGTATTATATCAACCCTTTGAGTACCAGCGACATGTTGTATACTTTATTCTAGCTATATGCTATATTTAGACAATAATACGCAGCTTCGGAAGGATCTATGGTAGTTAAAAGGGTGGAGCAAGATAGTTTGAAGCTCATTATTGCAAGAGGTCCTTCCTAAACTGTATAAAATTGTCTAATAGTTGCCAGAAAGTGATGAAAAGGACTTCCCTGGTACTGTACGGGTTAATGGTAGTATTCTGCTTGGAAGTACAGTACAGTATTCCAAACTGTGCCTGATATAAAAGTTTTTTTTCAAAGCAAGATTATCAATACTACTCTCAAAGTGGGTCCAGGTACTCTACTGCATATGAACATGTACACACGACCAAAAAAAATCTTTACACTAACGCTCTAAACATTCTGGAAGTGGGTCGAAATCTTATGATTATACCTCACAGACTTATGTTTCACCCGATTCATTCCGTTCACACTAGATTATTTACAGCTCACCAGTGTAAAGATTGATTTTTGGTCGAGTGTACATTGGCTATTCTATATAATTAGATACATATAAATAAATATTGCATTTATTTATCTACTAGATAGAATATAAAGTTTCTTATTTTTTTGCGTAGTGTGCAAAGGCGAGCTTGTGTTAAATGATGATCCTGTGGTTGTGAATTTTGGAAATGAGTCATTGGAGCTGGTGGACAAGTTTAGTTGCCTAGGAAATACCATCTCTGCCGGTGGTGGGGCTGAGGCTGCCACTGTCGCTAGAATTAGATGTGGCTGGGGGAAGTTCAGAGAACTGCTGCCAATTCTGACCATGAAAAGAATGCTTCTCCCCCTGAAGGGAAAGGTGTATGCCTCATGTGTTAGAAGTGCAATGACGTATGCCTCAAAAATATGGGCCGTTAAAGTAGAGGATGTCAACAGAATGGAACGTAATGAGTAGAATGGTGAGATGGATGTGTGGGGCCAGGCTGCAGGATAGAATAACAAATGATGAGTTGAGGAAACATTTAGGTATAAAGAGTATTAGCGAGGTGATGCGTACAAGTAGACTGGGATGGTATGGACATGTGGAGATAATGGATGAACAAAATTGGTGAAAAGATGCAGGTCTGTGATTGTGGAGGGAGCTGCACCAAGGGGTGGCCGAGGAAAACCTGGGATCGGACTATACGTGTCGATCTCAAATCCAAAAACTTGACAAGTGAAGCAGCCCTTCACAGGGTTGCCTGGAACGCCGCCATTAGGACAAGAGACTGAAACTGCACGTATGTGTGGAGCACTCAGTCTTAAATATTTTATGTATGTACAGTATGTATGTACCTAGATGTGTGTGAATTTGTGTTTTGTTTTTGTGTGTTCGTTGTTTTGTGTTGTGTTTTGTGTTGTCCCTGTTCTTGCTCTGTCTCGAGTCAGCCACCCCCCCCCCACCCAAAAAAAAGGAAAAGTGAGGATTGGGTATGAGTAAATAGATAGATATACTGTATGTATGTATGTATGTATGTATCTGCACTTCTGATACTCCCTGGAAGTCGGATATAATGAGAGGTGACTGTATTTTGATTCTACACTTAACATTCACTCTTTCTGATTCTCTTGATATGCAATTACTAGAACCGTGACCTTCCTGAGCAAACACTGTTAACAATAATATTCTTAATATTGTTAATATAATAGCCCGACCGTGGCCATGGCCTTCCTTAAGGACTCGGGGCTGTTCGACCAGACAGCTTAGGAAACAACAACAACAATAATATTCTTGATTTCTCGCCTACTTACAGCGAATAGACTATAGGTCTAATGTTTTTTGTCTTTTTGTCATCATTAAAATAATATCACACAGACATATACGGTCTCATTAGATCATTCAAAATATAATATTGTATAAATACGTTCCCAGTTAAATAAATTGTCAATGACCACATCTATATTCAAAAGTCTAATATACTAATGTTAAATGTACAGTACATTAAATTAAATTAAATTAAATTAAATTAAAAGTTTGTTTAACCCCTTCAGTACCGGAGACGTTCTTTTTCATTATATTCTGACCACTATTAAATGGTTTCATTGAAGTTTATTCAGCTTATGAAGGACGTCTAGCCATGAAAAGGTTACAGGCCATCTCAATTAATCCTTTTAGCCACCAGATATCCTTACCAAGCTGTATAAATTGTATAAATGTAGCTGAAATCAAATAAGGAATACGTCGTCGGTACAGAAGGGGTTAACCAGACCACTGAGTCTATGTTAAATGTACAGTATCACATGAAAGAGTATAATATAGAAGCTACAAACATTAATTATTACTACTGTAATAATACAGTCGGTACTGTTTATTTGCATAATTTTCCATATTGCAACAGCTGTCATTTAGCCCGCTGAGTACCAGCTAAATATTAATAAATGTACCACCAGGGACCAGCCGGTTTTGAAAAAAGTTTTTTTTCCAGAAACAATAGCGAATGGGTTAGGAATGAAGGAAAAACCACGAAAAAACGATCAAAAAGCTCAAAAAATGGTCCTACGGAGCCCCCGAAAACGGATTTTACAGGAGTAAAAAATTGAAGGCAAATTCCCAAAAAAAAACATGTTTTTGCGCGCTCACGCGCACGCGGTTGGACTTTGAGAGTTTTCAACCATCGGCATGGGTGCGTGGGATACTTACACAGTTCTATACAAATCTGAGCCCTCTAGGTGCCATAGGACCAGAGTAATTGGGACCGGACCGGCCAGGACGCAACATATGAGTCGCTGGAGTTTAGCGTTACATACATTGTGGATGCAAACGCTGAGTCGCTGGGGCTCAGTGGGTTAAATACGTCATAATTACTATAAGATACTGGGTAGCTAAAGAAATACAGTAATTATTTATAATATAATTACATTAGTGAACTCTTTATAAAATATTAGCCCTGTTATTGGTGAACTAGGCTTTTGATCATCCCTTTCAAGCAGGTATGGACGCTCGGGTCAAATGTGCACGCCAGCTCATACGTTAGCCTTGGTCGGCAACTCATCTAGGGGGAGACAACCCTACACAATCCAGGTAGACAGACAGTATGTGACAAGAGCCTGTGTTTTAGGTGACAGGGTATCCAGAATTCACAAAATGTATGTTATTGCTTAATATACTAAATGAAGGCACAGTTCTGTAAATGTTACCATGCAAAATATTTCGGTAAATGACCGGTTATTGATCATGTTGGCTAGATTTTCTTTCAGCTAAAGCCGGTATCACACGAGAGCATTTATAGCCAACATTCGATGATCAAAATTTTTCTGGCAACATTTCTGGACTATTTTGCACTGTTATCGGAAACTAGATTGGTGGTACAGTAGATGAATTTACGTGACCGAAATATTCTAAATTTGGACCTAATAAGCTGCCAGACCAGTGTTAAGGATAAATATTGAGTGAAAAAGCGCTCGTGTGATACCGGCTTAACAGTATGTCTCACACCTCTACTCCAAAGCTTACACATTTGTAAGTTGGAAGCTTAAGGTGAGGCTGATGGACTGTTGAGGTAAAGGGGAGATGGGTCGTTTTTCTGATCCCAATTGTTTTGAGATTAAAAGACGTTCGGCCCATTAGTTTGGCAATTTTAATACCTTTCGCCCCATTTTGTTGTCAATTTTAAGACCTTTCGTGCCATTTAAGTGTCGATTATTTCCTGCCGAGCGAAAGCGAGCCTGAAATTTTAAGAGACTTTTCTACCGAAAAATTTACAAATTTTTATCGAAGGGGGGTCTTGTGGGTGCTTTTTTAGTTTGATAGAGGTTTAGAGAGCAAACTAAACCCCTTCCTTAAACCATTGAGCCGAACCAGTAAATTATGCTGCACAATACCGTCTGGGCTCCCTTAACCTACTGTACTGTACATCACAATCTAGCTGCTGTTATATTTTCATGTGAAGCAAATAATTGATTGTTAAACTTGGGTTTGTCTTTTATGATACTCTGAGGTAGTCACTTATATAATGTTTTAGATATCTTGTGTTATTCTTAATGCAAATATAATAAATGGGATTGATTTGGGATAGAATTTGCTTTACATAAATTATTTATAAAATTGGGTAGAATGTAGAGTTCGGGCGTACCGCCAGCCTTGTTTACACTACGCGGAGCGGCGACGGACACTTGCCATCATGTTCCCGTCTATTTTGACTGCCGTTGGATACCCCCCCTCACCCCCTTCATGACATATTGTCATCATCATATATATATTGCCAGCAGGGGGCAAATAACCGAAAAAAAATCGCCGTCAAAATAGACGCAAACTTAACCGCGGAGATCGACCTATGTAAACATGACGACCATACGCCCAGACATATAAATAAATGGGATATCCATCCCATAAAATTTCATAATTAATGTACAGTACTGTATATGAAATTTCACTATTAAATTATAATCCAGAATAAAATTACAATGAAAAATATGAGAGGTCCAAAATATTCTGTGTGACTATATCAATGCAACTTCACTTGTCCTCTCAATATTTTCTTGCCTAAACTATAATTTAAGTCAGTCCTCCAGTAACATGTTCTTTTTATTATCACCCTGAAGATGTCTTGAGAGAATAGATGAAAGCTTGGTGTTCCATTATTTCAATTTTCTAACGAGTTATACTATATATTCTTACTATAATGTAAAACTTGCAAAATAAACAAACCCAAACTTGGACGAACACAGTAAAAAGACAAAATCGATATGTCGAAACAACGCTTAAGCAAAATAATAATTTATAAATAAAAGAATACAATCTTTTCAGTTTGTTTAAAAACTTGCGTGAGGCTGTTCACATAGAAACAGCTAAGGTAGGGTAGGCATGTTGGTTTTTCGAGTCCTCCTCCCTCATGTTTAGCCCTATTAGTTATGAGATTTCAAGACATTCGCCCCATTAGTTTGGCAATTTTCAGACCTTTTGCCCTATTGCTTTGCCAATATTAAGACCTTTCGTGCCAATTAGGTGTCAATTTTTTTCCTGGCGAGCAATAGCGAGCCTGTAATTGTATGAAGAACCGGCCTTTGGCCGGAACATTTTTCTACCGATAAATGTACAAATCTACCTTGAAGGGGGTGTTTTTCTAAGCTTGATAGAGCATGTAAAGTCAGTAAAAATAGGTTATCCTAAACTGAACAAGATGCGGAAATATACTTGAGCCGACCAGGCCAAGTGAGATATCTCTATTGGTCTAACTGGTAGAGTGACTGCCTTATAGCCCAAGGGTCCCGGGTTTAACTCCCGCCCAGGGCAGATTTTCGGGAGGCAATTTTCGCATCAAATGGTAGTAAATTCAGGAGTGATGTTGTGTGAAGGTATAAATAGTGAAAGTGGATGTTGTTTTGTAGCGGGTTTAGTTTTTGTTGGAAGAGGTTGTTCAAGAAGATTTGGTTTAGTTACCGGGGAAGCTTAGGTGTGTTGGTAAAATTGTTAAGATGGTTGAAAGCAAGATCGGAGCTCCACAACTCCTCTTTCGGGTATGGTGTCAAAACCTATTCCTACAGGCATGTTGGAGCAAATGGTGATGGATATGAGGGTGTACATGGGAGATGAGTATGGCGACGAATTTGGTCGTCTATCCACAGCATTAATAGGCACTTTAACCCCTTCTGTACAGATGACGTATTTTGTATTTTATTTCAGCTACATTTGGAAGATGTTATGTATCTTAGGAAGGATATAAGGTAGCTAAAAGGATTAATTGAGATAGCCTGTAGTTTTGAATTGGTAGACATGCTTCCAAAGCTGCATACAATCGTCTAATAGTAGCCAAAATAATATGAAAAAGATGTACTGTAGTCGGTAAAGAAGGGGTTAATAGCCAATATCAGCCAAAGTGATGACATGATGAGGCGGTGTTGTGACGGGGCTTTATTGTATTATATTCCAACTGCAGAAAGGCAACCACGTCTGAGCCGTTACAATTATGTAATGGAAAACAACTGTAAAGCCGGTATCACACGAGAGCTTTTATAGTCAATATTCGACGATCAACATTTTTCTGGCAACATTTCTGAAATATGTTGCCCTGGTATCGAAAACTAGATGAATTTAGGTAACCGAAATATTTTAAATGTGGTTGTTGTTGTTGTTGTTGTTCCCCAAGCTGCCTGGCCGAACAGCTCCAAGGCCCCGAGCAATTCCAAGGCCATAACCGAGCGCCCCCACAGAACCCTCCCTGCCGACCACAATAAAGCCTGGATGACCGAAGCCACTCCATGGCGGGGAGCTGAGGAGGGTGCGGAAACGCCCGGGAAACCAAAGCCCCACCCAGGGCCCTGTGCCCCTCAGCAATTATGAAGAGAAAGTTGAGGGGCAAGGGAAAAATGTGACACTTTTGCTTCCAATCTTGGTAGATTGGGAGGTCAATCCACGGAAAAGACGCCGTCACTTGAGATCTAGAAAATATATAAGTTAAAGGAACAGTCAGAGTAAGCTATGGGTATGACAGAGATCGCTCAGTTCTCACTCTGATAGACCAGCCCATCACCACATGACTAGAACCCAATCCTCTCAGCATCAGCTAGGAAAGGCCCTAGAAAGCCGCCTTTGGCGGGGGGATAGCTCCCCTATTTCAAACCCCTTTCGGGGTCGGGCACCCACCCGATGTTGACCTCATAAGCTGCCAGACCACTGTTGAGGATAAATGTTGAGGGAAAAAGCGCCCGTGTGATACCGGCTTCAGTGTTACTGGAGGACCAACTATTTGTCAAAGTCACACTATTGCTACCTAAACATACACTCTAGCTCAATGTTCCGGAAGATAGAATCCGTTAGTGACTTTGACCGGGGTGTTTGTGATGTGAGGAATGTCCGCACCTCCCCCATCCACGCCATTCATCCCCCCGCAACCCTGTAGCGCGGTGGTATCTGATGGGCCGAGTTGGTAGTGGGCCGAGTTGACAATGGGCCGAGTTGGATTGTATTCTTGTAGCGCTACTCCAGGCCTCTTGTTCTGGGTTTCCGTGAGGGAGGGAAGGATGTGGTTGTATGAAGCGATGGCAGAGGGAATGATATGGTTGTTGTTGTTGTTGTTGTTCCCTAAGCTGCCTGGCCGAACAGCCCCGAGTCCCTAAGGAAGGCCATGGCCACGGTCGGGCTTTCCCACAGAGCTCTCAAAGAGTGTAAATGTTGTTGGCGAAAGTGGTTGTGTGAAATGCAGTCTTCTATGTGTTTAATGGTATGGGGTGCTGTGTTACAACCCGGGCAGGTGTCGACGACGGAGTCATCCAGTCTCTTCTGATAGCTCAGAAGAGCCGGAGCTATGGCGTCGAGCTTTTCATCGTGTGAGACGGAGCGGTGGTAGGGCAGGAGGCGGCTGGGCTGATGGTGCCGCACACTATCGACACCAGAGCCGGGACAGGAGCCGCATGCTGGTGCCTCTGCCTCCTCTGTTAAAGTAGATAAAAATGTGTATGAGTAAAAGTAAGTAAGTACAGTAAGTAAGTACAGTAAGTAAATATAGGTAAAGTAAGACTTCTGGATGACCCAAACTCTTTTTTCAACACAAATTACTCTTTTTCCAACATAAATTATTTTTTGTTTTCAACATAAATTACTCTTTTTTCCAACATAAATTACCTTTTTTTTTTCAACATAAATTACTCTGTTGTCAACATAAATTACTCTGTTGTCAACATAAATTACTCCTGTCAAATTCTACCACTACCAGGAGAGCATGCCTTCATAATTTGCCATCATATGTACTGTAGATGTATAAAAACTATATAGAACTACAAAAACTCTCACCTCAGTTTAGATAAATTCTCTGTATAAAGATTTCTGAACTCTATGTGTGTATTAACCCATGGACTGCGAAGGTCCTCTCAGAAGCCACAGTATTTAAACATGAGTGAAAATAACCCTTCAAAGACCATGCCAGTGCTGGGAAATGTCTGAAATTTGGGTGACACATAGAAAGTAGTGGCATCTTTCCACACCACATCCTCCACTCCTTCCCCCCTTCCTCCCTCCCTCATCTTGGCTTTATATTTTGCATATGTCTTAGCAGTTCATGGGTTAACAAAAATGTCCGAGCATGTACTGTACTAATACAGTGTTGTTCGTACAGTACAGTATAACATTATGGATTAAACCTTATTCTCTGCCAAAGAGCAGCACTGTACTACTGTTTAGTTCACTTTGTATTAAACTAAACTTATTAGAGGATATTGCAAGTAACATTTTGACAATCATGCATTGATCAACACTGTACAGTACTACCATTACTGTACAATTTTTGCATAAGACATAAAATACTGTACAGTACAGTACAGTACCCTACAGTATTACAAATATAAACAATAAAATCTTCCACATTAAACATACAAACTTCACTATGTATTCATTAAACACACATGATTAAAATGTAAAACTTGCATACTAAACAAACCAAAATTGGGACATGGACAATATAAAGTCAAATTAAATTATCAAAATCGCTATGTGGAAACACATTTCACATTTCACATATCACATTTCGGGTAGACTGTAGAGTTCGGGCGTACCGCCCGCCTTGTTTACACTACGCGGAGCGGCAGCGGACGCTGGCCATCATTTTCCCGTCTATTTTGACTGCTGTCGGAAACAATATTATTTTGAGAGGGGCTTTGCCCCCCCTCACCCCCCCATGTCCCCCATATTAGATAGATAATAGAGAGAACAAATATAAAATTTTGATTGGAGATTTCAATTTGCCAAGGATCAACTGGGCAAATTGTACTACTCCAGCGGGACAGGGTAGCCTGGAAAATAAGTTTATAGAGAAAGTGAGAGATTGTTTTTTAACGCAACATATTGTAGAGATGACAAGATATAGAGATGGGACGCAGGGGAGTGTACTTGATTTGATTTTTAGCAATGAAGAGGATATAGTGGAACATGTTAATGTGGATAGCCCTATAGGTCGTAGTGACCATGCCTGTATAAGCTTTAGTTGTAACATTAAATCAGAGAGGGATAATAGAAGCAATAGAAAAATATACATGTATGATAGAGCAGATTATGAGCTGCTGAGACGGTGTTTGGACATTGACTGGGGGGAATACTTGAACGGTGAAGACGCTGAAGGAATGTGGAGGAAAATTAGAGTCAAACTGGAGAATGCTGTATCCAAAAGTGTACCAGTAAGGGAATATAAGGATAAAACAAAATTGAGGAAAAGAACTAACCCAGAATTGCCAATGAAAAGAAAGCTTTGGATATTGATTAGAAGAAAGAAACGATTGTGGGCAAGATTAAAATTGTTAAAAAAGAACAGGGGGTCTAGTATAGAGGCTAAGGAAGTGGATCTGGAATGCAGACAAATAAACAATAAAATAAGGTGGGAAACAAGGAGGGGGGTGAAGGAGAGGGAGAGAGAGATAGCTAGAAATGTGAAGGATAATCCAAAAATATTCTGGAAGTACATTCAGGAAAAGTTAACAAGAAGAGTAGGGATCCCAGAGCTGGTGGGGGGTTAGAATGATGGGAGTAGAGCGGAGACTGATAAGGAGAAAGCAGAGGTGCTGGGGAAATACTTTGGGGGGGTACTAACAGTGGAGTCGGAGGATGCAGTGCCTACTATTCCCATCAAACAGGCACCGGCACTAGAACTAATAGAGTTTTCCCATGCTAGAATAAGAAGGGCTATAGAAAAAATGAACAGAAGTAAGTCACCGGGACCGGATGGGATACACCCAAGAATCATAAAGGAAGGAGGGGAGATGTTAGTAGAGCCATTGAAAATGTTATTTGAGGTATCGTTTAATACAGGACAAATCCCGATGGACTGGAGAGAGGCGAACATAACAGCTATATTTAAGAAGGGAAAGAGAAATGACCCAGGGAATTATAGACCAGTCAGTTTGACAAGTGTTGTGTGTAAACTAATGGAAACGGTAATTAGAGAAGGAATAATGGATCATATGAAGTCAAACCAACTTTTCAGTGGGAGACAGTTCGGATTCTTGCCGGGGAGGTCGACGGTACTACAGCTAATTAAGGTGGTAGATGATTGGATGCAAATTCTAGAAGATGGTGATGTAATAGACATGGTATATTGCGATTTTATGAAGGCCTTCGATAAAGTCCCACACAAAAGGTTAATAGAGAAAGTTAGAAGCTATAATATAGGGGAGAAATGTGTGAAATGGATAGAAGCCTTCCTGAAAGATCGGAGACAGAGGGTACTGGTGAATGGAATAGGCTCGGGGTGGAGGGAAATTACAAGTGGGGTACCTCAGGGATCTGTGTTGGGACCACTGCTGTTCGTTATATTTATCAACGACTTGCCTGAAGTTATAACTAATGGAAGTGAGGTATACCTGTATGCGGATGACACTAAACTGTATAAAAGAGTGAGGAGTAAGGAAGATATGGGTTTGCTTCAAGGAGATGTGGAGGGCATCAAGGGATGGTCTGAGCATTGGTTAATGCCTTTTCATCCAAAAAAATGCAAGTACATGCAGATTGGGACCAGCAAGATAGACAAGGTAGGATACAGTATGTATGAAGCGATGGAGGAAGTGAGTGCAGAAAAGGATATAGGAGTAGTGATAGACAATAAGTTAAATTTCTCAGAACATTTAGCGGAAAAGATAAACAAAGCCAATAGAATTGTAGGGCTGATAAGGAGGACATTTGTGTCACTTGACGAAGAAATCTTCAGGAATCTATATACAGCGCTGGTTAGGCCGCACCTGGAATATGTGAACCAGGTGTGGGCTCCATATATGGTAAAGGATATAGAAGCAGTGGAGAAAGTGCAGAGGAGAGCTAGCAAGCTGGTACCAACGTTGAAGAACGCGGGCTATGAGCAGAGGTTGAGGACACTGGGGCTTCCGACACTGGCATATAGGAGAAAGAGAGGGGATATGATAGAGACTTTTAAGATAGTGTCAGGAAAGTACGATGAGGATGTGTGTGAAGGTATCTTCTTGATGCGGGAGGGAACAAGAACGGGAGGACACTCTAAGAAAATTTACAAAGAAAGAAATAGGCTTGAGAAGGCAAAGAACTCATTTTGTGATAGAGTGGTAAATGAGTGGAACGCACTGCCCCAGTATGTAGTCGATTCCGAATCAATAAGGGAGTTTGAAAGTAATCTTGATAAAGCATGGGGAAGACAAGATTTGAAGTTTGATTATAAAACAAAAATACAGAATAGTAAAAATGTTGCGTCTGCTACCGCCGCCGCCAACACCGTGAACGACCGCAGCAGTGCAAGTACTGGTACTGAGCTGGATACACAGGCATAGTTTGCCTTTTTCCAGAGGATCTACTGTAAGAAACTGTAAGAAATGTCATATTGTCATCAACATATATATTGCCAGCAGGGGGCAAATAACCGAGAAAAAATCGCCGTCAAAATAGACGCGAACTTAACCATGGCAGTCGACTTATGTAAACATGGCGACCATACGCCCGGACACTACATCCATCCCCACATTTTTATAAAACAATGATTAACAGGGTGGGATGCCTTGGTCGGCAACCCATCTAGGGGAGATAACCTTATAAAAATCTGGGTGGATGGGACTCGTCAGCCTTGGGCGGCAACCTGTCTAGGGGAGTAAACCTTATACAAATCAGTACTGCTATCTTAGGGTGAAGTAGGTTAGTGGATGGATTAGCCGCACACCACTGTAGAAAAATAGTGCTAAAAAATACATAAAAGGCCTCGGAGTCAGACGGACCCTAAATTGAGTGGTCAATCCTGTAAGTCCTTCAGTAAACTGGCATGGGTTGTCCCTCTTACAGGGGATAGGTTTGCTTGGGGGCATTTTGTGTATGGCCACCCCCATTAAGGGGAGTAAGGCGTCTGGCAATAGATAGATTAACAAATCATGCATTACTTACATAAATAAGGAGGCAGTGTTAATACCAATAATCATGCAAAAAATTATACCCGGTAAGCCATTAACAACTCATGAAAGCGATAACGATCCTTTAGAAATCCGAGAGCAGACATTTCACAATCATGCCAATTCAAAGACTAAAAAAATATAGCTTAGACATTTATATAAATTTTTTTAAACCCTGTAAATATAGCTTAGACATATATATAACATTTTTTAAACCCTGTAAATTAAACAATACTAAAGCTGCCTTAGCATTATACCCCTAAAGTAAATGGTTACAGTAATCATGCAAACAATTATAGTGCAAATACAGTACGGTACCTAGTAAGCCATTAACCCCCTGAAGCTCTGACGCGTTTCAACAGTTTATTATGGCCATCATTAGACGATCTTATGCAGCTTAGTATTGTGGGTATTAAAAGGGTAAAGGCTATCTCAATCAACCCTCTGACTTTCACCCTTCCTAATCTGAATAAAATTGTCTAATAATAACCAGAAAACAGAAAGGAAATGCGTCTTGAAAGCGTTAAAAACTCATAAAAGCGATAAAGATCCTTTAGAAATCAGAGAGCAGACAACATTTCACAATCATGCCAATATAAAGACTAAAAAAATAAGCCTAGAAATTTATATAACTTTTTTTAAACCCTGTAAATTAAGTATATGAATGAAGGCGGTGCTGGTTGGGAGGAGGGGCGTCGACTGATTGGGGACAGAGGTGCATTGGGGCGTTTCGTTCGTGGCCACGGCATCAGGCAATAGATAGTTAGATAAATAGATAGAAATTAAACAATACTCAGTGTGGGGCTCTGTTATGTACAGTCGTGCTAATAAGTCATGTCCCAGCTGTCATTATGTTTGGCTTGCTCTGTGCTGTATTAATGTCTGTCAGATGTTGAATAAGGTGGTCAAGTGTAGTTTTTTCTTCAGTCATACAGTCGCGCTATGTGTATGTGTTGATCAATAATTGGTATCAGCAATATCTAAGCTTCATTTCTTCATATCGAGTGAAATATACAAACATGTTCCTACACTTACCCACCCTATTCAACATCTGACAGACATTAATACAGCACAGAGAAAGCCAAACGTAATGACAGCTGAGACATGACTTATTAGCGCCACTGTACAGCAATCGGTAAGATCCTGTGTAGCGGGAGGAACTGTTTTTCAGATGCTTATTTACTAAGAAACATTGAACAATATCTTTAACCTAACCTAACCTAACCAAAACCTAACCTAACCTAACCTAGTATATTAGGGGACTATTTATGAATGTAAAATGTAAAAATATATTGTAACATTACCAAATTATTGAGATATATGTACAGGTCCACCCGCTACACAGGATTATACCCAGCAATCTTTATAATTGCAATTAGTGTTGTAATAATGTTCCACTACTTTTCACTGTAATTACTACTATCATATCATATCATATCATATTGACTGGTTAGGGATAAGGAAAAACTATAGAAATTACCATCGAAAGTGTTGGGGCTTGTCTAGCAATACAGGCCTAAGAAACTGGTCCAGATTTTAAATCTCTTTTTCAAACATATTCTGAAAGACTGAGGTACATACAGTAATTGGATTCCTAATATCCGATTCAAACTGTCACCTAACGTCTTTCGAATTTTGAGGTAAAATCCTGAAAGACTTCATTTTATACTTTCACTAAATTTTGCTCTGTCTCGAGTTGGCCACCCTCAGCTAAAAAAAACAAAAAACAAAAAAGAGTATGTGGCTGAGCATATAGATAGAAATGTAGGAATAGGTTTTTACACCATACCCGGAAGAGGAGTTATGGAGCTCCGATCTTACCGGTACAGTACTTTCAACCATCTTGACAATTTTACCAACACACCTAAACTTCGTTTGATGCTGAAATAGCCTCCCGAAAATATGACCTGGGCAGAAGTTGAACCCAAGACCCTTGGGCTACGAGGCAGTCACTCTACCAGTTAGACCAATAGAGATATCTCACTTGGCCTGGTCGGCTCAAGTATATTTCCGCATCTTGTTCAGTTTAGGCTAACCTATTTTTACTGACCTTAGTTAGTTATTTTTATCTTTTTACGGTGTTCGTATACGTTTTGGTTTGTTTATTTTGCAAGTTTTACATTTTTTTTTTTTTTTTTTTTTTTTAAAAGACAATGAACGGAGGAAGGAAAAACACAGATAAAACAAAAAGGTCCATGTGCCTAAAGGCATCCTCCATTCATAAAATGTTTGTAACAACTGGATTTAAACATTTGTAGATTGTAAGTTTGTGGAAAGCAATTTGAGGAAAGTGAATTCCAAAGAGTAGTAGCTCTGGGGATAAATAAATTCTGATAAGCAGAAGTTCTGCATTGTGGAGGAGAAAGTGTAAATTCATGGGCGCTCTCAGCTGCCCTAGTTCTACGGGGAAAGATGTGGAGAGGCGGCACAATTGAAGTAAGTTCCTCGGAACAATTGCTGTGAAAATATCTGTAGAATAATGCAAGGCATGCAACATTTCTTCGTATGGATAATGTAGGAAGGTCCTGTGTGATTGCAGGGTTATTGATTAATCTAATAGCTTTATTTTGAATTTTGTCCAACTGCCTCAATGCAACCACTCCACTTCCACCCCACAGAGGTGAACAGTAATCCATCTGAGAACGCACATGACTTTTATATATTACGGCCAACTGCTTGTCAGTGAAGAATTCTCGAACTCTGTACAGGAGTCCCAGTTTTTTAGAGGCATTCTTAGCAATGCTTCTAACATAATGTGTCCAGCTCAAGTTAGTAGTTAATGTTACACCGAGAATGTCAATACTAGGGGAAGTGGGAATATTTACATCATTAAAAAATATATGGGAGTCAGTGAGATTCTGTCAGTTAGAAAATTGAATGTACTTGGTTTTCTGTGCATTAAAGGAAACTAGATTCTTTTGTCCCCATTCATTAATTCTAGAAAGGTCCTGGTTCAGAGAAATTGCAGTGTTTATTTTTGAATTTATAAGATCGGGTTGGGTGAAAGAATTGGTAAATGTGAAGGAACTGTGGAGTGTTGAGTCATCTGCGTAGGAATGTATTGGATTACGAGTGGTAGATATGAGATCATTGATATGAATGAGGAACAGAGTTGGGGCCAAAACTGATCCCTGGGGAACACCAGCATTTATTGAGTGAAATTGAGAATAAAGGCCATCTACCATTACACGTATTTTTCTGTTATGAAGATAAGAAGAAATTAGTGGAACTAATGAGGCCGTAGTGTGACATCTTCGACAATAAGGATTGATGCCAGACTCTATCAAATGCCTTTGATATATCCAGTGCTATTGTATGTGTTTCACCATGTTGGTCTGTAGCTTGGTTGATTTGATGCGTAAGAAGGCAAAGAATGTCTGCAGTTGATCGACATTGTCTAAAACCATATTGCCTATCACTGATTAATTTATTATTCTCAAGATGCTTAATTATGTGATTATTTAATATAATTTCAAAGACTTTACCAAGAGTGGAAGTTATAGCTATTGGTCTGTAGTTTGATGGATCTGAAGAGGCACCTTTTTTAGGAACTGGATGGATGTTTGCTTCTTTCCAGGGTACTGGGAAGCATGAGGTATGAGTACACAGACGGAAATTTTTTGCCAATACAGGAGCGAGCATTTAAGGGCATCTTTAAGTTTAGTTCTATCAAAATATACAGAACTAGTGGGAGTAGAGCTAAGTGATGCATTATTAAAATATGTATAAACATTTATGAAATAATTACCATTCCTAATGAACCTGTCAAAGTGCAAATCTATAATAAAGCAAAGCTCTGAATATACTAAATCTAAAGGCAAATTGGTATACAAAGTTGAAAAGTCGAAGCTATGTACCGAGGTAACTTTCGGCATGGTATTTATTTTATCAATAACTTCTAACGAATTGTCAACACTCCAATAATAGTTAATGCCAGTTCTTCTCATGATGGTATTACAATATCTTTTATGAGTACTTTTAATGTATTTTAAGCAATTTACGACTTGTTCTGATAGAGTTTTAGTGGTAGCAAATTTTGCTCCGGCAATAAAGCGATATTTATAAGGTCTTTTATGAAATTTAGGTAACATGTATAATTTTGCAATGCACTTGTTCTTATCAGAAAGTTTAATATCAAATGTCTGGATAGGGCCTGTTGTGATATTAAAACAACATAGGCCTTGTCTCTAGGCTTTATTCTAACAAAATATCTAGTGAGGGTCTGTAACAAAAAAATAATATATTGTTTTTGGAAGGACATCAGATCCATGCAAAATTGTAACACACCATTACCTGTCAGTGTTGAGGGGGTTATGGGTGAAGAGAACATTGCTGACTTATGGAAAACTCATTTTAAGGAACTACTTAACAGTGTAAACCAAAGGTCTACTAATGGTGCAATTCAATATGTGAAAGATAGTAATTATGAAGACATTAAAGTGACTGAAAGTGATCTTGAGAATGCCATAAGAAAACTTAACCTAAACAAAGCTTGTGGGCTGGATGGTATATACAGTATGCAGAACATCTTAAATATGCAGATAAGTTGTTAATAGATAAACTTAGTTCTTGCATCACCAGTCTATTTACGGATGGTGTCCTGCCGGAGTCTATGATATCCGTAATACTTGTTCCTGTCATTAAAGATAAATCAGGTAAAATTACAGCTAAAGACAACTACCGCCCAGTAGCACTTGCTAGTGTGGTGAGTAAGGTAGTTGAAATGATAATGCTAGAAAGAATGTCTGCATATATTGTCACCAGCAGCAATCAGTTTGGCTTTAAGAAAAATCATGGCACAGACCAATGCATATATATGCTAAAAGAAGTGATTGATACATACAACAAACTAAATAGCTCAATTTTCTCTTGTTTTCTTGATGCAAGTAAGGCTTTTGATAGGGTGTGTCACAAAACCTTATTTGAAAAATTAGTTAACAGGGGAGTGCCTAGCTATATTGTTAGGATACTTATTTTCTGGTATGCTAATCAAAAAATGTGTGTAAGATGGGGCAACATCCTGTCAGGCTCTTTTGCCGTAACCAATGGTGTTAGGCAGGGGGGGATATTGTCTCCGTATCTTTTCAACGTCTACATGGATGATCTTAGTCTGGAGCTGAACAAGACTCGCACCGGGTGCTGTATTGGCAGCACCATTGTAAATCATCTCATGTATGCTGATGACCTAGCCTTAATCGCGTCCTCTGGAGCAGGACTGGATAAATTATTAAGAGTATGTGAAAAATTTGGAATCGAACATTCAGTCAAATTTAATCCTATAAAGAGCAATATCATAATATTTAAATCTAACCTTCTATTGAAATCAAAGCTACCTAAATTCCATTTGTATGAAGAAATTATAGAAGAAGTAAGTAAAGTATCTAGGACACTATATTTCCAAGTGATCGCTCAGATGAGGAGGATATGGGTCGTCAGCGAAGGCAACTTTACATGCAGGGAAATTCAATATTAAGAAAATTTCATATGTGCACATGGGATACAAAAATAACATTGTTCAACTCCTACTGCTCACCAATGTATACAGCACAACTATGGTGGAACTATAAGAAAATGACAGTGAATAGACTAAGTATCTCATATCACAATATCATGAAAATGTTTCTGGGGCTCTCAAAATATGAGAGTACAAGTATGCTATGTGCCTATATGAACTTACAATGTTACCAATCACTCATTAGAAAGCTAACATATAAATTCATTCAGCGCCTTAACACTTCTGAGAACAGTATCATTAAAATGCTACAAACTCCAAGCATAGTGTACACCTCTAGGATCCAGGCACACTGGAGGAAGTTGCTCTATATTTAACCTTAAGTAATGATTTCAGGTCTGCTACTCTACAGAATTAGCATACCGGTACTGAACCTCATAGTGCAGTACAGTACCGATATTCCTATACTGTACTGTAGCAACATACTGTACCGGAAGCTAAATGATGTGAGGCATGGTACTGTACACAATTAGGACAGTGGTTTAATGACCACTGTTTTTGGTTGAGGCAGTGCTGTGAACTACATGATAGCAAGCTGGGTATTATTTAATTTCTTTTTATTTTATGTAGCCTATGTACAGTAGCTTATATATATTTATGTTACTGTAAGGTATATATGGACCCCAGTATGGTCCCCTCTGTACTGTGTGAGTCTGAAATAAAGTATTATTATTATTATTATTATTATTATTATTATTATTATTGTAGAAAATATGATCAGTGATACAGTTACAGTACTGTACTTTAATAATTACTGTACTAATGAATCTAGGCCTAGCCTATAGGCCTACCATAATTCTTGGAACATAGCCTAACATAAAGAGAAAAACATTTATACACTAGGCTATGCATATTATATGATCCTCAATAACTCATGATAATGATAATACCTTATAAACTAATGCAACATACCTAATAGACTCATAGAGTCATCTTCTTCTTGTTGAGGATAGAGGGTAGTAAAGCTGTGAAGCTTATGTCACCCTACCCGGGCGGAATGGACCTCAGGGTGGATAGGTTTCAGAGGGAGGATGTGGACACCGTAGACGTCAGGGGAGGGCACCCATGCCCCGCAGTCGATGCAGACGCCCCGCCAACATCAGGAACTTCTTTGTAAGCAGGAGGACCTTGGATTTAGTAGCCTCCGGTACTCCAACACCAGCTAGCAGGACGGGGAGGGAGAAGTCGCTGACGCCAAGAGCTGTGAGAGCAGATGTGAGAGAGGTCCTGGCTGAGTAGTAACGGGGACAGCTGAGGAAAAAGTGGGAACAATTTTATTTTAATACCACAAATTTTCAGAGTGTTTTTTATAAAATAAATTGTTCATTTGCATCAATATATAGTGTTTGTAATTAATTAGAAATCTCGGGAAAACCTATTTTCCCCATTAGGCCTATCGATCAATGTCGAGACACAGCCCCCCCTGATAGTGATTTGAAAAGACATTAGCCTAACCTAACAACCTTACCTAACCTAACCAGGCTAGTATTATGGGAGGGGGCTGCCCGGCTGCCGCCCCCACACCCCCGCTGGTTGAGTACTAATCCCTTAGTAAAAAAAAAAAAAGGCTGTCGATTATACGAAGGTGAAAGAAAAGTCGATGAAGTCTACGGTGTTTACTCTGCAATCTTCAGCTTTGATTGTACATTGATAACGGGAAAGTACCATATTGACAACCTTGTTACGAAAATTAAATTTTAGTAGCCTACCATACTTTTATATTAGGTTTTTCCGAAGGGTTTAACACATTTTCATATGATCTTTAGAGCTATCGATAACTGGAAGTACTGTATTGACAACCTTGTTACGAAAAAGACATTTTAGTACCATACTTTTTTATTAGGTTTTGCCGAGGGTTAAAATTTTTTTTGGGAAGGATGTAGTTACCGGGTGTACCACTACCGACATACAACATAAATCATCTATAAATACTTATAATAAAATAAATACTTATAATCTATAATACTAAGTTAGGTTAGGTTAGGTTGTTTGGTTAGGGTAATGTATTTTTGTATCCAAAGGCAGTCAAAATAGACGGGAACATGATGGGTATTGGGGTACACCCGGTAACTACATTTTTGCCCAAATTTTCTTATGATCTGTAGAGCATATACGGTAGCCTAGATTCAATATTTATCTTCAAATTTTATCAACAAAATTTGTGGTATTAAAATAACGTTGAACCAAAACGTGGAGGATGGTTTCGTCCACAGAGTGGCACCAGGGGCAGGAGGGGCTAAGGGCAGGTTGATCCGGAAGAGATGGCCGTTGAGGGTGGAGTGACCCAGACGGAGTCGTGTTAATGAAGTATCAAGGGCACGCCTAATAGAGTCATATCAAGATTATACCCAGACATAAGGAGGGGGCAGCCTCCTTCTTCTTCTTCTTGATATTTATATGTGCAGTTTGTTCGGAGTATTTCAGATCTCCAGATTACTGCACTAGCATAGAGTTGCTTGCTGAGGGGAAGGGAAGTTTGTTAGTTGAAAGGGATCTACAGATAGGATGTCTAAATAGTGAGTACAGGTATTGTACCCTACATAGTTTTAACTATACTGTAGGTCAAGGTCATTAAGGACTGGAAAGTGGGTAAGTAAATAGGTAAGATGAGGATTGGTTATTAAGGTCTTATAGGAGGTAAGTCGTTATGTCTCGTCGGGTTGAGTCAGGTTCGGGTTTTGTAGGGTTGGCAGAGGTCTAGTACAGCACAGAACTACAGTACAGCACAGCACCGGTATGGGTGGCACTGTACTGTATTGGTTAGGGGTGGGTTTTCTGTGTGTTGGAGTTGTTTTGTCGTTGATGTTATTAGATGTCTGAGGTTTTATTTGTGGCTCTTATGTATGTTCCTAGAGCTGAGGCAATTGCATGTTTTCCTTGTTGGTCGATATCTCCTCCTCCTAGGATATGTTGTAGATTGAAGGTCCCTCCGTGTTGTCACTGTTGTGCCACTGTTCTTCTCAGGTGGGTGTGAGCGCTGTAATGTCTATGGAAATGAAGTAGATAGTGTTCCACTGTTTCTGGGGTGAGGCAGTAGGGGCAGTTCTCGTCTTCTTCTAGTCCCATTCTGTGCATGTGTTCTGCTAGTCTTGTGTGTCCTGTCCGTAGGCGGAGTGTAGCTGTATTTAGAGCTTTGTTCTTGTATTTTGTGTGTTTCCATATGGACCATTCGGGTTTGATATTTCCATATCTTGTGCCGGTGATGGTGACTTTCCATTCACCCTTGAAGTCTTGGAGGATGTCTTCTTTTAGAATGTTGGCTCTGTCTATTGTAGTGTAGGGGAGGGGTGTAATTCTTCTGAGGGAGTGCATGCCCCTGGCAAGTTCATCGACTATTTCATTGTGGAGTACGTCTATATGGCCAGGTACCCACTAGAAGCTCATAGTATAACCCTGTGGGAGGAGGTTAGTGAGTAGTTGGAGCATGGGGTATACGAGTTCCTTACTTTGTGTTGTGTTGTATTTAATGGCCTGGATAGCGCTCTTGGAGCCGCAGCATATTGTGTATGGGCCTGATGGAAGGGTACTGATGATTTCTAGTGCTTGATGGAGTCCGTACAGCTCTGCAGTGAACATTGATGTTTGTTTGGGGAGCTTCCATCCCATGATTAGATGAAATTTTGGGATCCATAGTGCTGCTGACGTGGATGTGGTGTTTCCGTTTTTGATGAGTGATCCGTCCGTGTATATGCGAGTGGAATTTTTATGCTGGGTATTCAGGATTTCTAGGAATTCCTGTTTTAATTGGGATGGGTTGTCCTGGTCAATATACAGGAGACGCAACAATATAGGTAGCAAATTTATAATGGTAGTTTTGGGTTCATATCATCATATGCTTCATTTCTATATAGCCTAGCCTACTTTTTATCCCCGGGGAAAAAAAAAATCTTGGGATTTTGCATTGGTTTTCTTGGGATTTTTTTTTTTTGGTCATTAACCTAACCAAAAAACCTAACCTAACCTAACCTAATAGCCCCAAATACATTTAAGTTAGGTTAATAAACAAAACAAAAATCAAAGTAAAAAAATGAAAAATCCCAAGATCTTTTTTCTTTCCCCCCCCAGGGATAAAAAGTATAGGCTATAGAAATGAAGCATATGATGATAGGAACCCAAAACTACCATTAGAAATTTGCTACCTAGGCTATATTGTTGCGTCTCCTGTATATTGACCGTCCTTCTTAGTTTTTAAGGTTATGAGATCTGTGTGAGTTTTAGGAGGGGTATATTCCCATGGTGGAACTGGAGGTACCATGGGTTGCTTTTGGCAGCCAGAAAAATATGGGCCTTCCTGCGTATGATCTGGCCTATTCTTTCTCGGAAAGGTGATTTGCGGGTCCGGTTCTCCTGAGGTCGTATTGGTATGTTGCGGAGAGATGCGGAGAGATGCTGAAAAAGGGTGGGAGGGTGGGGGGGGGCGTTATATGTTTTTGAAAAGTATGAAGAGCACTGTAAGTCTCTTCTGGTGGTTAGGGGGATTAGGTTAGTTTCACACTGGAGGCTGGGTATTGGTGATGATTTGAGACCTCCTGTTATGATTCTCATAGCCTAGCAGTATTTTGAATCACCTCCAGCTTGTGAATGTGAAGGACCTGAAGGTGGTGCGGATGAGGTGTAGGCCTGGGCACAATAGTCTAGTTTGCTCCTTATGTAGGCTATGCTATGTAGAAGGTTCGTAAGGAGATAGCATCGGCACCCCAGGTTGTTCCAGTAAGTGCTCTCATGATATTGAGTCTTTGATTGGTGGAATGTGTAAGGTATTCTTAGTTTCTTACAGTAGATCCTCTGGAAAAAGGCAAACTAGGCCTGTGTATCCAGCTCAAAACTGTGCTGCTAAACTAAACAATGAAGTGCCTGTTTGTTTTAAATGTGCTGGAACACATAGGTCGAAGGATTGTAAAGAGACTGTGAGAAAGTGCATAAACTGTATGAGATACAGGAAACAAGACCTGTATCATTCATCATCAGATACCCGGTGCCCGGTCCTTTCGAGTGAGATAGTCAAGGTGAGAGACCTAACTGATCATGGAAACTAGTGCTTTAATAAAGATAAAGGGAGGACTGATAAACATTCAATCAGTGGGAAATAAAACCTTTGAAATTCGAGACTTAATTAATGAGGCAAAATATGATGTACTAGCGGTAACTGAAACATGGCTGAGTGAATACGATACTGCTAAAATACTTGAAATGACTCCTTTAACGCATACCTTCTTGCACAATCCACGAAAAGGGAAGGGAGGTGGTGGTGTGGGAATTTTTCTTACAAACACGTTTAAAATGAAAATATGTAAATCTGCAAGGTTCGGTAGTTTTGAACATATACAGGTGGGCTGTGAGATTGGAGGCAGGAAATGTACTTTTATTGTTGTTTATAGACCCCCGAATTTAAGTGCCAGTACATTTATTGATGATTTTAGATTATACTTGGAAACAATTGATATGGGAGTGTTATGACTTAGAAGATGGCACTGTGAGACAAGACTATAAGTGCTAGATGGTTTAAGGGCAGCTGCGACGAGCGTCACATCTAGTGACGGAGCGCGGCTGAGAAACTCCACACCAAGTAACAAGGAAGTCAGTGCCAGTACTTGCACTACTGCGGTCGTTGTGTTGGCGGCGGCGGCAGCAGACGCAAAATTTTTACTATTCTGTATTTTTGCTTTATAGGCTAATCAAACTTCAAATCTTGTCTTCCCCATGCTTTATCAAGGTTACTTTCAAACTTCCTTATTGATCGGAATCGACTACATACTGGGGCAGCGCGTTCCACTCATTTACCACTCTATCACAAAATGAGTTCTTTGCCTTTTCAAGCCTAGGCCTATTTCTTTCTTTGTAAATTTTCTTAGAGTGTCCTCTCGTTCTTGTTCCCTCCCGCATCAAGAAGATACCTTCACACACATCCTCAGCATAGGCTACTTTCCTGACACTATCTTAAAAGTCTATCATATCCCCTCTCTTTCTCCTATAGGCTATGCCAGTGTCGGAAGTCCCAGTGTCCTCAACCTCTGTTCATAGCCCGCATTCTTCAACGTTGGTACTAGCTTGCTAGCTCTCCTCAGCACTTTCTCCACTGCTTCTATATCCTTTACCATATAGGCATATACCATATACCATATATGGAGCTCAGCCCACACCTGGTTCGCATATTCCAGGTGCGGCCTAACCACCGCTGTATAGAGATTCCTGAATATTTCTTCGTCAAGTGACACAAATGTCCTTATCAGCCCTACAATTCTATTGGCTTTGTTTATCTTTTCTGCTAAATGTTCTGAGAAATTTAACTTAGCCTATTGTCTAGGCCCTATCACTACTCCTATATCCTTTTCTGCATTCACTTCCTCCATCGCTTCATACATACTGTATCCTACCTTGTCTATCTTGCTAGTCCCAATCCGCATGTACTTGCATTTTTTTGGATGCAAAGGCATTAACCAATGTTCAGACCATGACCCATCCCTTCATGCCCTCCACATCTTCTTATTGTTTAAATGTGCAGTTTGCTTGGAGGGTTGTGGTGTCTCCAGATTACTGCACAGGCGTTTTAGGAGGGGTGAAAAGAACAATTGTTAGTATAATAGGGGTTAGGAGAGATAGTAAAGGTGGATTTTATACTACTGTATATGGGGGGTAAGTTTGTCGTTGTCTTTTGAGGTCAGGGTGATTTAAGTCAAGGTGAGGGTGAGGTCAGAGATGATGATGATGATCAGTTGTAGTATAGTACAGTACTGCTCTATGTGTACTACTGTGTGATTCAAGTCAAGGTGAGGGTGAGGTCAGAGATGATGATGATTAGTGGTGGTACAGTACAGTACTGCTCTATGTGTACTGTGTGATTTAAGTCAAGGTGAGGGTGAGGTCAGAGATGATGATGATGATGATCAGTGGTGGTATCCAACAGGACGGGGAGGGTAAAGTTGGAGACCCCAAGGGAGCGGAGGCTGCAGCGGAGGAGGGTCCTATGGGAATAGAAGCGAGGGCAGTGAAGCAGGAAGTGCTCTACCGTTTCATCCACCGTCCGGCACCACGGGCAGAAAGGGTCAGGCACCAGTCGCAGACGGAAGAGGTGAGAGGCCAGTCCAACATGGCCTATGCGGAGACGGACCAGGGCAGTGTCAAGGGGGTGGAGGGGGGAGCGGGACCACGGGTGAGGGGAAGAATCTAGCCTGTACTGACCAAGGACGGTGCGGGAGAGCTCACCTCTGAGGGAGGCATCCCAGAGTGTCCGGCATTGGGCAAAAGCTAGCCTGGCAACTGAGGAGGGAGGGAGAGGGAGGGGTTCAAGGGCAGGGGAGGAGTGTGCAAGGGAAGCCGCAGCATCAACAATTACGTTACCCCGGATACCAACATGGGAGGGAACCCACTGAAAATGGAGGAAAAAACTGGACTGCCCAAGGGAGCAAAGGAGATAATGGGCCTGAAAGACAAGGTAGCGATGAGATACTGGGTGCTGGGAGCTGAGGAGGGCAAGGGAGGATAGTGAATCTGAGAAAACTACCATTGACTGTGGGGGGAGGAAATCGCGAATGAAAGGAAAGCTTGAAGGATGGCATATAATTCTGAAGCAAGAACTGAATGGAAACCGGACAGCCGCCAAGCCCGACAAAGGGAAAGGTGCTCAACATAAATGGCGGCAGTAGAGGACAGGGGGGAGGATCGAGGTGTGGGAGCCATCCGTGTAAATAGGGAAGTGAGTACTATAGCGGAGGGAGACAAGTTCTAGGAAAAGGGAGGGGGCACGGGAGCTATCCTGAATTTTGACGAAGGGAACATGAAGAGCAAGGTGGAACATAGAGGAGAGGTCGGACCAGGGTGGGAAAGGGGAGACGGAGGGGGTAGGGGAAGTATATATGATCGGTTGTCTCCACACAAGATGTTTAGTCTCGCATAACAGTTATCCATACTCGGGCGTCATAGAAAACGAGCGGTAGGCCAACCATTCTCTCTGATCTAAATTATCGGGCATACTAAAATCATTATTTCAGTCATTTAATTTCGAAATAATTATTTAATTTCGAGAACCCTATAGAGTCGTATAGACCATTTCCATATATTTTTCTCTGTATTTAAATTATAATAAATATTTCACTATTTGTATCTAACAGGTTAAATATTGTGTAAATCAGTACTGTAGTTCATAATTCTAGACTTGCGTGAAAGTGCTATTGTTCACTATAAGAGGGTTCAGATTAACGTATTTAGGATTTGATCTTGTTTCAGAAATACCTTTATATTGTTAGTTATATATGAACAAAATTCATGTTCTGTCTTCAGTGTATGAATTGCCGACTTGCGAGTTTGTTCTATAAGGAAGTTGGAGCCGTAAACATCGATATTAAACAGCAATACAATAATAAAGTAGATTTTGAATGGATAAAACGTATGTTGAATTTAGTTGTATGTATTTATAAATGTACTACAGCCACATTTTAGCTGGTAATTCTGTTAAATATCGATGTCTACAGCTCCAACTTCCTTATAGAACGAAGCTCGCAAGTGGCCAAATTACTGAATATCTTGTTCTCGCTGTTTAGTGAAGCTACACCACTTGTTTTGTCTAATACCACCGTGGGGTATTTATCTAAGTTTGTTGGAGGTCCAGCGAGGAAACTAAAAATAAAGGAATAAATTAATAGACCAAAAAAACGGCCCATCTCCCCTTAAGGAGATGGGCCGCTTTTCTGGACCACTTTCTCCCTCGTGTTTAGCCCCATTAGTTTTCAGATGTTAAGATGTTTGCCCCATTAGTTAGTCGATTTTAAGGCCTTTCGTCCCATTTCTTCGTCAATATTTAAACCTTTCGTGCTATTAGGTGTCGATTTGTTTTCGAAATATATACAGTATACTGTATATATATATATATATATATATAGACCAATAAACAAGCACTACCCCTTTTAATGCCATCGGATTAGCCTTGCAAGGAATTACAAATATAAATTAATGGAATCCGCTGTTACTTAGAAACAAATTAATATAATTATATAGTAGATATCTGTCTTAATTTATACGTGTTCGATTGATTGAAGGGGAGATGGGCTGTTTTTCTGGTCCACCTTCTCCCTCATGTTTAGCCCCATTAGTTATCAGATTTTACTATATTTGCCCCATTAGTTTATCGATTTTAAGACATTTCGCCCCATTTCTTTGTCAATATTAAGACCTTTCGTGTGTTTTAGGTGTCATTTTTTTCCTGGCGAACGATAGTGAGCCTGTAATTTTGGAAAAATCGGCCTTCGGCCGGGACATTTTTCTACCGAAAAATGTACAAATTAATCTAGAAGGAGGATCTAATGGATGTTTTCTTTTAAAGTTTGATGGAGGTCTAGAAAGGAAACTAAAAAAAATATATATATAGAAAAAGGAGCAAATATATACGACCCTTCCCCCCTTAACGCAAGTGTTCGCTAATATTATAGAACACACACACACACACACACACACACGCACGCGCACACACACACACACACACACACACGTACTCTGGCACCTCTAAAATTACGCACAGTCTTAGTGTTACCAATTTAGCTGCTACTAGATCTAGAGGTATTTATTTCGAGCTAGAGGCAATTGTTTACACTTAGCGACATGAATTCTAGCGATATTCTGTAGATTTGAGCCATTTTGTGGCGATATTGTACCGTTATTCTAGCGATAGTTAGGAGATTTGAGTCATTTTAGAGCGATATTGTAGCGATTGTGGCATGAATTATAGCGATAGTCTGGAGATTTGAGTAATTTTAGAGCGATATTGTAGCGATTGTACCATTATTCTAGCTATTTTCGGCTTATATCTACAATCTAGTGGACTTGATATGGTAACCTTACGAGTCAGTCTCAAGTTTACTAGTTTAGTATACATCCACAGTTCACCGGAGCTGGTTGTGTGGTCGCCCTGGTCGTGTTTTACAGTGAGCTAAAACGCCAAATTAACCCTCTCACGTTCTTAACGCAATTTTGAGCCTATTAGGGATACTTTAAAGCCTTTGTTACCATCAGGGGTATTTAGAAACCTTTAGTTTAGTTACTTCAACCTCTGCAGTTGTCTTTGAGTTAGCTGTGGGCAGAAAACTAATTTTGGAGAGGTAATTATAAGAGTGAGAGAACTCTATTTAGTATTGCTAATCTGGCAACTCTGCGGCATATGGTAGTGAGAGGGTTAATCGATTGCCAGATATGCGCGGCGATCGTCCATTGGCTTAAGAGTGTTGTGTGAGGCAAGTTGACCTAGATGTGTGTGAAATTGTGTTTTGTTTGTGTGTGTTCGTTGTTTTACGTTGTGTTGTGTTGTCCTTATTCGGGCTCTGTCTTTAGTCCCCCCCCCCTTAAAAAAAAAAAAAAGACACGCTTCCTAAAATAATGTCTACAGTATAATACAATAATATACTGTATAATATCAAGTTGTTTAGTTTATTTGTCTATCTGTCTGTTTGGGTCTCTTAGGTCCAAAAGCCTTGGGACTGTGGAGATGAGACTTGGCTGGGCGTACTCAGGGGGCCCCAGAATAAGTCTTTCGCAAATATATTGGGGGGGGAAGAAAGAAAAAATTGTATGGGGCGTGTGACTTCCGTAGAGTTTAACCTCTTCGGTACCGGCGACGTCTTATTATATTCTGGCAACTATTAGATGATTTTATTGAGCTTAGGAAGGACGTCTACCCATCAAAAGGCTACAAACTACCTCAATGAATCCTTTTAGCTACCACATGTCCTTCCTAAGCCTCAAAAAATCGTGTAAAGGTAACTGCAATCAAATGTAAAAGACGTCGCCGGTACTGAAGGGGTTAAGAAGGATCTGTGGTAGCAAAAAGAGTTAAGGGGAGGCAGACCGTTTTTCTGGACCCCCTTCTCCCTAATGTTTAGCTCCACTAGTTTTGAGATTATAAGACGTTCGGCCCATTAGTTTGGCGATTTTAAGACCTTTCGCCCCATTTCGGTCAATTTTAAGACCTTTCGTACCATTTAGGTGTCGATTATTTCCTGGCGAGCGATAGCGAGCCTGCAATTTTGAGAGGAATCGGCCTTCGGCCGGGCCATTTTTCTACCGAAAAATTTACAAATTTATCTTGAAGGGGGGTCTAGGGGGTGTTTTTCTAAGCTTGATGGAGGTCTAGGGAGGAAACTAAAAAAAATATGAATAAATTAATTATTAGACCAAACAAACGGTCTTCCTCCTCCAAAGTGAAATACTTGGAAGCCTGTTGATTGCTGGAGCCACTTAAAACCGAGTAAAATCGTCTAATCATAGCCAGAATAAAGTCAATAGGACGTTGCCGGTACAGAAAGGGTTAATTAGGATATAAGTACAACTCTTAACCCCTTCACCACCATTACGTAATTGTCATCCTATTCTGGTTACCGTTAGACGCTTTTCTTCGGTGTCTATTTTACCTATATGGCTCAAATGGGTAAATAAGATCTCGATAAACCCTCTCAGCAACGTAGGTCCTTCTTAAACTGCATACCATCGTCTACTTTTAGCCAGCATCGAAGGTAAAAGGGGGCGTCATGGTGCTGAAGGGGTGATGGGCGTATTTATATCCACATTTATGTATTATTTTATCTTTATTGTAGTTTCCTTCCTAGCCCCTCATCAAGCTTTAAGGGGAGGTTTTTAGTTGATTCCCTAGATTTCCATCAAACTTAAAATTACTCCCCCTAGACCCCCTTTCAAGATAAATGTGTAAATTTTTCGGTAGAAAAATGTCCCGGCCGAAGGCCGATTCCCCTTAAATTACAGGCTCGCTATCGCTCGCCAGGAAAAAATCGACACCTAAATGGCACGAATGGTCTTAAAATTGACAGAAATGGGGCGAGGGTTCTTAAAATCGCCAAACTAATGGGGCGAACGTCTTAAAATCTCAAAAGCAATGGGGCTAAACATGAGGGAGAAAGAGGTCCAGAACAAAAATCCTCCAGGTGGAAATCTCCCCTTAAAGAAACACTTCAAGACCCTCCTTTAAGATAAATTTGTACATTTGCCCAAAATCATGACCCCCTAACCTCTGTAACTCAAACAGGGCTAGAGCAAATGGGCTATACATTTCTACACATATTTCCTGGCTGACCCTTCCTAAATGGTAGACTAGACATATCAGCTCTTATAGCATGAATGTCGTTTTAGTTGCCACCAGGACGACAGATAAGTGTAAACAATGGATGTCTGAGTATTAAATAATCCACAATTCAATATACACATGATTATGACAGGTTGATGATTAAGGTTATATTTTGAAAACGGAATAGGCCTACTGTTTTCTTCCTCTTTGTTAGATACCCTGTAGAGAGGCCCTCTACTCCCTGCACTAAATATAGTGTTGCGGCCCTACAATGCTGAACCCAAGAGATTAAAATTCAAGCAAGGGCAACTAGCATGCTGTTGCGTTCAGAAGGTCAAAAAGGGTTAATGTCTCAGATAAACACAAATCAATGAAGAAGGAATATATCAAACGCTTCTAATTTTCGTATTAATTATAATTACTATTAACTAGGGAAAACGAACAAGTTGATAGGCATGACAATTCAGTTAAACACGGCAAAGAATAATAACAGGTTAAGCGCCGAGTGAGGGCTTCGAGTAAATGCACTCGTTACAAGGAATGAACACTACACAAAAAGGACATTTGAAGACAACGGTTAATCAACGCCTAGCACGCCGAGCAGTAAACTGGAACACACTCAATTACAGACCGATATATTATGATACCATATGATATCACCAGACAACACGCTCGGACAACGTGTGAACTCAAGAACACTATTCAGTGTTCGTTACACAATACCCAACGCACAATAAACTCAGAGCCCCTCACAACACTGAGGCTCGTTACACATACACAATAATGCACCAATGCTGTCTCATCTCCCCTTCAAAGGACAAAACAGTACACACTACCTACTTGTCTCAACACACAAGCCAGCAGACAACACGTCACGCATGTCCAGGGGTGTACCCAGACCAGCGTGAACAGGAGCACTTCTCCCACCTCTGCCTCGTCGGGCTCTCCAACAGCTACTAACTCTCAACTCCCTATACACATCTCTTCCCAAGCTCTATTTTCGGCAAGAACCTGGTGTCACACTAGTCTATATAGCAGGCATGCCGCACACGGAATATCAGATAAAGGCCTCCTGTCGTGGGAAACGTAGATCTTCCCACGCCTACATGCCCCACGTGTGTAGGTGGGTGAAGGGGTCCCAGGCCTACACACGACGTGCATAGACTCCCACGGGTGGTGCTTGCGACACTGGACACCAGCCGCTATAGGTGTGGATTAAGGTGGGTCGCCTGTCTCTCTCCTCCCTCCGTCTCTGCTACCACGCTGTTCCCTTACAACAGTATATATATATATATATATATATATATATATATATATATATATATAGAGAGAGAGAGAGAGAGAGACGCACTCAGTGTATATATCTTTATGTATTCAATGTATCTATTAATTTATTTTTAACATTATTTTCCTGTTTTTTCCTGTCTGTTTTTTGTTTTTTTGGCAAACTGGAGTAGCCTACCAGTTAACCCGGTTTTATTAACCGTGACTGTTTATGTTTATGGTGCGGTCATTGGGGGGGGAGAGAGAGTGAGAGTTATGGTGCGGTCATTGGGGGGAGAGAGAGAGAGTGAGAGTGAGTGAGTGAGTGAGAGTGTGAGAGACAGAAGAGTCACACGAACGTTATTTTTTCTCAACGACTCTGGTCTAAAATTATCCGATTTCAAGAGCTTAGTACTATAAAGATGCCGCCAAATAATTATATCAAACCTGTTGTCAAGTACAGTTGCGTTCGTGAATACTTCCTTACACTAAACACGAGACCGTGAGCATGAGTTACCGTACTGTATAGTCTATTCGCTGTAAGTAGGCGAGAAATCATGACCTCTATCCTCTGTAACTCAAAATGGGCTAGAGTAAATTGGCTGTAAATTTCCACATCTATTCCTTGACTGACTCTTATAATGTAAAACTTGCAAAATAAACAAACCAAAACGTATACGAACACAGTAAAAAGACAAAACAACGAATCAAAATCGCTATCCAAATGCTAGTAATATTAGCTCGATTACTCAAGTTGTTTTTGAGTTACAGAGGTTAGAGGTCATGATTTTTCGCCTACTTACACCGAATAGACTATAGTAAAACCAAGATCTATGAAACCTAGTAATTCGATTTGGTGACTGGACAACTCAACCAGTAGACCATTTCAACCAGCTCTCAACCAGTAGCCTACCAAATCAATCAATACGCTTAGGTTAGGTTAGGTTAGGTTAGGTTAGTACTATATTTTGGCACGGGTTTGGTTGGTCTTGGTTGATTTAAATAGGGATTAAAGTTGGGATTAGTTGATTAAAGATAGGGAAGATGCAAACAAATGTTAAATATAAACTAGCTAATTTAGAATTAGAAAATTCAGACTGCGAGAAAGATCTAGGTGTGTTTGTTAGCAATGATTTGAAGCCTAGAAAACAGTGTATAAGCGTTCGTAATAAGGCAAACAGGATTCTCGGGTTCATCTCTAGGAGTGTGAGTAACAGAACTGCTGATGTTATCTTAAAACTTTACTTGTCATTAGTGAGACCCCATATGGATTATGCTGTCCAATTTTGGTGTCCTTATTACAGAATGGACATAGATTCATTGGAGAGAATTCAGCGTAGAATGACAAAAATGATCCATAATATTAGAAATTTTCCGTATGAAGAAAGGTTGAAGAAATTAGGTTTACATTCGTTAGAGAGACGCAGAGTTAGAGGGGATATGATAGAGGTGTTCAAGTGGGTTAGTGGGATTAACAAAGGGGACATGACAAATGTACTAAAGCTCAGTGATAGCGAAAGAACTCGTACCAATGGTTTCAAATTAGATAAATTTCGTTTCAGAAAAGATATAGGCAAATATTGGTTTGGTAACAGAGTTGTAGATGGGTGGAATAGGCTACCAAGTGATATAGTGGGATCAAGAACGATAGGGAGCTTTAAGAAAAAATTGGATAAGCATATGGACGAGAAGGGTTGGGTGTGAAGGGGGATCAGCCGGGTTGGGCCAATCAGCGCTCTGCAGACCCCCGTAATCCTGCGTTAATCTCTAACCGGTTTGGTAAGATGATCCTCAGGGTATTAGAGTGTTGAGCCTATAATTGGGCTTTGTAATTGGGGTTGTGTGGGACAGGGATCTGCCTTGCTTAGGCCAATCGGCTTTCTGCAGACTCCCATTTTCTTTCTTATGTTCTTATTTGGCACTGGTTGAAATGGTCTACTGGTTGAGATGTCCGGGAACCATTCTATTTGTGTGAGTCAATAAACATATAGTATAAGTGATACTCTTATTTTAATTATCATCACGATTACCGTTATAGTCACAATCAGTAGCAGTGGTATGGTAATTGTTTCCTGGCGAGCGACAGCGAGCCTGTAATTTAGGAAAACCGGCCTTTGGCCTGGAATTTTGTTTACTAAAAAAAATTAACAATTATATATTGAAGGAGGGTCTTGGGTGTTGTTTTTTTGTTTTTGTTTTTTTAATGGAGGTCTAGGAAGGAAACTACAAAAGTAATACAAAAATACATAAATGAGCCATCCCCCCTTAACATCATAAATGAGCCATCCCCCCTTAACATCATAATGAGCCATCCCCCCTTAACATCATAATGAGCCATCCCCCCTTAACATCATAATGAGCCATCCCCCCTTAACATCATAATGAGCCATCCCCCCTTAACATCATAATGAGCCATCCCCCCTTTACATCATAATGAGCCATCCCCCCTTACCATCATGAATTGCCAACATTGTTATTATTTAGCAACAGTATCACCATCATCCTCTAAATTTAATAATGTAGGCATTTATATTTCATAGCTAGTATTATCGACTAATTTCCATACACATGATATGGTGTCAGAATGTGTGCCTAAGCGTGAAAAGGGAATGGTTAAAGCAAAAGAATTGGCAAATGACAGGAGGAAATTTGTTAGAATACTATCTCCCTCAATCAATCTGTCCTTCATTCTTTGACTTAAACTGCTTCAAACCTCGTGTGTCCAGGCATTTCGACTCCAACGTCCCTTGAAATCGGCCCGGTGACTCTTTCGGCTTTGGGGAAGACACTCGTTACATGCAACCTGCCTTTTGTCTCCTTCATACAAATAGAAACAAATAATATATGAAGGTCTCTGGACCCTTTTAAATGACAAACCTGGAAGGTCTTTATCCCAGATGTTGATGTGAAGAGACCTTGTCTGGAAGTATAACATCTGAGGTGAAGCCATTGATTGCTGGGGCTGATGAGTGATTGGTGCTTCGGAATGCTTGTGTGCTTGCTTTTTGTGGGCAAACTGTTATAATTATGTGTTCTCCTCTCACCTCTTTTTTCCTTTCTTGTGTCTCTTGCTAATCCTCCCTACCCTGTGGGAATAAGGGCTGGCTACTGACTGGTCAATGCTTTATCGTCTACATAAATATCTTCCTATGTATCATAATTCACCCCTTCAGCACCATGACACCATTTAACTTTGATTGTGGCAAAAAATTAGAAAATGTTATGCAGTTTAAGAAGGACCTGTTATATTACTAAGAGGGTATATTCGGATCGTATGTACCCAGATTCGTATAGGTAGATTACAAGCTAAGGAAAATCGTCTAATGGTCTAGAATATGATGAAAATTACGTAATGGTGGTGAAGGGGTGACTGTTACCCTACTAAAAGTCCAGCATCTGCATTATCGTCAACGCCAGTTCGAATCCTGGTGGATCACATAATTATATGCTTTCATTAATTTCATTGGAGGTGTTTGGTGTGGTGGTGAAATTAATAAAAAAAAAATAATAGATTAATATCGTACTACTAGGCCTATATTATGATATTCATCCTATTCTTGCAAAGTTTTCAATATACGTTATAATAGTTTAATAATATACAATAGGCTCTGTCTCGAGTCAAGCACCCAATCTAAAAAAAAAAAAATATATGTCTGAATAGGCTAAATGGATAGATACGGTAGTTACATTTTAATATATATACGGTATAATAAATAGTTTAAGGGGACATGGGCCGGTTTTCTGGACCCTTTTCTCCCTCATGCTTACCCCCAATAGTTTTCAGATGTTAAGATGTTTGCCCCATTAGTAAGTAATTTTAAGACCTTTCGCCCCATTTCTTCGTCAATATTTAGACCTTTCGTGCTATTTAGGTGTCGATTTTTTCCCTGGCGAACGATAGTGAGCCTGTAATGTTGGTAGAACCGGCCTTCGGCCGGTAAATTTTTCTACCGAAAAATGTACAAATTAATCTAGAAGGGGGATCTAATGGATGTTTTTTTTTTAATTTGATGGAGGTCTAGGGAGGAAACTAGAAAAATAATGAATACATGCAAAAATCGCCCAAAAAGTTAACCATCCCCCCTTAATACTCCGGATTTAATGAAACTAAATTGATTCGGTCTATCATTTATTTTGTATATCAATGGGTTTAGGAATCTTACAAAACCAAACTAAAATAATGAATGTTGTGCTTACATGCAATAATTAACCCCTGCTGTACCGACGACAACCTTATTAATTCATTCTGGCTAATAATAATCGATTGTATTCAGTTTACGAAGGATCTCTAGCAAGTCTGGGGCTTCGAAAAATCTCAATAAAAATATTAACTATCACAGATCCTTCCTAAGCGGCATAAAATCATCTACATATAGCTAGAATGAAATATATCAGGCGTACAGTTGGCCCAGTAAGTTGTGTCGCCGCTGTCATTATGTTTTACTTACTGTGTGCTGTATTAATGTCTGTCAGATGTTGAATAGGGTGTGTAAAGATAGAAACATGTTCGTATATCACACTCGAAACTATGAATTAATGATGCTTAAATAGGGCTGATACCAATCATTGATCGAAATATACTTAGTGCCGCGACATCACTAATTTGGCCGACTGTACGTACAATCGCGCTAATAAGTGATGTCTCGGCACCAAGTATGTTTTGATCAATAATTGGTATCAGCAATATCTAAACACGATTTCTTAATTTCGAGCGAGATATACAAACATGTCACTAAACTTACCCAACCTATTCGACATCTGACAGACATTAATACAGCACAGAGCGAGCCAAACGTAATAACAGCTAGGAAATGACTTATTTGGCCGACTGTACAGAAAGGGTCAAGTGGCTCAAAATATGCATTATTTTGCCTAATGCATTTGAGCGGTGAGCCAAAATAAAGTTGAAATAATGAACACTATTCATACAAATTCATATTATCACCAACCCACCAATTAACTTTAAATTAAGCTAATGAATACATGTGGCACTCCAAGGATTCGAACCTAGGATACTCAGTTTACTAACCATTATGCTATCAAGACAATGTTAATTGTTTAATGTAAACAATATACACTTACATAATGTTGGTACCGGTATTCTTATGTTCAAGGTATATTACACAAAATAAACAGTTTATTATTTAGCTAATAAGCAGCTAATTCCTCTTCCAATTATTTAACCCCTTCTATACCGGCCACGTCTTATTAAACTTTATTCTGACTACCCGGTACTATTAGACGATTCTATTCAGTTAAAAAAAGGCCTCCAGCAATTAACATGCTTCGAACTATCGCACTTAACCCTTTTTACTACCACAGCTCCTTCTCAAACTGCCCAAAATAACCTAAATATAGCTATAGAATAAAGTTAAAAGGACGTCACCGGCACAGAAGGGGTTAATATACAGTAATGCGCTGTTCATAACAGTATTAACGTTAAGGGGAGGTAGACCGTTTTTCTGGAACCCCTTCTCCCTCATGTCTAGCCCCATTAGTTTTGAGATTTAAAGACGTTCGACCCATTAGTTTGGCGATTTTAACACCTTTCACCCGATTTCTTTGTCAATTTTATGACCTTTCGTGCCATTTAGTTATCGATTTTTTCCTGGCGAGCGATAGCGAACCTGAAATTTGAAGAGAAACCGGCCTTCGGCCGGTACATTTTTCTATCGAAAAATGTACAAATTTAGCTTAGCATTTAGGTTTTTTTGTTTTAAGCTTGATGGAGGTCTAGTGAGGAAACTAAGAAATAAAGGAATGAATTACCAAACAAACTGTCTGTCTCCCCTTTATACATAAATCTGAACAGTGCTATTAAAGACACTTATGTATGCTCATGTACTGCATTTCAATTACTGTACATTACACATATCTTTTAATATTTGATGTGATACAAAAATGGTTATGAACTTTAAAATAATTGAGCATACTCTAGCGTACATTTATTTTCTTCAATAAGATTGTCACTTTAAGGAGAGATGGGTCGTTTTTCTGGTCCCCCTTCTTCATGTTTAGCCCCAATAGTTTTCAGATTTTAAGATTTTCGATCCATTAGTTTGTCGATTTTAAGACCTTTCGCCCCTTTCTTTGTCAATATTAAGACTGGGTCATTTAGGTGACTATTTGTTTCCTGTGGAGCGGTAGCGAGCCTGTAGTTTAGGGGGAATCGGCCTTCGGCCGACACATTTTTCTACCGAAAAAATTTACAAATTTATCTTGAAAGGGGATCCTGGGGTAGTTTTTTTAAGTTTGATGGAAGTCTAGGGAGGAAACTAAAAACATAATGTATAAATTTAAAAATGGACCAAAAAACGAACCATCCCCCTTAAGCTGAACATGATCGACTGGGGTTACCGTACCTACATAAATTGCTGACAATCGTCATTGGTGTAAAAGGTTGAACACATTTATTGGTGCATGTACAGTAGATTAACTTTGTAAGTCAAACAAGTTAATCCGAATCTGCATAAACTCGCTTAGACGTAGACATACAAGTAAAACGAAACAATTCATACTGTAATACAAATAGTAACCAACTGATTCAATGGCTTATAATATCACATTTGTAGGTAAACTCGGATGCCATAGTCTCTAGCCCACTCGTAAGAATTCCTGGAACCCCTATGTTTTTCTGTATGCAATTATAACTGTATGGATTGATTTTCGGATACATCTTGCTATTTAATAAATGTTATATATACCTTTGTCGTTGATGTATAGAAAAATATATTCATAAGATGGTTTCCAGAGATATGCTTCCATAAATACAAATAGGTGAAGTCCTGGAATATTTATATGTGGGCTAGAGACTATGGTGTCCGAGTGTACTATACCGTTCATCTCAATTGACCACTTGCGAGTTTCGTTCTATAAGGAAGTTGGAGTTGTAGACATCAATATTTAGCAGAAATACCAGCTAAAATACGGTTGTAATTAATTTATATATACATAAATCCAATTCATCCTACTCTTTAGCCATCAGAAACCTACATTGTTATGGCATTTCTGTTTAGTATCGATGTCTACAGCTTGAACTTCCTTATAGCCTGAAACTCGCAAGTGGTCAATTAACCCCTTCAGACATATATGACGCAGAGGTTGCCAGATTAGCAATAAGAAATAGAGTTCTCTCACTCTTATAATTACCTCTCCAAAATTAGTTTTCTGCCCACATCTAACTCAAAGACAACTGCAGAGGTTGAAGTAACTAAAATAAAGGTTTGTAAAAAACCCTGATGGTAATAAAGGCTTTAAAGTATCCCTAATAGGCTCAAAATTGCGTCATATGTCGGAGAGGGTTAAACTCTTGACTCTTAGAAGTACCGGTACATTCCAAGTTCAACAGTCATCTTGAAGTAACTAGGATTAAAAAAGAAAAATAAATGTACTCGTTCCAAAAAAACTAATCTTAGTTACCGCCAAGAAATTTGATTCAATTTCAGAACGATGCCCAGTACGTTTGTGCCTTGTGAAAGGGTTACACAAGATCTTCAGCGCCTCAAATAAATACCGATAACCATTTTTTTACATTCCACCTACCTACCGACAGGCAATTTTTCTCAAGCTTATAAAGGAACTCTAGTATTAAAAGAATTAAACTCAAGAGTTAGGGCAAATTTTACGCATTGATTTACTCTTGATAATATATTCCGTTTTCGTATATGCTCCGAAGAACTGGGCATTCACTGGTTCCGTGGCCGAAGATATCATGATAGGTGCAGTGGAATTTGCTCACGAAGCTGCATTCTGAGTGGCCCACACAGCCACAGTTTCTACACACAGGCACCTCCTCTTCGGGCTCTTGTGGGGCACTGAAGGAATAGATCTGACGTGCGTTCCACTTGCCTGATAGGTAATAAGGGCGGGCTAGGGAACGGTTCAGGTAATGGGATTCCTTGAAATCGTAGGCACGCCTGCGGTAGGCCAGACGTTTGAGGGTGGATGAGCTTGAGAGTTTGGCAGAATGTTTGTAGGTGGGGGAACACAGGAAGCGGGAAGAATGCTTGCGTATGGAGGACCTAGCGTGGCTTGGAAAGTGCTTCCAGGGGCGATGGGGTCCAGTGTTTTCGTCCACTGACAAGTCGGGAAATCGCAGACGAGAGTACGGTGGGAAAGTGGGTGATTTTAGTGGGGTGAGGTGATATGGAGGTGGAGAGGGTGTGGGTGACGGTGTAGGGGGGCGAACAGGGGATTTTTTTTGTGGTGCGCAGTCTATGCCGGACTCTTCCACACACTCTTGTTTCCACTCCGGTATGTACTGATCATACTCCTGGCTCGTCAGTCTCTCGCAGTACTTATGGAGTGTATCAAATACCTGCAACTGACTCCTCTCTTTGTTATATCCTTTCTCGTCAAAGAGTTCACGCATATTTGGAGGACAAGCCTTCTGACTCGCTGCGAGGGCCAACATATTCGCCATGTCTTTACAGTCTACCTTATTTTCGACATCGGTCCAGGAAGACTTACACAATGCTGATGTCAACTTGTCCCTAAGCTCATTCATTCTGCAGGAAAATGCAATGAATTTCTCCTCTGGTTGCACTGAGGCATTCATGAACTCTCTGATGAGCGCGAAGGGGCATGGTGAGCTGTTGTCAGTGTAGGTGATCACGTGTCGTTTAAAGCTCTTCCATGTCTTTAAATCGCGAGATTCCCCTACAAAATTAATGAAATTCCAGTCTGAAAAGTCATACACTATACATCTGGCTTCGTTCAGCTTCTCAGTGTCCGTGGTAATGTCTCTTACAACAAAACTCTTCTCGAGATCTACCAGCCATTTCAGGATAGCTGGTTTTGTGAGTGGGGGATCTTCTTCAGCATCTGGATTCGCAAATACGTTTCCACAATCGTTCTCAGTGTCATCAATATACGTGTTGAAGTCGTCGTATTCCATCATCGAATTGAGTGCCTGCAAAAAATACAAAATTGGAAGCAAATTAGTGCAGGGAAATGACAACCACTAATAAACTGTCTGAAAAGGAACGACATGTATATACAGTGTGTGCGTTTATATACAGATTATATATACGGTATATATATACATTTTTTTTTCGGATTGAGGGAGGCAAAAGGCATAACTGCCTATAGCGAGTGCCTCCCCATAGTTGAAAGAGTGACTGGGCCAAAATCAAGGGACGTTCGAGCCAAAATGCCTGGACACACAGAGTTTGAAGCAATTTAAGTCATAGGAAGCGGGAAAGACTGATTCTGGGAGAGAGTTCCAGAGCTCAGCTGTTGAGTAGAAGAAAGTTTGAGAGTAACGTTTCACTCTTGGGTTGGAGAGTTGCACAGAGTAGGGGTGGGATTGAGTTGCAAGACGGGTACCACGTGCCCTACGTAAAGGAGGTGGTATGCACTGGGATAGCTCTGAGGAACACTGATTATTATAGTAGCGATAGAATAGCGAGAGAGATGCAACATGCGGCGGAGAGAGAGAGATTGCAGAGAGTTGGTGAGTGGATGGGAGTTAATGATACGAAAGGCCTTCCTTTCAACCTTGTCTAGGAGAGTGGTGTGAGAGGAACCTCCCCACACATGTGAACAATACTCAATACAAGGGCGCACTATGCCCCTGTACAGAGCAAGAAGCTGTGCAGGGGAAAAGAACCCCCTAAGGCGGTTGAGCACACCCAGCTTCTGAGAGGCTGCCTTAGCAAGACTGGTACAGTAATATGGTCCTTCCAAATGAGAGCAGAAGAAAAAGAGACACCAAGAATATTGAGAGAAGATGAAGGGTTGATTTTTGTATTGTTGAAGAATAAGGGATAGTCCGCTGGGAGATCCTGACGGGTAGATAGATGGAGAAATTGGGTTTTGGAAGCATTAAAGTTAACAAGGTTTTCTCTGCCCCAATTGGAAATAGTATTTAGATCAGAATTTAAGAGTTCTATGGCTTCATTACGTTTGTCGTTGAGGGATTGCTGGCTGGGGCGTTCTGAAAAAGTAATGGAGTAGTGTAAGGTTGAGTCGTCTGCGTATGAACGGATGGGAATTAAGGTACAGTTAAGGAGATCATTTATAAAAATTAGAAAGAGAATAGGAGATAGGACAGAGCCCTGAGGAACACCGGAGTTTATAGGGTGAGGAAGTGAACAATGGCCGTCCACAACCGCGGCTATGGAACGGCCGGAAAGGAAATTAGAGACAAAGGCACAGATGGAGGGATAGAAACCGAAGGAGGGTAGTTTAGAAATTAAAGATTTATGCCAGACTCTATCGAAGGCTTTCGATATGTCTAGTGCAATAGAAAAAGTCTCACCGAAGTCCCGAAAGGAGGATGACCAAGAGTTAGTAAGATATGAAAGAAGATCACCAGTAGAGCGACCCTTAAGGAAGCCATACTGGCGATCTGAGAGCAGATTATGAGAAGAGAAATGCTTAAGAAATTTGGAAGCAAGAATAGTTTCAAAAACTTTAGAAAGACAAGAAATGAGAGCAATTGGACGATAGTTGGAGGGTTGAGAGCGGTCACCCTTCTTTGGGACAGGTTGAATGTGAGCAAACTTCCAGCATGAAGGGAAGACGTTAGAGGATAGACAGAGACGAAAGAGTTTGCCTAGGCAGGGAGTCAGCACGGAAGCACAGTTTTTGAGAACAACAGGAGGAACACCGTCCGGACCGTACGCCTTATTAGTGTTAAGCCCAGAGAGGGTAGAAAGTACATCTTTAGAAGAGATTAGGATATTAGGCATAAGTAAGAGAGAGAGGGCGGAGAGGGAGGAATAGCACCGGAATCATCCAAGGTGGAGTTTCTAGCAAAAGTTTGAGCGAAGAGTTTAGCTTTGTCAGAGGAAGAAGTGATGGTTGTGCCATCAGAGTGGGAAAGGGGAGGGAAAGACGAGGAAGAGAAATTGTTGGAGAGGTTTTTGGCTAGATGCCAGAAAGCTTGGGAAGAGCTAGAGTTGGATAGTTCAGTGCATTTATTATTGATGAAAGAGTGTTTGGCAAGTCGAAGAACAGATTTGGCTTGATTCCGGGCAGAAACATATGAAGAATGAGAGTCTTGAGTTTTAAGGCATCGGTACCGTTTGAATGCTTCCTCCTTATTGCGGACAGCAGTAGAACAGGCGTGAGTAAACCAAGATTTTTTAGCATTAGTCTGAGAGAAAGAGAATGGAATGTATGCTTCCATGCCCGATTGGATTACCTCGGTAATGCGTTCAGCACTCTCCTCGGGTCCTCGGCCATGGAAGCAGAAATCATTCCATGGGAAATCAAAGAAGTACTGCCGAAGAGCCTCCCAGTCGGCAGCGCCAAAGTGCCACAAGCGCCGCTGGCTAGGAGGATCGGGTGGAGAGATAGGACATAGGACATATAGGATATATATATATATATATATATATATATATATATATATATATATATATATATATATATATATAAAGGGCACTTTCTGTCTGTTTGTTCACGAAATACTCCCTCAGTTTTCAAGATGGAGAGCCCATACTTGGCATGCATGCCCGGAGCTGCCTGGGGTAAATCGAAGTATGGACTGTCTATCTTGGGGGGAGAGGCTCCATCCCTCTCCCCCCGGGGGGTGAGGGGACAAAAAGAAAATGCTTAAAGCCCCCTAGTATGCATGCCAAGTATGGGTTCTCCATCTTTAAAACTGAGGGAGTAGAGGCCCCCCCCCCCACTTCCCAGCTTAAAACCTATTCAGGCACCCCCTTAATATGCATGCCAAGTATGGGCTCTCCGTCTTGCAAACTGAGGGAGTAGTGCGTGAACAAATACAGAAAGTACTCTTTATATATACTGTACAGTACTATATAATATATATATATATATATATATATATATATATATATATATATATATATATATATATATATATATATATATATATTACCCGGTATATAAAGCACATGTTAAAATAAATTACATAGATTATATCCACACATTAGTATGATTACAATAATGTTGAAAAGTATACAATTACCGGTACAAGAGTTTCGAGGGGAGACTTACGGTAAGTTTGGAATTTAGATTACCGGTACGGCAGTAATGACACCATCTTAACATAGCCTAATTATTGAAAGATGTTATGCGATGCTTACCATGCTATGCAGAAGAGTAAATAGATAATTCGGGTATTCTGCAGAACAACTACTCCTCGATTACGGGATTCCTGTCTCATGGAATTATTATTTTTCGCTCATACCTTACTCAGGGAACCTTAGTGATGTGCGGATAAGTACTACTTTTCTTATTTTGTCAATTTGATTTTCACTCCCCTATAATATTATCAGAGTTATTTTTGTACTGCCAGTCCAGGACACTATGTTTACATTCTAGCCTCCTTGGATGCTCCTCAGAGTCCTCCCCGATGTTTAGTAGCCAATCAGAGTGGAGCTTCACCTACAAAAAGTCAGTAAATTTGTATTGGTACTTTCCTGTTATCGACAGCCAAAGCTGAAGATTGCAGAGTAAACACCATAGACTTTATCCCATCAATTTTGTTGTAGTTTTAATACCCAATTAGCGGGGGTGTGGGGGCGGCAGCCCCCACCCATAATACTAGGATAGGTTAGGTAAGGTTGTTAGGTTAGGCTAATGTCTTTTTTAAAGTTTACTAAATTGAGTAAACTCTTAGATTGTTTGGGTATCTGAATTTCAATTAACAATGCAAATGCTAATATAAAGTGCTTTCCGCACTTTCTAACGATAAAATACACACTTACAAAGCATTAAAATACATTAATGAAATAAATAAAACCTAAAATAACAGGAGTTGTAGTTATGCAGAATTACCATAACTTAGCCTACAAGCCTAGCGCAAGGTCGCAAATAATAATAAAAAATATATTTTTGGCATACCGTATGTATTATTAATTACCACACAAAGAGCGTTTCTGATTTTGATATAATATTATAGTAGGTTTTCGAAACTGCCCCCTAATAATTTAACTTATTTTATAGTTAATACATACCGGTACCCATCAAAATCAAGCTAAGGATAGGTATAGGATGGAGTGTATTTGGTAAACAAAGCTCTTTTATGGAAAGCAAGCGACCCCTTTCTTTAAAAACACAAGTTTACAACCGATGTACGGTAGCCTACCTGTAGCCTAGTAGTTTATGGATCTGATTATAACAGCGTCTAGAACGTAAACTTAGGAGTACCGGTACCCATAAGAGGAACTGAGAGGATAATGTTAGGCATAACTTGGAGAGACAAGAAGAGAGCCAGCCCCTTCACTTAAGAGAACAAACAAAAGTAGAATATATTCTTATTACTATACCGTAATTAAAAGAGGAGATGGTCCTGGCCCTCCTGGGCAGATCATACATTTAAAAAATATGAACTCTGGTGTTAAAAGATAGACTACTAGAGCAACAGAATGGGAATCTAGAGATGGAGGTAGATGAAGGGGTAGATAGCGAAACAGATGGAGGGACGAGACGTCGAGATCCGAAAGTGTTCCGGTGTTGGATGGAATAGGCTAACATCTGACCGGTTAGAGTGGAAATTGTTTGGGAAAGGCCTTTGTCCTGCAGTGGACTAACTCAGGATGATTACCCAATACCTCCTGCAATGTCAAAACAACACCTCACGAGAGCTTATGTTACCGGTAGTTAGGTTAGGTTAGTCAACAGGGGTCTGGGGGCAATAGTCACCACTTACGGCACTATCCACCTGAACCGAACAGGAAAAGAAAAACAATGGGAAACTAATGAGCCTGAGGAGAGCAATAAACAAGAATACGGGGGAAAGAAAACTAAAAATGGGTTGGAAACCAGAATGAAGAGCAAGGGAGGGGCAGGTGGGAAATAGATGCAGGGCGGACCAAAGAAAGTACCGTACAGGTATAGCAAGTGAAATACACCAGGAACAAAATTTCCGGGAGCGAAATTACCATCCCCAACGAGATCCCCAGGAACGAAGGGACCCGGCTCCGCAGGGAAGGATAACTATAATTATCCACGACTTTGTTTCTTTCTCTCTTCCACTCATTTCCACACATGTTATACGTCTGGTCACCAACAATCTTCTAGTATACAACACCCATTCTTCTATTTAATTATGTAACAACCATGCCCCCCCCCCCCCCTCCCTGTTAGTGTTCATTGTGTATAACTATCATGATTATGTATTTGATTATGTAACAACCATGCCCCCCCTCCCCCCCTTATTAATGGACGTTGTGTAGAACTTTCATGAGTATGCATTTACTACTATAACAACCATGCCCCACCATATCAATATGACGAAGGCTATAATACCTTCATGTGTGTATGTGTTCATTGTGTACGGTATAACTATCATGATTATGTCGGTTCTGTATTTCATTATGTAACAACCATGCCCCACCATATTAATATGACGAAGCGGTAGTCCCTTTGTTGTGTTAAGTGCGTAATAATATATGTTTTAGCTATACGACCACCTCAGGAAGAGAGGAGTACAGGAAAGCCACCTCGTATCTCTCTACCCCACGAATGCTATGTAAAACCATTGATTTATATATGTTACTTTATCTATGCTCACTAAAGTGCACCAGGAACGAAATTCCCGGGAGCGAGACCCCCAGGAACGAAAGGACCCGGCTCCGCAGGGAAAGATAACTATTCTTATCCCCGATTTCGTTTTTGTATTCCATTTTACTTTCACATGTTACACGTCTTATCAACAATAATCTTCTAGCTTATACAAACCACATTACTCTACTTCATGTCACTATATGAACCCCTGATGTTTTCCTTAGTAAAAACACTAAGGAGTTACAGTGTGTTGAGGAAACGAAATATGTAACGATCATGTCAATTCTTCTTTTATTTGTGTAATCGGTGAGTTACAGTGTGTTGAGGAAACGAAATATGTAACGATCATGTCAATTCTTCTTTTATTTGTGTAATCGGTGAGTTACAGTGTGTTGAGGAAACGAAATATGTAACGATCATGTCAATTCTTCTTTTATTTGTGTAATCGGTGAGTTACAGTGTGTTGAGGAAACGAAATATGTAACGATCATGTCAATTCTTCTTTTATTTGTGTAATCGGTGAAGGCATATTATTAGGTAAGATCAATATCGCCCACACGTGTCATATACGTATTATGTAACAAGCATGCCCCAGTACGCAGATTACGAAGGTAATGATCCTTGACATTTTTTAGAGGTATTGATTAAGTGTGTAATTTTAATTATGTAACAACCATGCCCCCAGTTGTTCCCTTCAAATTATTAGGTGTATGTGTAGTTAAGCAAGAGTTATGTTCCACCATTCAGGTAAAAGAGGTTAAGATACGCGACAGCATTGTTGTGCTGCAAGGTATACATTTGACGACGACGGTATATTATACCATTTCTTGCACCCCCTGTAGGCTACCTCCTATACTCTATACAATTAAGAAACAAACCCATAACTCTCTGTTCCCCCCTGAATAAAACTTCTTTAGATACAGAATCATGCAGGTGTTCGAGAAGGAGCAGCATGTCAGGTCACGGAGGGACCCCCACCTTTCCTTACCTTCCCTTCCCTTCCCCCCCCCCCCCCCCCCCTCGACCCCGGAATAGCGACGTGCCCTGCCCCCTTGACCTCGGCGAGAGGCCCACAAGGGGAGCCCTGCCCAGCCACCAGCTATAAATGTATACGGGTATGTTAAATGTGTTTTAGTACCATTTCCACATTATCCAAGAGATGTAGGATGAGGGAGGAGCTGTCCAGCCCACTCGTCTTATACCACCATTACACGGCTACCTCAAAAGTAAAGTAACTCACTTTATAAGTACAAGCGCTTCCCCAGCCGGCTGGCCTTAACGAGCAGAGGAGGCCCCCCCCCCCCCCCCCTATCCTAGGCACATCTTGTCTGTGGCAACCCACCAGAATTTGTGACTAAAAGGGTAACACCGCCTGAGTTCTTTGAACCTCTCAAAAAAATTAGAGACAGTCAAGAAGTCCTTGTATCGACTCCTCTTGCGTTGGTCCGATGATGTGTTAATCCGGCCTCAGCCTGAAACATAAAATTTAAAATCCTAGCCCAGAGAGTACCTGAACAGAACTTCACCAACGGTTGATGGCCCATCTGTAACTTCTTCATACGACTGGACCCCCTGGACGGCCCCCGGAGCATCCTAGAAGCCCTCAACGACACCAGATCGAGAACCTAAGAAGATAACCTAACAGTGCACTATTAACTATCAATTAATGTATCAGTGCGAAGATACTGTACCACTAGATCGTTGTTTACCTGTGCTCCCTCTTAAGTTGTGTTAGCTATGACGAGTGTGTTAAGTTCGAGTCCTAGAACTCCCTGTTCATTGCTCGAGAATTCATACCAGTAAAAGTGATTACGAGATAATTACCGCTACAATATTTAACCTAAGCCACATACAAAGTTCTTCCTAATTGGAGATTATGGTATAGATATTCAGAGATCCTAAAAACTAATCTCAGTGACGAGTTCCAATACGTGCATTAACAGTCAAACAAGTATACGATTCTAGTTGTCTAGTCACTCTATCATATCTTGTGGAAACCAAGACCCAAAAGTTAGCTGAAATATCGATATAAATAACTAAGCATTAGGCATAAGCAACGAACTTCACGATATACTTATGAGAACTTAATCAGTGCCCCTTGAGTGACTCTCTTCTAACCTTCTATCTCGTGATTATCTCAGAATTTTAATTTTAAAAGAATAATACCGGAGTGTTGAAAGTGGTTGTGCATACTCTATCCAGATCCACGATCGTGCTAGAAGAATTGAAAGACCAAACTTGATGCTGAATCTCTTGTTCCTGTCTATGTTTTTCCATAGTGAATTGATTCTTTTCTATGCTAGTGGATTCTAATTCAATAAAGCTGTATTACTAACCACATTCCGAAATTATATCTATGTGTTCTATTGATTCCGTATATGTATGTGCATGAAATCTGATATTTCAGTCTCGAAGAACTCACATCAATCAATCGTTAATCCTGTATAAAATCAGGGCATAACAGTAAGAAACAAAACTGGAAAGAAAGGTATACCGGTAGTTCAGACTAAAGAGGAATAGCCTAGAAACTGAAGCGAACAGTAGAAATCAGAAAAAATGGAGGTAGGAGAGAAAGTAGGGATAACACAGAAGGCATCAGTTAGCCTACAATATTATAGCCTATAAAGGAACAAAGAAACCCATGAAGAACCGGTAGCCTACGTGTGAATGATGGGAGGGGGGGGGGGGGGGGAGAGTCAGTGAGAGGAAAGTTATTATACAGGGACAAGATCTCTCCTCGATAGATCTTGTACAGGGGATGATAATGAGTGGTATGCGGGAATATAATAGTGTACCGAGACACAATTATTCCTCCACACTCCACAGGTTGTCAAGCTGGAGCAATTGTGTTTAAAGATTTGAATGAATATGCGAAGGAATACAAGAATATTAACATGAAGTAGCAATGATTTTGCCATGTTATCACTTCCAAAGACCTAATTTAAGCTAGGCTATACTGTAAACCATAATTTCATCTTTACTATAAAAATAAACTAATTTGAGACCAGAACTACTCAACGTGGATGGCAGGAAGGAGTTGAAAGATGCGATAGCCATTTAAGCCATTAACCCCTTCTGTACCGGCAACGTCTTTTTTCTAGCTATATTTAGAAGATTTTGTGCAGTTTAAGAAGGATCTGTGGTAATGAAAAGGGTTAAGTGAGATAGGTCGAAGCCTGTTAATAGCTGGAGCCTGGAGGCCCTTTTTAAACTAAACAAAATCGTTTAATAGTACCGGTAGCCTGAATAAAGTTAAAAGGACGTTGCCGGTACAGAATGGGTAAAGGAGAGATGGGTCGTTTTTCTGGACACCCTTCTCCCTCATGTTTAGCCCCTTTATTTTTCATATTTTAAAACGTTTGGCTCATTAGTTTGGCGATTTTAAGACCTTTCGCCCCTTTTCTTTGTCAACATTAAGACTTGTCGTGCCATTATGATTTAGCCGAGGTGTATTTTTTCCTGTCGAGAGCTGGCTGGATTACTAGCCTATGTCTTAAGTAAGTTAAGCGAGACACAAACAAACAGTGAGGGAGGCCAGACACATGAAACAGTAGTTCCAGCAACAACTCTTTGGTAAGATGGCACCTTCTATAACATCAAGGAGTTGCAATATATATATTATTAATCGGAAAAAAACATAATGGAATGGATTAGCACTATCCTCCATGGCACAGATGTGGTGTATTTCAATAAATAAGTAAAAGAACGGCAACAAATTGAAAATAAAGTAAATAGAATTATATTAAAAGTCCCTTCCTATACACCCATATGTGTGCTGAGAGCAGAGGTGGGCACGTCGCGGTATGATTAGGAGTAGTGGGCGTACACATTATTTCCATTATGTGTATTGTAATTCCATATTTAACCCCACTATCTTGTGGTTTGAAAGATCGTCTACACCTTGATATACAATTAAGTATGTGGCAGAATATGTATAAGTGTACATAGCCTATACCTGTAAATACAGTCCTCTACCACTCTTCTCTTCGCCAACATGTAAACGAACCAGAGTCGATATACGCTTCAAGTCGCTGTGCAGACATCCGAACACAGGGTTTATCGTGCCGTCATCTAGAATATAAGTGCTATAAATAGTATGCGAATAATATCTATAGTCACGGTTTGCGCATTTGAGTGATTATTATTGATGTTCTTTTGTTTGCCAATCCTACTCATCATAGCATACAGTAATTTACTATTTTTTGGTCAGTTCAAGTTGGTTGCCATCTTGAACGAGTGTGGAATGGGGGTGTTAGGTTATTGTCTTACGATTCGCGAAGTTATTGTATTTTCTGAGGACATCAACTCATCACAACATTTGGTAAAGGTTAGGGTAAAATTCTAGTTTCACGTACACAGCGACAAAAGGGAGGCGCCGTTGTAAAGGCATAGCTTCCCGACCAACTGTGAAGATCAGGGAAATTGCTGGGTAAAAGACGTAATATAATGATAATAAACTACATTAACGACATTAGCCTAACCTAACAACCTTACCTAACCTAACCTAGTATTATGTAATAGCTATGGTGCCGCATATGGGGAGAATTTTTTTTTTTTTTTTTTGACAGTAGGTATAATTCCTTATAATGCATTTCCGCCGCTTTGGACATATATAGGAATTAAGTATGGTATATGACAACTCTAAAGTAGCCATAGAAATTTATGAGTATGCTGTGAAAGCGAAACTAGAATTAAACCAAAGAAAATAAGAGCTCAATCAGTGAAACGCGCAACTTAAATAGAATAGGGGTGCCGCTGCAAGTTAGGCAATACCCCGCCCAACACCTAAGACCAAGACATGCGGTGCCTATGAGGCCTCCCCTGGGGCCTGGGTAGGCCTAATCCTGCTCGGTTGGTCAATAGGCTACCCAGGGGAAGCCTCGTGGTGTATAGAAGGATGCGTTATATCACTAACCAATAATATGTCGAGGTGTATGGATACGGGAGGATATCCGTTGGGTCCTCGACTCCTTGGGTCACCGTTGGGTGCGTGGTTACCAGGCTAATCAGTTGAGTGCGTTGTCTCGTGGAGTGTGCACTGTGCAGTCACGAGCAGATTCTGGAGTGTTGTGTGTGGAGAGTGAGTTACGGTACTTCCTAGTGTGCGCTAAATCACTGATATAATAAATTCTGGACTCTGGAGTGATGTGTGATTAGGCTATGTGTAGAGTGCGTCAATTCTGGATTCTGGAGTGATGTGTGATTAGGCTATGTGTAGAGTGCGTTACGTCGGAAGGTGTGTAGATAAGCGTAGATAATCCAGTGCGTCCTGTAGCCTTGATGTCTGGCAGGATGCGACAAGATCTAGAACCAGACACAGGATGCGACAAGATCTAGATATAGGCCTAGATAAGCCCAAGATAGAACTAGGCAGTTAAAAAGTTATCAGTGGAGGCATGCACACGTAGCCTACACTTCTAGTTCTGAACCGCAACTGTGAACTTCAGGGGCGTGATTGATCATGGGCGTGAGTAAAGGGCGAGTGTTGTATAGTAGGCTACACAATTAATAATGTTGACAAATACTTTAGTGCATTTAGGGAACTTTTGACGATACTAACAAAATGTTCAGGAAGTAACTTGTGCTTTAAGTTATAAAATTTAATGATAGGTCCCTGGCCTAGCCTAATGTTAGCACAGATCTTCAGTAGGCCTACACTTGGATAGTTTCGAGTTGTTCTCTCTTTGTGTAGCCTATAGCCTATGTTCGACAGATAATAATTGCATTCCAGTTTGTATATATTTAAGTTGTTTCTTATGGTGTTGTCTGGTACCGTTAATTTACGTTGAGTGTTATCTAATTTCCTGGAAGCTTCTTTCAGAGTTTGATAATAGTGCTTCCTCTTGTGGTTTAAAATCGAATTATGAGCAGTAGGTTAGTAAACTTGGTGGAGCCTGGGTGCGTAGGCTATACAATTTTCGTCTGGATTGTCACATGCTCGAACTTCGAAGTCACAGACACAGTTTGCAGCGCGGTGAGTATCGTGAAATTATCAAAGGCTGGGATATATATATATATATATATGTTGGTTTTAGATTAATTTTCTTGCTATCTGGTTTTATTTCGCTTCGATTACGCACGCTAAAGAATGTCAAGCGAACTCCGAACATAAACACAACTAACACTGTACACCAAACACGTATCTGTTCACCACACTCGCTACAAAACATAAAACTAGTATTTGTAGCTTACACCACGAGTCCAACACCAGTAAACCAAAGCTGACACTGTTGTACTAGGCGGCAAATTGGAAGCAGCACACCAATTATTGTCTATGGAGCTGTATAACTGGCGGGTAGTTACAACCTAACACAATTAAAAGCAGCACAACACTCCTGGTATAGTCGCCAACCCTGCTCCTTCGTGACTGACCGGTAGGATTAGGAAGAAGTGAAGTCCGAAGAACTCCAAAGCGAGGCGCCTCCTCCGCCGTTTTGTTTACAGTACACAGGGTAGTGCGGCAGTGTTGCCAGGCCCGCATGGCTCTTCTCGCCCAATTCCATTAAAAAAGTCGCCCAATCCGTCAATCCCCGACCCCTTATTTTTTTTTACCATTTTCACCCCAATTTTTCTTGACAAATATTATTGAAGCATTTTTTTTTCTGTTTTCTATATATATATATATATTTTTTTTTTTATGACAATTCCATCCAAAAGTCGCCCAATCCGTTGAAAGTACCCTACCCCCAACCCCTCCATTTTGTTATGGCATTTTTTTTTTTTTTTTTAGTGACAGGACTATAATTAGTGTTTTGATACTATCAAAAGTGAATGGATACAACAAAATATAGTACACTAATTGTTAGTAATGAAGAATCAACAACAGATTTAAACAAAGAGTAGCCTACTGAGGCCCTACTCTTTTAACAAGAACAATGCATTGCTTAAAACATCAATAATAACAATAAAAGTAGACAAACAATGAATAAATACAGGCAAACAGTAAGCAGAGGTAATACAAAAAACTTCAAGTTAAAAATGGTTGATTACAATTCTTGATATCAAATTTAAGAATAGTCACAATAATCGATATTAAAAATGATTACATTGATGCAACAATTTACTTGCATCAAAACCTGTGTCTACTAAAAGTCTGCTATAATAGCTCGAGCACGCTGCTTTTATACATAAATTGGGAAAAATTCACGGTTGAGACAGGCTAGGATGAAGGAGATTACCTGAGTCAGAGGTCAATCAAAGGGGTGTGAAGCACAAGTTCTTAAAAATCCAGCTGTCAGATCAGTGAACAAGCCAATATCGACCAAATTAACATAGCATAAAAAGCTTACTTTCCCCTGTTCGACACTCCTCACCCAAGGCCACCTAGAGTACCTAGGTACCTAGGTACCTAGGCACCTATAGGTACATCGAAGTGTTTCTTAATTGGTGGAATATAATGAATGTGAAATCCCCATTTAAAGGTCTTAGGCACAACAACAAGTTATCTTGTCCATTAACAAATAGTACAGATGATGACCGATATCAGTTCCTGGATAGTTTCCTTAAGTGGTTAGATGCGTGGGATAGTCTTCCAGGATGTGGGGGGAAACTGACTAGGGAAACAATTAGAGCTCTGAAACATACGACCCATGCAATATTAGAAATAACAAATTATTGCATAACAGAACTGAATATGACCTACATACTAACAGGAAAATTTCAAACAGACAATTTGGAAGAAAGATTTGGTCAGTATTGACAGTTAGCAGGAGGAAATTACAATATTTCTGTACGCCAAATATATGAGTGTGAGAAAAAGATACGGATGATGTCAGTGTTAAAACTTAGTTTACCCATACTCGACAAGAAGGTCATTTTAAAGGATTTTGCAGAAATTGACTATGAGCAAGTAAAAACAGATGAGGAAATTGATTTTGGTTTAGGTCATACGAATGTTGAAGTTTGTAAGGAGGATATTGACAGGTGTAAAGACATCATCCCCGTTATAGTTTATTTAGCTGGCTATTGTTGTTACTCCGTGATAAAGAAAATGAAATGTAATGCTTGTAAAGAAATGATTACGTGTTCAGATAGTGCTGAAGAAATCCCAGAAAATCTAAGTTACATTGCTGGAATTAGCAGAGGTTCTCTTATACACCCAGATAGTGTGACTGCGAACATGGTCATGTATAACTATATTGTAATTAACAAACTTGCTAAGCTTCCTGCCTTTCGCAATGCTACTAGCCAAAGAAATATAGCAACACACCTCACAGTTACGGCTTTAGCAGATGCTGATCTCCTGTTCCCTAGTGATATCTGTGAAAATGGTCATAGCACCGAAAAAATAGAAAATATGGTGGTATATGCTTCAACAAATGCAATTTTAAATAAATACTGTGCTAAAGAAAATAACATCCCATCAGCTAACAGAGCTAATAAGAATGTAGGCGTGAAGAGAAAGCTTCAAACCCTAGAGAAATAGATAATGTGTACTGTATTGCATAGTATATAATATGATATCGTGTGTGTGCATGTGTGTGTGTGTGTGTGTGTGTGTGTGTTACAGTAAATATATTGTTCATCTTCATACATATAGTATATAATTAAGTTACTTATACAGTATATATTTGTTCACGAATAATATTGGATGTCACGTAAATTTGCTCTTCAGTAAGGTTGTTTATGTCTTTGTATATAATATAGTAATGTATATATCATTGTGTTTTATTTTACTCCAATATAACAAAGTAATGAGATATACTTATAATAAGTTTTAATCTTGTACAACTACTTGTTCAAGGTATAAGTCATATGCAAGAAATAACCAAAACATGTTGTTATGATATCGGTATCATAATATAGAGTATAATAAAGTAAGATATAGGTAGATAGTGGTTTTGCGTACACCTTAAACGTAAAATATATAATTTGTTTGTACGTTAATCTAAAATTTAACAGAGAAAAGAATAAAAGAGAGTATTTATAAAATGGGGACAGAGTGCGGGCAGTGGATGTAGCACCCCATTGCCTACGTCACAGAATGGTCGACACGGCCTGGTACCTGGTGGCTTGGCCCAGCCTGCCTCAATCACGGCTCGCAGTTTCTGTATATGTTCCAATTGTTCATCTTCATCTTTGCGAACCTCTTGTGATTTTAAATTGGCTTGCAATAAGTTATATACAGATATATATACCCGGTATATATATATATATATATATATATATATATATATATATATATATATATATATATATATATATATATATATATATATATATATATATCATCTTTATTAGCTAGATATTTGTATAACCATCAATACATACATGATGCATATACATTCCTACATCAATACAAAATTAAACGAAAATACAATATCGAATTTATATATAGCTAGGCCTACCGTATTTATTGTTATATATGTTAGGACGGACTATGCAAATAATAAGCTAAGTATGGTGCAAGTGGATCATATATTTAACAATAACTCACATGTAAATAGAGTTAGACATTCATATTATTCACATTCATTTATATTTATCAGCTGAGCTCTGGAACTCACTCCCAGAATCAGTCTTTCCCTCTTACTATGGCTTATATTGCTTCAAACGCTGTGTGACGTGTGGCCAAGCATTTTGGCTCGAACTTTCCTTGATTTTGACCCTGTCACTTTCAACAATGGGGGAGGCACTCGCTACAGGTAGTTCTGCCTTTTGTCTCCCTCACTCACATAAAACAAAACAAAAATTCAACACGATCGTATTTTGGGTGTGAAAGGGATCTGGCTCGTGTGGGCCGATAGGCCCTCTGCAGATTTCCGTGTTCTTAAGTTGGTATGTATGTGAACATTGAACTAATTTATCCTTCACTTAATATGCGCATGCATATAAAAACGCGTTCATGCATATATACTGTATATACAGTATATAGGCTATATATATATATATATATTTATATTTATATTATATATATGCCGTATAATTATATTCAATTAAAATGTATTTATAGAATGTATTTATAGAATTAACAGAAATTGAAGCCACCCAGAGGACATTCACCAGTAAAATCCATGGGTTTCAACACTTTAACTACTGGGAGAGACTTAAGGAGCTGCAGCTGTACTCACTTCAAAGACGTAGGGAGAGATACATCATCATCTACGTCTGGAAGATTTTGGAAAAAAAGGTACCAAATCCAAACATCCAAGAGACTCAGCACCAAAGGCGAGGGAGGCTGTGCTATGTGAGGACTACGCCGGGATCAACACAAAAAATCAAATCCCTGATCCATCACAGCTTTACATACAATGGAACCAGACTGTTCAACTGTATACCAGCCCCTCTCAGGAACATGACCGGGGTGGCTCCAGACACCTTCAAGAAACACTTGGACATGTGGCTGGCCAAAATACCGGACCGGCCACCAACACCAGGATACCCCAGCACCAACTCCAACCGACTTCTGGAATGGAGAGTGGAAGAAAGGGAGCTGCCTGGTCGCAGTGGAGCCCCAGCTCAACTGTGTCACTAACGGACGGAATACAACTAAGTGTAACTAAGTGTAACTTATGTTGTCATAATAGTTGAATACATAACATACCGTACATTACATAATATAGAACATGTATTATGACTAAGCTTGTGGACTAGTTACCTTATGGTGTTTGAGCCCCAATCATCTTTACAAAATTGCAATATTGAACAGTGCGTCTAAAAGTGCCAGTAGGCTACTAAGTGCCAAACGTAGTAGTAACACGTGTAAAAATGTATCTATCTATCTATCTACTGTATATATATATATATATATATATATATATATATATATATATATACCGGTATATATACCCAGTATATATAATTGTCTATACAATCCCTTTGTCATGCATGTTTATCTAACTTTATCTTGCAGAAATATTTTGATCCTATAGAACTTGGCTACGGTATCTTATAATTCTTATTCTACACATTCATTGCATAACTCTGTTATCATACATCTACTGTATGCTTAACCAGAGCCAATGATGTTATATCGTTTCTAAAACGAAATATATTATATCTCTCTCTCAAGATGGGTTGGGTGTAAAAGGGATCTGCCGTGTGTGGGCCAATCGGCTCTCTGTATACTCAGGTTTACTTATGTTTTTGTCTCTCTCTTTTGCACTAAACAATATAAATGATCTACTTCGAGCATCTCCCCGAAATGGACCAGCAAGATCATTGAGATAGTCACTGTACTTGTAACTCGCTCTCTCTCCCTCGTTTAAGTTGTATTTAGGACTATAAAATTAATTTGTTAATAGCCTGAAAAACTAACATTTGTTGTTAAAGCTTTGAATATTTGACAACACCGCACAGGGCAAGGGAAACCACCTTGTAGCTCATTTCATAGGAGGATGACTATAGGAGTGCTATAAGTTAATATGAATTGTGGACCCTCCCTAAGTCCCCCAACCTTGATACCGCCCACGGTATTAAGAAGCCAGATCAGAGAACAAGCCAATATCGACCAATTTCACATAGCACACAAAACTTAGTTTCCCCTGTTCGACTATAGTCCCCTGCCTCACGGCTAGCAGCTAGCTATAGTTTATGTAGGCTACCTATTTGCATCCTCAATATCATGGTAGGCTATATTTCATGTTTATTAGATAGATATGATTTTGATACCATTGGCGCATTTATATATAATTATTTAATGAAAATGTAAACGAAAATACTGATTTTTATGCCGAAAATACGAAATATACAAAAATAGCCCAAAAAGTCGCACATTCTAGTCAAAGTCGCAAGGCGCAACCCCTCGAAATTTGTCTCACAACCTCTCCAAAAGTCGCCCAATTGTGCGATAAAGTCGCGGGCCTGGCAACACTGTGCGGCACCTCAAGAAGTGCCACGATATTGTTTTCCAATATTTATTTTTAGTGTACCCATAAGGTCTGTTTCCCTGTGTCCAAGACAGAGAGAACCAACCTCACTGGCCTGTCTCAAAACCCTCCAATAAACGAAGTCTGGACAACTGCCGTCATTATGTGCACTTGTGTTCGTTATTTCGTAGATAATTTCACGAATCAGTATCGAACACAATAATAAGAATTTTCTTAACGTGAGTCAAAGGTTTCAGAGGTTTGCTTTATGAGATTCGTGTTGATGATACTTCTCGAAGAATAGTGAATACAACTGTTTTCCACCGACATAAATTATGCATATTATATTTGCAGTAATGGTGAACTGAATCATAAGAATAAGCATCATGTCATTAGACCTTATATCAATGCTTAGACTATAGTGTTATGTTTAAAAATGTCAATGCCGTTCCGGGAAAATGTTGTCCGATCTTTATATTCTGATAAGATCTCTAGTTCTACCAGGTACTATAGAGGCCCTGCGAGAACAAACAGGCGGGAAATCTTTCATAGGGAAAGTTAAACCAATTTCCCTGTAATTTCCTCCTGATTATTGTATTGCATTACTTTAATTTTCAAAGCGATGTACTGTATATAATTATTTTCCCTGAATCTCATCATTGTGGTTGTGGCGATTAGGAAACCTATCATCAACTATAGGACTATCATTCCAAATATGTATGAGTAATTGAGTATGTATTTTACCAAAGTAGTTTACTTCTGCTCTAAATTCCTTTTAGGTTAATAAACATCAGTCATGGATATATGGATATGCAGCATCAAGGCATGAACAGTTCTGATAACACTTTGGGAATGTGATAAGTGATATATTGTTATGAATGATATCGTATTTGGCGAAGTTATAAAGCACTGGAGGGTGGACATTACACTTTGGCCTATACACCTACTCTATAAGTCCGTTCATTCTAGGTTGAACAGAATTCGTAACCTCTAACCTCTGTAACTCAAAAAAGGGCTAGAGAAAATGAGCTGTCAATTTATACACATGTTCCCTAGCCAAGTCTTCCTATTTGGTATACGGTACATATTAGCTCGATTACTCTAGTCCTTATTTAGTTACAGAAGTTAGAGGTTACGATTTCTGCCCAACCTAGATTGATCGGACTTGTACAACACAAGTATTACACTATGGTGTAGATTACGTAACACCCGTTATAATAATAATAATAATAATAATAATAATAATAATAATAATATTTATTCATTAGCATTTTACAGTGTTGGAACCACATAATATGTTACAAATATGACATGTACCAGCTTTGCATAATTCCAACTAAGGATAGCCCAATAAGGCCGTTAGGCGTATTTCCATTGGGGTCCTTGTGGGATTAGGTTAGCTGGGGAAAAAGCTGCTCTGGCACTCTCTCCCTGAATCCATCTTCCCCTCATCCTATGACTTAAATTGACTCAGATTCCGTGCATCCAAGTATTTTGGCTCGAACATTCCTTGATTTTGGCCCTGTCACTCTTTCAACTCTGGGGAAGGCACTCGTTACAGGCAGTTCTTCCTTTTGTCCACATCCACATAGAAACAAAAATCGTAGAATTCTCCTTATATAAGACACTAGGCTTTAAGGTCCTTGAACTTGCCCTCCACACACATGTTAAGGGACAGAGGCTGTTTTGTTTGGTCTATTAATTCATTTATTCATATATTTTTTTAGTTTCCTCCCTAGACCTCCATCAAGCTTAGAAAACCACCCCCTAGACCCCCCTTCAAGATAAATTTGTACATTTTTTCGACAGAAATTCCTCTTGAAATTACAGGCTCGCTATCGCTCGCCAAGAAATAATCGACACCTAAATGGCACGAAAGGTCTTAAAATTGACAACGAAATGGGACGAAAGGTGTTAAAATCGCCAAACTAATGGGCCGAACGTCATATAATCTCAAAACTAGTGGGGCTAAACATTAGGGAGAAGGGGGTCCAGAAAAACGGCCTGCCTCCCCTTAAGCTGTTTCAACATAATTGTATATATACACACACGAATACTGACTCGTAAGCACACACACGGCAAGCTATCTGTCACACATGTGCACACTGTTGAGCTTTATCGTAACACTGTTGAACTAGCAATATCATAACTCTCTCTCTCTCTCTCTCTCTCTCTCTCTCTCACACACTTATGTAACAAGAGTGTCACCACCATCCAGTCCAGGATGAGGATACTGGTGTGACGTCACTATGACGTCACAGGCCCGGTATAGACGATCCACAAAATCCTTTATACCATTGTTAATAATTATTTCAGTGACATTGCATTTTACAGGATAATTATATGCAGGTTGGTGATTATTTGTCCATGTTTACCTCAACCCATGCGCCCCCACCTTTAAACTGTCGGCTCATTCTACTTTTACACTTAAACCTACAAATACATTTGTGTCCATTAACCCACCGACGTGTGTACACACACACACACACACACACACACACGTCATACGTAATCAAAGTCATACGAGAGATGTCATCTTTATCCTAGAATAATAGGTAAATCAACTCACAAACTTTCACACCACACACACAACCAACCACACACACACACACACACTACCAACCACACACACACCCACACACATAACCAACCACACACACACCCACACACATAACCAACCACACACACACACACACACTACCAACCACACACACACCCACACACCCACACACAACCAACCACACACACACACACTACCAACCACACACACCCACACACATACACATAAGAAAGAAAAGGTTGTGTTTTTTGTGGTTTTCTGTGTGGGTTATCACTGTGTAAACAAACTGGCAGTGACACATTACTTCCATTCCAGCCTCTGGCTGTAATTCTTAATAATCCGTTTGCTTTTATTATCAGCAGTTACATAGTAACTAGGCGAACAGTAAACCTAGTACATAATATTGATCTCGTCAAACAGCTCTTACATAACCTCATGCTTTGGTCCTTATTATATTATAAGATAATATATAAGTTAGAGTTAAGCTAAAAAACTGTTCCTCTGTACATTTTCACCCTACGGCTGCAATTATCAATAAACCGTTTATTATTATTATTATTATTACACACTCACACACACATTTCATGCTATTCATTATTATTATTATTATTATTATTATTATTACACACACACACACACACATTTCATGCTATTCATTATTATTATTATTATTAACAAATATGAAGTTCCTTGGGTTCATCAGATAAGTTAACTAATAAACTGATTATGCACACCTTGGCTAAGGGGAGATTATTATATATTTGTATATTTATTTAATTACTTATTTTTAGTTTCCTCCCTAGACCTCCATCACGATTAACAAATATACCCTCAAGACCCCTTGCGTTAAATGTGTGCATATTTCGGTAGAAAAATTGCCCCGGCCGAAGACCACTTTTTCCTAAGCTGCAGGCTTGCTATTACTCGCCAGAAAAGAAAACAAAAATGACACTTAAATGGCACGAAAGGTCTTAAATTCGCCAAACTATTACTCGCCAGGGAAGAAAAAAAAACTTTACATTTAAATGGCACGAAAGGTCTTAAAATCGCCAAATTACCGGTACTGTTATATTTGTTAATACAGTATTTAGATTAGGTTGACTCATATATATATTTGTCACAGTAATGTACCGGTACCTGGTAAGCCTGCATTACATCAACATTTAATAGCACAATTTGACATTAGTTTATGTGATGCAATTCCTCCTATGTGTTGTTGTTGTTGTTGTTGTTGTTCCCCAGGCTGTCTGGCCGAACAGCCCCAAGGTCTCGAGCAAGGCCAAGGCCATAAACGAGCGCCCCCACAAAACCCTCCCTGCTTACCACTAACAAAGCCCGGGTGACCGAAGCCACTCGAAGGCAGGGAGCTGAGGAGGGTGCGGAAACGCCCGGGAAACCAAAACCCCACCCAAGGCCCTGTGCCCCTCAGCAATTATGAAGGGAAAGTTGAGGGGCAAGGGAAAAATGTGACGCTTTGGCTCCCAATCTGACAACTTCTAGGTTGGCAGTAGGGAGGTCAATCCACGGAAAAGACGCCGTCACTTGAGATCTAGAAGATATATAAGTAAAAGGAACAGTCAGAGTAAGCTATGGGTATGGCAGAGAACGCTCAGCTCTCACTCTGATAGACCAGCCCATCACCACCCTCCTATGTGTATCACAATTTGCTTATTGTATTATGATTATTATGATATTATATATATTAGCGTAATGCATAGTGCGCTGAATTTCGATGTGAGTATCCTGGGTTCGAGTCCTCTGAGTGCCACATGTATTTGTTGATTTCATTAATTGAGTTTAGAGGTGAAGTTGGTTGGTGTAAAAAACATAATAATTATGATCATAAATACACGAAGGATATAAATCCACATGCAATACAAAAAACAAAAACAATTAACCTCTTGAAGGTTTAACGCGTTTTAGCAGTTTATTTTGGCTATCATTAGACGATGTTATGCAGCTTAGGAAGGATCTGTGGGTACTAAAAGGGTAAATACTATCTCAATCTACCCTTTGACTTCCATATACCGTTACTAATCTGAATAAAATCGTCTAATAGTAGCCAGAAAACAACAGAAACGCGTATTGGAGCTTGAAAGGGTTAATTTCTCAATATATAATGGACAAATATGCAACTAGCCTACTATATCTCTGTGTGACCTCCTGGGTGGCCAAGATGTGTGTGAATTTGTGTTGTTTTTATATTTTAAGAACATAAGAACATAAGAAAATGGGAGTCTGCAGAAAGCCGATTGGCCTAAGCAAGGCAGATCCCTGTCCCACACAACCCCAATTACAAAGCCCAATTATAGGCTTGTGTGTTCATTTTCTTTCCCTATTCGGGCTCTGTCTCGAATATAAAAAATGGGGAGTGGGCCTGAGCAAATAGATAGATAGAATAAATAGATATCTCTGTGTCATAATAATGCCAAGTTTTCATATTTTACATCATATTTCAACATGTCTTCGTAGTACGGTAGCTGAATAATAAGACGAGATACATGGCGATTCACCGCCAGATGAAATAAAACAGTGTATAGTTGTAAGATTTTGTTTTTTTACACCATGCCCGAAAGGAGGGTTATGGAGCTCCGATCTTACTTTCAACCATCTTGACAATTTTACCAACACACTTAAACTTCGTTAGATGGTGAAAATAGCTTCCCGAAAATCTGCACCCAGAGCGGGAATTGAACCCGGGACCCTTAATTGGGTTACGGGGCAGACAGTTACCACAAGACTAATATAGGTACAGTACACTCCAATAAACAATCTTTACACTGGTGAGCTGTAAATAATCTAGTGTGAACGGAATGCATCGGGTGAAACATGCGTCTGTGAGGTATTATCATAAGATTTCGACCCACTTGCAGAATGTTTAGAGCGTTAGTGTAAAGATTGTTTTTTTTGTCGATTGTACCTCACTTAGCCTGGTAGTCTAAAGTGTATTTCCGCATCTTGTTCAGTTTAGGCAAAGACCCTATAGAATTATTTACTATCCTTGGTTTAGGTAACCTATATTCACTGACTTTACATAGTGACCCTGGGAGGTGGTGGTTGGGGTGGTGGTGGTGGTCAGTGTTGTGGGTATGGGCACGGCCTTTCTGTTGACACCTTGGTAATTCGATACGGGTGTTGTAGGACCTGAACAACCTCAGTAGGGAGAATACTCACTTTCGTTTTTTAGCCCTATATATATATTTTTACAGCTTACTCTGTGTGTGTGTGTGTGTGTGTGTTTGACTGTTTATGCGTGTGTGTGTGTGTGTGAGATAGAGAGAGAGAGAGAGAGGTTAGTATCTCAAAGAAATTTTTATTTATTTCAAGGTGAAAAGTAGATATTTTGCTTATTGCACAACAATCATTGTAATATGTTCAGTATGGACATAGAATTACAGACATGTAGTTAAGGGGGAGGTAGTCGCTTTTTCTGGGCCCCCTTCTCCCTCATGTTTAGCATATTAGTTTTGAGATTTTAAGACGTTCGTTATATTAGTTTGACGATTTTGAGACATTTTGCCCCCATTTCTTTGTCAGTATTAAGACCTTTCGTGCCATTTAGGTGTCGATTTTTTCCTGATAAGGCGTCATGCAAGATATCAGAATACAATAACCCCTTCTGTACCGGCGAATTATTTTTTAAATTTTATTTTAGCTAAAACGATTTTGTACAATTTAACCCCTCCTATACCGGCGACGTCTTGTTAACCTTTTCAAGCTCCAAGACGCGTCTTAGCAGTATATATTTAGCTATCATTAGACGATTTTATGCAGCTTAGGAAGATGTTGTGGGTATTAAAAGGGTACGGTAAATACTATCTCAACCAACCCTTTGACTTCCATATACCGTTACTAAGCTGAATAAAATCGTCTAATAGTAGCCCAGAAACAGAACAGAAACGCGTAGTGGAGCTTGAAAGGGTTAATATTATTCTAGCTATATTTAGACGATGTTGTGCAGTTTAAGAAGGGTCAGTGGCCGAGAAAGGGTTAAGTTAGAATAGTTTGAAGCCTGTTAAGGGGAGGTATTTAGTTTGTTCCCTAGACCTCCATCAAGCTTAAAATTACACCCCCTTGAGTCCCTTTCAACATAAATTTGTACATTTTTCGGTAGAAAAATTTCCCGGCCGAAGGCCGGTTCCTCTTAAATTACAGGCTCGCTATCGCTCGCCAGGATAAAATCGACACCTGAATGGCACGAAAGGTCTTAATATGAGGTGAAAGGTCTTAAAATCGCTAAACTAATGGGGCAAACTTTTTATAATATCAAAAGCAATGGGGCTAAACATGAGGGAGAAAGGGGTCAAGAAAAAAATCCCTCAAGTGGAGATCTCCCCTTAATTGCGGGAGGCCCTATTTAAGCTGAATCAAATCGTCTAATAGTAGCCAGAATAAAGTTAAAAGGACGCCACCGGTACTGAAAGGGTTAAGAAGGAGCTGTGGTCGTAAAATGGGTTAAGGGGAGGTTTTTAGTTGATACCCTAGACTTCCATCAAACTTAAAATTACTCCCCCTAGACCCCCCTTGCAAGATAAATGTGTACATTTTTCGGTACAAAAATGTCCCGGCCGAAGGCCGTTTCCCCTTAAATTACAGGCTCGCCAGGAAAAAATAGACACCTGAATGGCACGAATGGTCTTAAAATTGACAGAAATGGGGCGAGGGTTCTTAAAATCGCCAAACTAATGGGGCGAACGTCTTAAAATCTCAAAAGCAATGGGGCTAAACATGAGGGAGAAAGGGGTCCAGAAAAAAATCCTCCAGGTGGAAATCTCCCCTTATAATGAGATAGGACTTTATTTAAACTGGATAAAATCGTCTAATTGTAGCCAGAATAAAACCCAAGGAACGTCGCCGGTACGGAAGGGGTTAAGGGGAGGTTTCCACTTGAGGGATTTTTTTCTTGACCCCTTTCTCCCTCATGTTTAGCCCCATTACTTTTGATGTTATAAAACGTTTGCCCCATTAGTTTAGCGATTTTAAGAACTTTCACCCCATATTAAGACCTTTCGTGCAATTCAGGTGTCAATTTTATCCTGGCGAGCGATAGCGAGCCTGTAATTTAAGAAGAACCGGCCTTAGGCCGGAACATTTTTCTACCGAAAAATGTACAAATTTATCTTGAAATGGACTCAAGGGGGTGTAATTTTAAGCTTGATGGAGGTCTAGGGAACAAACTAAAAACCTCCCCTTAATGGAGGACGACAGGTTTAAGGGAGCCCACCTCGCTTTTTTTTCTCTTTCTCTCCCTCTCTCTTTGGCTTGTATCCATTCGGCCCCATTCAGCCTACTATTTAAAGACGTTAACCCCCATCCATGTGTCAATATTTTACTGGCGACCGGTAGCGAGCCAGCATATTTATACTTTTGGTTTGACAGCAAAATAAATTTGTAAATTTTTAGCTATCGTCAGGAAGAAATTGACACCTGGATGGGTATAAACGTCTTAAAACAGTTGGCTGAATGGGGCCGAATGTATGAAAGCCAGGGAAAGAGAGAAAAGGAGAGAAAGATACAAAAAAAAAACGGTGACCCCCGGGGCTTAATGCCTTCTCTACACACACACACTCTCTCTCTCTCTCTCTCTCTCTCTCTCTCTCTCTCTCTCTCTCTCTCTCTCTCTCTCTCTCTAATCTGAATCTGTATGGCTGTATGTGTTGGGTGCTGGGGTCTGGTGACTGGGTCACGATGGTTAGGGTCCCTCTAGGATGTTTAAGGAGGGATTAACACGGTCGGGGCTCAGTTGGGGGTCTTGTGGGACAGCATGCGTGTTTAAAAACAAAAAACAATATGATCAAGGTCTATAACGGGGACTCATGTATTTTAGATATGTCTTTATTATAATACTGTATATACTAAACTTAGGTAGTGTTAAAAATGATCTTCAATATCAATGTATTACTCATCTAACTATATATGTAATGACATAGTTTAAGCTAGAAATAGGGTGAAGATTGCGTATGCACCTTCGCCCTTTTGAGATAACGTAACTATGATACTTGTGTAACATTTGTACTTTTCTCAATAAAACAATCAAATCAAATCTCTCTCTCTCTCTCTCTCTCTCTCTCTCTCTCTCTCTCTCTCTCTCTCTCTCTCTCTCTCTCTCTCTCTCTCTCTCTCTCTCTCTCTCTCTCTCTCTCTCTCTCTCTCTCTCTCTCTCTCTCTCTCTCTCTCTCTCTCTCTCTCTCTCTCTCGAACATGTATACGAGCTGGAAAGAGAAAGAGTCTGACGGCGGTTGAAATATACTGGTACCGTAATACATCCTTTGATAAGAGTGGCAGTAATTAATATTATCCCATTCCCAATAACACATTTATAGCTATATTTGTAAATTTAGTAACACCTCGACTAATATACCTAATATATACGGTATATATATATATATATATATATTATAAGAGCCTAATATCGTACATCTTTGTTTTGTTTCGCTTTTCTCAATGAATAAAGTATAGTACATGTTAACCCTTTCAAGCTCCAATACGCATTTCTGTTTTGTTTTCTGGTAATTATTATACGATTTTATTCAGATCAGGAAGGGTATATGGAAACCAGAGGGTTGATTGAGATAGTCTTTACCCTATTTAATACCCACAGATCCTTCCTAAGCTGCATACAATCGTCTAAGGATACCCAAAATATACTGCTAAAACGCGTCAGAGCTTCAAGGGGTTAATTTACACATTTACACACGAGTGTGTTTGAGTGTGTGCGTGCTTATTTGTGGGATTAGAGTAATAATAAGAGGATATGGTACAGTCGCGCTAATAAGTGATGTCTCGGCACCTAGTATGTTTTGATCAATAATTGGTATCAGCAATATCTAAGCTTCATTTCTTCATATCGAGTGTAATATACAAACATGTTCCCACACTTACCCACCCTATTCAACATCTGACAGACATTAATACAGCACAGAGCAAGCCAAACGTAATGACAGCTGGGACATGACTTATTAGCGCGACCGTACTATACAGGAAGAGGAAGTATAGGTGATATAAACAGGTGCATAGTCTCGTATCCAAAGAGGAATCCTATTATCACTTTTGATTACAAGAGAAGTCAGCTGATCACACACTCTATTTATTAAGGGGGGATGGGACGGTTTTCTGGACCACTTTCTCCCTCATGTTTAGCCCCATTAGTTATCAGATGTTAAGATGTTTGCCCCATTAGTTAGTCGATTTCAAGACCTTTCGCCCCATGTCTTCGTCAATATTTAGACCTTTCGTGCTATTTAGGTGTCGATTTTTTCCCCTGGCGAACGATAGTGAGCCTGTAATGTTGGAAGAACCGGCCTTCGGCCGGGAAATTGTTCTACCAAAAAATGTACAAATTAATCTAAAATGGGAATCTAATGAATGTTTTTTTTTAAATTTGATGGAGGTCTATGGAGGAAACTAGAAAAATAATGAATACATGCAAAAATCGCCCAAAAAGTGAAATTTGTAAATTTTTCGGTAGAAAATGTTCCGGCCGAAGGCCGGTTTCTATTGAAATTACAGGCTCGCTATCGCTCGCCTGGAAAAATAGACACCTTAACGGTACGAAAGGTCTTATTATTGACAAATAAATGGGGTGAAAGGTCTCAAATACGCCAAACGGACGTCTAAAAATCTCAAAACTAATTTGGGTAAACATGAGGGAGAAGGGTTAATACGAGTCTATAGAGAGGGTTTAGATTCTTAAATAAACCTTCCCCTTTCGCAGCGCCGTTAATGGACGAAATAACTTGAAAAATTACGTTACCTTGAGAAATGGGTATGCTAATCCGTGTTAAGGGGGTTACCTGCATTGTTTCTCTCCTTTTCTCTCTTTCTCTGGCTTGTATCCATTCGGCCCCAATCATCCTACTATTTTAAGACGTTTATCCCCATCCAGGTGTCGATTTTTTTTTCCTGGCGAGCGATAGCAAGCCAGCATATTTTTGTAAATGTTTTTGACAGCAGGCTAAATTTGTACGTTTTTCGATAGAAATATGTCCCGGCCAATTCCTCTTGATGATTACAGGCTCGCTATCGCTCGCTAGGAAAAAATCGACACCTAAATGACACAAAAAGTCTTTATATTGACAAAGAAATGAGGCGAAAGGTCTTAAAATCGTCAAACTAATGGGCCGAACGTCTTAAAATCTGAAAACAAATGGGGCTAAGCATGAGGAAGAAGAGGGGCCAGAAAAGCGACTTTGTGTGGAAATGTTAAGCCCGTTTGTTCTAGCCCTCCCTGAGTTACATAAGAACCAAAGAGTACCGGCATAGCTTTACTTATTTGATCTTTGGCAAAGGTTCAAATTTTTTCCCCGAAAAATGTACAAATTTTAATCGAAGGGGGGTCTAGAGGGTATTTTTTAAAAGCTTGATAGAGGTCTTGCGAGGAAACTAAAGAAAATAACACTAAATACATACATGAACAAATACATACATGAACAATTACATACATGAACAAAATATACATACATGAACAATTACATACATGAACAAATACATACATGAACAAATACATACATGAACAATTACATACATGAACAAATACATACATGAACAAATACATACATGAACAATTACATACATGAACAAATACACACATGAACAAATACATACATGAACAAATACATACATGAACAAATACATACATGAACAATTACATACATGAACAATTACATACATGAACAAATACATACATGAACAAATACATACATGAACAATTACATACATGAACAAATACATACATGAATAAATACATGCATGAACAAATACATACATGAACAAATACATACATAAACAAATACATACATGAACAAATACATACATGAACAAATACATACATGAACAAATACATACATGAACAAATACATACATGAACAAATACATACATGAACAAATACATACATGAACAAATACATGCATGAACAAATACATACATGAACAAATACATACATGAACAAATACATACATGAACAATTACATACAAGAACAATTACATACCGTACATGAACAAATACATACATGAACAAATACATACATGAATAAATACATGCATGAACAAATACATACATGAACAAATACATACATGAACAAATACATACATGAACAAATACATACATGAACAAATACATACATGAACAAATACATACATGAACAAATACATACATAAACAAATACATACATGAACAAATACATACATGAACAATTACATACAAGAACAATTACATACAAGAACAATTACATACCGTACATGAACAAATACATACATGAACAAATACATACATGAATAAATACATGCATGAACAAATACATACATGAACAAATACATACATGAACAAATACATACATGAACAAATACATACATGAACAAATACATACATGAACAATTACATACAAGAACAATTACATACCGTACATGAACAAATACATACATGAACAAATACATACATGAATAAATACATGCATGAACAAATACATACATGAACAAATACATACATGAACAAATACGTGCATGAACAAATTCATACATGAACAAATACATACATGAACAAATTCATACATGAACAAATACATACATGAACAAATACATACATGAACAAATACATACATGAACAAATACATAAATGAACAAATACATACATGAACAAATTCATACATGAACAATTACATACATGAAGAAATACATACATGAACAAATACATACATGAACAAATACATACATGAACAAATACATACATGAACAAATACATGCATGAACAAATACATGCATGAACAAATACATGCATGAACAAATACATGCATGAACAAATACATACATGAACAAATACATACATGAACAAATACATACAAACCTCTCCATAAGGGGAGGTTTTTAGTTTGTTCCCTAGACCTCCATCAAGCTTAAGGGGGGTGATCTGTTTTTGTTCTGTCCTTTTCTATCTTTCTCTGGCTTGTATCCATTTGGCCCCATTCAGCCTACTGTTTTAAGACGTTTATCCCCATCCAGGTGTCAATTTCTTACTGGTGAGCGGTAGCGAGCCAGCATATTTTTAATTTTTGTTTGACAGCAGGCTAAATTTGTAAAATTTTCGATAGAAAAATTTCTCCGGCGAAGCCGGATTTCTTCATATAATGCTGGCTCGCTATCGCTCGCCAGGAAGAAATCGACACCGAGATGGGGATAAACGTCTTAAAATAGTTGGCTGAATGGGGCCGAATGGATACAAGCCAGAGAGAGAGAGAAAAGGACAGAAATAACAAAAAGCAGGTCACCCCCTCACAATTACACCCCCTAGACAAGACAATGTTTGACATTTTTCGGCAGAAAAATTTCCCGGCCGAAAGCCATGGCAGTTCCTCTTAGATTACAGGCTCGCTATCGCTCGCCAAGACAAAAATTGACACCTAAATGGCACGAAGCATTCATTCATCGTTTCGAGTGAGATATAGAAACATGTTCCTATCTTTACACACCGTAGTCAACATCTGACAGACATTAATACAGCATACAGCGAGCCAAACGTAATGACAGCGGTGACACGACATATTTGGCCAACCGTACCCTAGCGCTAATACGTCATGTCTCAGCTGTCATGACGTTTGGTTCGCTCTGTGCTGTATTAATGTCTGTCAGCATTGTATGGAGAAATCCAGCTTCGCCATCGAAAAATGTACAAATTTAGCTTGCTGCCAAACAAAAAAAAATATATATATACAGTATATGCTGGCTCGCTACCGCTCGCCAGAAAAATATTGACACCTGGATGGGGGTAAATGTCTTAAAACAGTAGGCTGAATGGGGCCGAATGGATAGAAGCCAAAGAGCTTAGGGGGAGAAAGAGACAAAAAACCGAGGAGGGGCCCCCTTAATACAGCACAGAGCGAGCCAAACGTAACGACAGCTGAGTCAGGACTTATTCGCGATATCACATGAGAGCTTTTATAGTCAACATTCGATGATCAACATTTTTCTGGTAACTTTTCCGGAATAATTTGCACTGGTATCGGAAACTAGACTATTGGTAGATGAACTTAAGCAACCGAAATATTGTATATGTTAACCACGTAAGCTGCCAGACCAGTGTTGAGGATAAATGTTGAGTGAAAAACCGCTCGGGTGATACCGGCTTTATTCGCGCTAATAAGTGATGTGTCGGCACCAAGTATATTTTGATCAATAATTAGTATCAGCAATATCTAAGCTTCATTTCTTCATATCGAGTGAAATATACGAACATGTCCCTACACTTACCCACCCTATTCAACATCTGACAGACATTAATATAGCACAGAGCGAGCCAAACGTAATGACAGCTGAGTCAGGACTTTATTCACGCGCCTGTATACCTTATCGATCGAGAGGTGACGGAAGGCTGACGTGTCTCTTTCCCATTGAGAGTTGCCATTAATCCATTGAGCACCAGCGACGTGTGTTATATTTAAGTCTAGCAATCTAGCTGTATTTAGACGATATTATGCAGCTTGGAGGGATCTGTGGTAGTTAAAGGAGTTGGTTGAGGTAGTTTGAAGCCTTATTATTGCTAGAGGTGCTTCCTAAGATGAATAAAATCGTCTAATATGTACCAGAATATGATGAAAAGGACGTCGCTGGTACTGAAAGGGTTAACCCCTTCTGTACCGGCGGCGTTTTTTTCATTATATTTTAGCTTTATTTAAACGATTTCGTGCAGTTTAAGAAAGGCCTGTGGTACTGAAAAGGGTTATGTGAGGTAGTTCGATGCCTTATTATCGCTAGAGGTCCTTCCTAAGCTGAATAAAATCGTCCAATAGTTGCCAGAATATGGATGAAAAAGGACGTCCCTGGTACTGGGCGGGTTAACCCCTTATGTACGGTGGCGCTAATAAGTCATGTCTCCTACTGTCACCACCATCACTAATGTCATCATTATCACTACAACTATCATTATTACTTGTCACCATCATCACTACTATTATGACCATCATCATCACTACTACTAGTACTGTCACCATCATATCTACTACCTGGTACTGTCATCATCATCACTGCTGTCATCATCACTACAACTACAATCATCATCACTAGTATTATCACCATTATCACTGCAATTACCATCATCACCAAGATTATCACCATTACCACTACAATTACCATCATCACCACTATTACCACCATCACTTCTAATGTCAACTAAACTAACTTAACCTAACAAATACCGGGCGAGATATTTTCACCCCCAGAACGAAGGCGTTCTGTGTGTGTGCTCCTACGGGGCACACACACGCAGAACGCCTTCATTGCAGGGGGGGGGGGGGGGGGAACCATATTTTGGACCTAAAATCATAACTATTGCACAAATTCAAAAAATATTTTTTGACTGACGTTCGCATTCACGCAAGAAATGTCTGTGTGAAATTTGGTGAAAATCCGTCCATCGGTCTAGGAGGAGTTTGGAGACAGACGGACGACAACAACGACGACAGACATTTTTTTTGTGTGGTACCGTACCCACTATACGGGGGGGGGGGGGGGGGACGGGGGGCGATACCAAACTCTGCTTACGCAGAGTTGATAAAGAAAGGAAAAATGGAAAATCTTCTATGTTTACGTTAATATGTGAACCTTGACATACGCAAGTCTAAACCCTCACTGTAATTATCGTTACCATTACGAACTAGGAAAAACACTTAAAGGATTTTGTAGAGAGTAGAAGCACTGGGAGAACAAGGTTGGAGCACACTGGTAGAAGCACGGTTGTCTTGTTTCTTGACTACAGGGACCCTGGGATAATCACACTTCCCAGCTAGGTTCAGGCCCAAACAATTCCAGCATACGTTCTGCTCTGCTCTTTCACGCCCTCGTCTTAGCGCGACACACTTGATCACTATTCACGCTGAATCTGGAGGATGACACTAAAGGATCCCCTGCACTCGGTAAGCACAAAGTATTTCCGGGCGTAGGTGGACAATTAAGATTTTCACTGTCCTGAATCTCGATATAGAGTACCATACTTTGATGCAAGCCTAGGCTTAGGTTGGTTTGGCAGGTTTGCACAAGTCGTACTTAATTAGTACTTCCACTACAAATTTTTCCTGGAATGTTAGTGAGGCTAAGGATTCAATCTCCTTCCCACTTTTGTTGGTGCAGTCAGAGATGAAATCAAGAGGCCTACCCTGTGTTCGATTATGAGGCTCGATCTTAGTCCCACATTTGGTGCGGACACGGATTGAGCTATTACTTGACCCACTTTTGTTGGTGCAGCTAAAGAATAAAGAATTCCCTTCTTCGCAATAATCGATACTATTCCTTCTTCCTTCTAACCTAGGAGTTTCGAGAACAGAACCCAAATATTGTTCTAAGCCAGCAGGCTGATTGCTTGATTCTACTTTGTTCAGCGCGTATAGTGACTCTGTTTTTGTCGGCGTTTTAGTTGCCCGGTTTCGGTGCAAGAGACACTCTGGCTTTGTGTTCTTTCAGGGAGCCAGTCGCACTAGGGGTTATTTGCACTTGGAAATTATGTGGGGGTGATGCATGCATTGATTTCACTTTGGTATTTGGCTTGTGCTGGATCTAAGGGATATTTGCATATGGCATTTGAGGCTTGTTATGCCACGTTGTAATAAAACATGATATAATCTGATTCCGATTTCCACCTTAGGGATCAGCGCTAATCAACAACTTGGGTTCCTCTCCGCTGGGAAACAACTAGCCTTAGCTCTATTACTTCACTCAAATAATAATCAATGTACACAAAATACACAGTATATAATGGTTCACATGTTTATTCCTTAATAGCTAGGGTACATTCTCAATATGATGTTGGAAAATAATATACTGTATAGATAACATATAAATAATAATAATGTTACATATAGTACATACAAATAATAATACACAGAGATGTTAAGTCTCAATCACAATAAGTAGTGTCCTGAGGAAAATAATGAAAAGCTATAAATATGGCTTCACTCGGAGTAAATAATAGTTACTGCGCCTAGCATACACGCGGTACTGAAGGTATGTAAATTAAGACACTACTTGACTTCAAAACGAATAATAAGTTATGTTAATTTGAACTAGAAATAAAACTCTAATAACTCAAAGAGTAATAATTATGAATATAAATTCATGAATAGGTAAGATTTAGATCAGGGATTCCCAAACTCTTCAGCTCATTGACCCCTTAGTGAAGTTTCAAATTATTCATCGACCCCCAAACATTTAAAAATAAGAATAATATAATATGTTGTGAAAAAAGAAACGTATTACATGCATATTATGATAAAATAAATATGTGGAATTATAGTAGTACCTTAATATTAGTATTAGTAGAGTTAATGTCTTCAATTTGTATTTCCAAGTCAAATGGTGTAAGAATTCATTCAGGCACTTGCATTTTCTCCAGGTCTTCAAAGCGCAATTTAAAGTCTTCAATCAATTTGTCCAGGTGTGCGTATGTTTCTATGTCACCATCTGAAATGCTTTCACTTTCTGCCGACTGTTGTAAGTTCGAAAAGTACTGAAAATATCTGTGCCATTGACGCTTTAAACCAGCCTAGTTTGCCTTGGAAGCCCAGTAGAATTGTCCTGTCCTGAATAATGGTAACATCTTTACCCTGCAGACATTTCTGTACCTCATTAAACTTTGAATATACTAGGTCTGCCAAATAGAACAGAGCATTCTTTCAGCTTTTCAGCTTTTCACATAGATATGGGTCTACATCTTTTGAAACGTTCCTCACCTAGCCATTCATAGATCCCCTAGCCATTTATCGACCCCCTTTCGACCCCTGGCGATTCATTGACCCCTTGGATGGTCAATATCGACCCCTGGGGGTCGATATCGACCACTTTGGGAACCCCTGATTTAGATAGTAGTCATGTATGTGTGACTGAATTTCAAAGCGAACAATAAGTTAATGCAACTTGAATAAAAATAGAACTAGAATAGTTTAAATAGTACACAAATGAATTACTTCATACAGCATGACAATAATAATAGTCATAAATGCGTGACTGATATGAGAAATACTCTGTGAATAAACTATCTATGATTGATGTATAGTAGGGTCATTTGCTTGGAATCCGTGACCATTTTGTTCCTACCTTTTTCTCTCGATGGATTTGACAACCTGAACCATTTTAAAGGAAAATTAGCTCCTATGCCCCTCTGAAAAATTACGGCTAACTCTGCTAGAGCCCAATATTCAAAATGGCCGCCAACGCCATCTTGAAAAACATGAAATGTAATATCTCTGGCATCAGATGAGCTACAAGGACGAAGGAGGTGTCCTTTTTCACTAATTCTGGCATTACAAATCCACTGGAATGGTTATTGTATTGTATTGTATTGTATATTGTATTGTTATTGTATTGTATTATACTAATTGTACATACTAATCTGCCACTTCACTGTCACTACATGATTCACTGTATGAGCCACTATCAGAATCACTGTCCTCACTTTCGCTGCTATCATCACTGTTGTTCTCTGCCTGCGGTGTATATCTAATATTACTTTTTTACTGTTTCAGATGGATCGCATGCCCATCTGATGAAAATCACCGACTTGTGAAGTGACCGAAATAATGGATAATAGAAGAGAGAGTGAAGAGTTACCAGACAAGACATTAAATGAATACGAGTGCATTTTACTCTGTGGTAAGCGATGTACCGCAGATGATCGTTTGGAAAACATTACACCTGAGAAGTGGGAATCCATCCGGGAAAAGTCTTTACAATGGAAAGAACTTGATAAGTTTCAACATATACATGAAAATGTGGATTGGGAGAAGGGACCAAAGGGTCACCACATGCATAGCACTTGTTACGCATCATTATCCAGCAAGCGCAAGCTCTCTCAAGCCGAAAAACGCAAACACAAATCCGAGGAACGTCTTGAAAGAGATGAAGCATCAGATCAACAAGACCCTTCCCCAGAGGCCAGTGCACCTAAAAGGCTCCGCTCCAGTATGGGTGTCCTTCACGATAAGACTCTATGTGTGTGGTGCATGAAAGGGGCATACAAGAGTAGTGATCGTGACAAGCAGATTTTACTCCTATCAACAGTAGATGCCTGTACTAAATTCAAGTTACATACTGTCCGTCTGGAAGAGGAGGTCATGAGATAGAGACTTGACACTCTGATTGCATCCATCCCAGATAGTCAAACAGCATTTGGGTTGGAAATCCGCTACCATCGTGCGTGCTGGCGCAAATATGTAAGCGACCACAAGCCCCTTTCAGATGAAAGCACTCAACATCTGCAGCGTGTAAACCTCCGAGAGGCCCAAGCTCTCTTCTTTCATCATATTCGTCAAGTCATCTTCAAAGACCATGAAATTCGCACACTGCAAGGCCTGCTGCAGGACTATAAGCGCATTATCTCAAATCACGGACATAACTCAGTAGTAAAATCCAGCTACTTAAAGGAAATTCTCGTCAATGAATATGGGGAAGACATCGGATTTCATGAACGCATTCAAAAGAATGTGAGTGAATTGGTATATGATACAACAGCAGCAGGTACATACATCAAGGCTGCAATATCTTCATTGGGTGTCAGCAATGATCAGTTGGTGATGAATGTTGCGGCACGACTCAAAGAGCAAGTCATCAGGACAAATACTATTCCCTGGCTCCCATATATACACGAGTTGGAGAGAGAAGAAGACCTCAGTGAGCTCCTACTGAAGCTGCTCACATGGCTGAAACACCCAAATAAGTCTGCAATTTTTTTTTTTTTTTTTCTATGTGATTGAGGGAGGCAAAAGGCATAACTGCCTATAGCGAGTGCCTCCCCCATAGTTGAAAGAGTGACAGGGCCAAAATCAAGGGACGTTCGAGCCAAAATGCCTGGACACACGGAGTTTGAAGCAATTTAAGTCATAGGAAGAGGGAAAGACTGATTCTGGGAGAGAGTTCCAGAGCTCAGCTGTTGAGTAGAAGAAAGTTTGAGAGTAACGTTTCACTCTTGGGTTGGAGAGTTGCACAGAGTAGGGGTGGGATTGAGTTGCAAGACGGGTACCACGTGCCCTACGTAAAGGAGGTGGTATGCACTAGGATAGCTCTGAGGATGACAGTCCATCCGTCCGATCGATTGCATCTATCCTCACAAGCTACATCACTGGAAAACGCACTGCATTTGAGATAAATCTCTCTGTCTTGCTACATGGACTGACCAAGAGTAGGGAGATAGTCGACATAATGCACAAAGATGGACTGGGCATCAGTTACAATGACGTACTTATGCTGCGAGATTTTTGGGTGGTCAATGACCTCAAGTGCTCATCTGATTGCCCCTTCGAACTAGCTGAGGGTAAGCCTGCTATCGCTATAGTCGGCAACGATGACTTCAAGAGCGACACACTGACCGGTGCTGGCCAGTCACACCGCACTAATGTCATGTTTGTGCAGCCAGAATCATTTGATACAGAACTTCCTTCCGAGAATCACGAGGATAGACCAGTTCCCGGTGCCAACTTTGCATCAAACCTCTCGACAACTCTCAAAGAGCTCGGAAGTGAAATGCAAAAAGTCAACCCATACAAGACAGCGAAGCGTGGGGAACCACCTCTCAGGAAGCCACCAGCTGATCAAAGTACTCCTCCTCCTGACACATTGGTGCAAAGAATTCGTGGTGTGATCCATGCATTGGCCAGGGCGCAAGATAACCTAAGCCAGAAGAACAGACTGTGCCTGGGTTTTCAGGGTTTCACGCCAGCATGTTAAATGCAGATGAGAAGAGTCGAGCAATATACCACATGACCTATCCCAACCCACCCAGTAAGACAATTCTCAATGATGTGATGTGTAAGCTTGCAAAATCAATCGAAGAAAAAAAGATGCCTTTTGCAATCATTGTTGCTGATCATCCTGTCTACGTGCTCATGCTAGAGTTGAAAAGTGAGAATGCTGAGCTGTTCAGCAAAATCTTACCATTCATGGCACCCTTCCACATCCAAATGTCGTTCATCTACACTATATACAAGAGGTTTAAGGGATCTGGCATCTCAGATGTGTTGGTGGCAGCTGGTGTTATAGCAGACGGGTCTGGTGATCAGGCCCTTCGTGGAAAACATGTTAAGCGTGGGGTTCGCTGCTTGCGACTATTCTACGAGACTCTGGTCCACCATGTCATAGACAAACGTTTGGAAGATTCCCCTCTATCTGAAGAAGTAAAGGCATCCTTGCCAAGCTTCGACATCCGATTGATGCACAGGAACTTGCAGATGAACATGCAGAGCTAGAGAGAAATGCTGAGCTGAAGGACCTCGATGATGCTCTCTTCAAGGACTTTGAGGATGCCCCACAAGCAGAATACTGGATGTCATTCATGGAAATGGTTGAGGTTCTAACTCAAAATATCCATGCAATCAGAACAAGCAACTGGACTGAGTTCAAGTCCTCACTCAAGCTCATGCTTCCTTTGATGCAAATCTATGATAATGACAAGTATGGTCGGCATCTCCCCGATTTCACCGCAGTGCTTGATACCCTTCCTGTCGATCAGGCTGCATTCATGGAGAGTGGTAAGTTTGCACAGTCAATGACAGGAAAACCATATTCGTGTGTCGCCCTCGACATATGGATAGAGTCAACAATGAATAAGGGCTCTAAGCTGAAGTCTGGTTGGTTGGCCATTCTGAACAATGAAAAGCAGCTTCTTTCAAACACTCGGAATGTGAATAACATCAATCGGGTGAGAACAAAGGTCCATCGCCATGCTAATCGCAAGAAACAAGGAAAAGGGAAGCATACTGTGTAGTTGGCAGCACTGCAAAGAATCTCACCACAGGCAAGCTTGTGACAGAGCTCACATGCTCCCATGCAGAGGCAGATACGGCAATGCTCACCATATATAGTGTGCTCCGGTCAGACAGCTACACAGCAGCTGTCGTTCTTCACACAGAGGACACAGACAACTATGTGCAAGCGGCATATGTTGCTCAGAAGACAACAGGAATCCTGTGTGTGAAACGCAAACGTCAGCTTATCAATGCCCGATGTATGTGCAGTGAGGCAATGACTGCATCCATCATACCACTTCATGTCCTCACTGGGTGTGACCACAACTCTGGCTTCTATGGAGCAAGCAAGAAGCTAATCGCAGATCGTCTGGAGAAGTCTAAAGAGGCACACGACCTGCTAGCAGCATGTGGTACACAGCTCCTAGTCACAGAACAGGTCATCAGTGATTTGGAGTTGTTTGTCATTCGATATGTCTATGGTGATACCAAAAGCAAGACCCTGGGAGATGCGAGGGCAGCGAAGTGGAGAGCTCAGAAGAAAAAAAGCACTATCCGACTTGTGCCTGACTTGGACAGTCTCCGTTCACACTTGGAGCGTGCAAACTATCTTGCATATTTGCAAAAGCATTATCAGCTCCAAAGTTACCCCTCACCGATCGGCCATGGATGGCACCTTGTAAATGGCCTATGTCTGCCTGTCCGTTCAACCCAGCCCCCACTTCCCCCATCCATACCACTACCTACAAATCCGCAGGCAGAGAACAACAGTGATGATAGCAGCGAAAGTGAGGACAGTGATTCTGATAGTGGCTCATACAGTGAAGTGGCAGATTAATATGTACAATTAGTATAATACAATAACAATACAATATACAATATAATACAATACAATAACCATTCCAGTGGATTTGTAATGCCAGAATTAGTGAAAAAGGACACCTCCTTCGTCCTTGTAGCTCATCTGATGCCAGAGATATTACATTTCATGTTTTTCAAGATGGCGTTGGCGGCCATTTTGAATATTGGGCTCTAGCAGAGTTAGCCGTCATTTTTCAGAGGGGCATAGGAGCTAATTTTCCTTTAAAATGGTTCAGGTTGTCAAATCCATCGAGAGAAAGAAAAAGGTAGGAACAAAATGGTCACAGATTCCAAGCAAATGACCCTACTAGTACCCAGATGATGAGAATAGCATAAAAACTAGGTCTGAATAAGCATTCACTGGTTCTTACGTGTAAGTGCATGTATTTATTCCCGGAAAAACATATGTACCGGTATATCTCTACATAAAGGATACAGGAGACTGTACTCGACGAAGTATATATGTTTCCCCACGATAGTTGTGTAAAATAATGTTCTCCCTTAACAGAGTAACGGATAATAAATAAGATAGGGAAGAATGTTTAATCTTCGATTAGTACGTTAGAATATGAACCTCAATATACCAAGTTAATCCTAGTTGAAATCATTGTTACCATTACGAAACAAAAGAACACTTAAAGGTTTTAGGTAGAAAAAGCACTGGTAGATAGTCTGGCGAGCATGTTTCACTTGCTAAGTTGTCCAACGGTTGACCACAGGGACCTGGAGGCTTTGCACACGCTCACTAGGTTCTGGCCCAAACAACTCTATGCGCCTTCTTCTATCTTCTTTCTCCACGACACTCTCGATTACTCTCTGCACTGAGTTGGTTTGTTAGTTTTACTCGAGATTGACTAATATCAGTTTGGTACAGTGATACCAATCTAGAGTCTAGATCGGCATCAGGGCTACTAACTTTACCTGAGGTATTGGTACTTCCTGCATGCGTGTTGGCAAGTCCCCGAATTACCGGATGTTGATTACTTAGTAACAACGCAGGAAGTTCCTCACTAGGTTAGATTTGACTGATCTATTTCTAACCTAGGGATCCTGATATTAAATTCCACAGGAGGAATAAAGCCAGGAGGCTGATTGCTTACTTTACCTTTGGTCAGTGCAGGTAGTAACCCCTTTTTGGTCGGCATCAGGTAGCTTGGATCTCCGGTAGTAGGGATGTGTGTGATATCTTGATTTTGATCTTCGGGATGGAATGAGTTGCACTAATATTGTCTTGACTGTGTGAATTGTTTGAGAAGGATGCTTGGGAAGTTTTGGTCTTGTTGTTTGTCTTAGATTTGACCTGATGGTGATTTAGGAGTGAATTGCTACTTTGAGGGATTTGTCTAGAGTTGGGTTTTCCTCATTTTTAGTATTGAGGGAATAAGTTGGTTCTGAAAGGGCTCGTTTGTTAGCATCGCTAATACTGGTGGCACAATTGATTTGGTACCGGTACTCTATTGGGGGTTTTGATAACGAATTCGCATAACATCAGGCTTGTCACTATTTATCACTGGTGGGTTTCGGGGGCTGTAGGAGTTCTCCCTGGAATCCCTGGGATTCCCGCACTCAGAGTTTTGTATGACTATGAGGGCTGGTCCAGGGGGGGGTGTTTTCTGGTATGGTTGAGTCCCGTTTTCTAGCTTGCTGTTGATGATGGTCCTAGGTCCTTGAGGGTCCGGGTTGTGGTTCCTGACTTCTTATAGTAGCAATGCGGCAGATTTGGTCTGAGGTGTTACATGAAGACGGGAGCAGGTGGTTGGATACAATTGGCATATCTTGTCCAGACCCCGTCATCTCAAGGCTGTTCTGTTATTTCTGGCCTGGTTATGTCTTCATTATATGCACTAAGGTGGTATGTTAACACTGGTTTCAGATATTAATTTTGCATCTCTGTGTACACTTCACTATGTATTTGATAGTCTATAGATGCACATTGTTGCAGTTGATGGTTAATTTGCATAGGCCTAGTGTTGCTGGAGTCATGAGTGTAAAGTGTGGCCACGTGTTGATTCTGAAGGCTATCATAGTTTCCCCTGTCGATTGCATTTTCTCTGGTGTCTTCTCCATTGTTGTTATCTTTGGATCGGCTTCTGTTGTGGTTGCACGTCCTTATTTTTGTAATGCGGATTGGTTGGTCTTGCAAGGTAGTTATCGGTGGTAGGCTAATGGGTTGGTGTCTGGTTCTGAAACAACTTTATCCTCCGGCATCTTAACCTTTGAAGTGCGCATGGGGGGTATTAGACACCTCTGCCTGTGCGCATGTATTTGAGCTGTTTCCATCACTAAAATATTAATTTTACCATAAATAGCATTAATACTTCTCCATATGCGCCTATTATAGGTTGATTATAAAGGTATTAACCTGTTACAACAATAAAACAAGTGGAAACAGCGTTTGGATGGTCAAAATCGGCGATACAGGCCGGGAGTTACATAATGTATGGCTGAGGCAACCTCCTTTCCCGCCAATTTTCCCCAAGGCTGGAGAGACACTGTCGATCGATACTCTCTCTAAGGGGGGGGCGGCCGCCCCCCCCCCTTAGTGACCAAAATTGCGCCCTTACACCTGATATATATATTTTTTTTTTTTTTTTCTATATTCCAACTTACTCCCTCTCGGGCATAGGCTGAGAGCCTGGACATTCACAGCTGTACAATGAGCAGTGAAGCCTGTGAGGTCTTGTTCCAGTCTAGGGAGTGAGGCATGTGAAGCACGTAGCGTACAACGAGCACCTGCCATCTTGCCTTCACATGAGGCACGGTGCTCACTCATGGTCCGAAGTGATCCCATCTCTGAAGCCACCTCGTTCCCGTGCTTCACTGTCTCACTCCCTACACTCGAACACTCACTTTTACACACACAACGCCACCTGTTGAGCAGCTAACTCACCAGGCATTGCACCCCTATAGCATATTTTGAATATGGAAATATTCATACAGTGCTATTTAATCAGGGAACAATGAGGGTATTTTATTAGCGTTTTCGGTGGGCTTTGTGGTAATGCACTGATACTAGGTACAGCACAAATTCCATCCCAATAATATCTTCCCATTGATACATCGGGATTTGAACCCGGGATCTTTGGATTACCAGGCCAGTGGCAAGACCACTCCGCCACACCTCCCCTCTGCATATACTGCATTTTATCTGAAATACAATACATATAAAGAATATTGTGTGAATTATGGCGCCCCTAAAGTATATCAGCCCCCCCCCCCCCCCCTTAAGCCTGAGCTGGATCCGCCACTGTATAATTATATCCCCTGTAAGATGGACAACCTATATGCCAGTAGCCTATATTGAAGGACTTACAGGATTGACCACTCAATTTAGGGTTCATCCGACTCCGAGGCCTTCTATTTATCTCTTTAGCGCTATTTTTCTAGTGGTGTGCAGCTAGTCCATCCACTAACCTGCTTCACCCTTAGGTAAGGTAACAGTACGGATTTGTATAAGATTTACTCCCCTAGACAGGTTGCCACACAAGGCTGATGAGTCCCATCCACCCGGATTTTTATAAGGTCTCCCCTAGATAGGTTGCCGACCAAGGCTAACGGGTCCCATCCACCCGGATATACACCGCACCCTCTAAATATGTCCGCCTTTGGATGAGATCGAACCCAGGTCAAGCAGGTTCACACGTGAGCCGCGGCGGTTGAGTGGATAACTCCTCCACAGTGCATTCAACCGCCCCGGCTCTATCCAATAGTATCTGTGGCTCTATCTCTGAAAGTTTGAATGACTCGGTTTCAGTTTCAGACTCTCAGAGTGACATCAGACTTGGCCATTGGTTCACTTTTGGGATTTGGACATAGATGTAAACAAATATTTTGTGGAAGTGAATAGTATTAGAAATATAAAAGAATGCTACATATATTGATAGTTTGCTGTATGTTACTTCTCTAACAAAAATATAAATGAACATAATTATCGCCCGGTGGTACATGGCAGCGTTATCGTTGGTAAACAAACAAGAACGTTGCCGCGAGACTGTGAGTAGTTTTTATATATTTGATGTTATTTGAATAGTACAGTGTATGTACCTCTTTTAGATAATTGTATGGTAATATTGTCTATCTATGTTGGTTATTTGGAGGGAAGAAAATTGTTTTATGTTCGTAAATACGAGCTTGGATGTATGAACAGTTTTAGCGCCAACTTCGCCAAGGCCAAAAGGACGTACTGTAAGGGATAGCCTTAATAAAAATCATACGTATGAAAGGGATTAGCGTCGTTAGCCTATTATCAAAGGTAACAATATAACACTGGAAAACAATTTAGACTTTAGGCTAGCTAGCCTATGTCCCATAGCCTATAGGCCTAGCCTAAGATGTTAGTGGCAATGATGAGACGGTCTAGGCTAATCTTTTAAGAGGACAGTTAGGCTAGGCTACAATTTTTTTTTTTAGGGCCTAGGCTAGAGTTACAGTAAAGAACCGGAAAAATGTTATTTTAATACCACAAATTTTCCGAGTGTTTTTTTATAAAAGAAATTGTTCATTTGCATCAATAGGCCTATATAGTGTTTGACAGTTTGTAATTAGCCTAATTAGAAATCTCGGGAAAATCTATTTTCCCCATTAGGCCTATTGATTGATGTTGAGACCCCCCCCCCCCCCCGATAGTGATTTGAAAAGACATTAGCCTAACCTAACAACCTTACCTAACCTAACCTAGTATTATGGGTGGGGGGTGCTGCCCCCACACCCCCGCTGGTTGAGTACTAATCCCTTAGTAAAAAAAAAAAAATGGCTGTCGATTATACGAAGGTGAAAGAAAAGTCGATGAAGTCTACGGTGTTTACTCTGCAATCTTCAGCTTTGATTGTACATTGATAACGGGAAAGTACCGTATTGACAACCTTGTTACGAAAATTAAATTTTAGTAGCATACTTTTATATTAGGTTTTTCCGAGGGTTTAACACATTTTCATATGATCTTTAGAGCTGTCGATAACTGGAAGTACCGTATTGACAACCTTGTTACGAAATATAAATGTTAGTACCATACTTTTTTATTAGGTTTTGCCGAGGGTTAAAACAAATTTTCTTATGATCTTTAGAGCATATAGGCTAGATTCAATATTTATCTTCAAATATATCAATAAAATTTGTGGTATTAAAATAACATTGAACCAAAGAACCTCGTAATTACTGTTAAAAACTTAGGATAATTATCGCGAATAGACTCGCAGCGTTGTTATACATAATTTATTAGGGAAAGTGAAGCTCTATGGAATCCTTATAGGCTAATATACTCACATAGATTCCGTTGTGGTAGAATAGTTTTGATAAGTTTTGTAACTCGATTTTGTCGATAGGGCCTATAAATAGTCCCGCGCGTAGGCTAAACAAACTCGGTCCCGCAATCTTGAGAGCTCTGCTACGGACGTGTTCATGTTTACAAAAAGTGTTCGAAATGGAGTAGGCCTACACTCGCTACGGTTACGGTAAAGTGTTATGTTCTACAAAGATGTTATTGTATGTCTAATATATATATGAACCCACAGTAGCTGGCATGCAACTTGCAAGGGCTAGTGTTGTATCCCACGTACTGGGTCTAGGGCACTCTAGGGTTAGGTTAGGTTGTTTGGTTAGGTTCATATACTAGGTCTCGGAAACAAGATTCGTAGTTGCGGTAGTATTTACATCAAAACTATAGTTAGCCTAACTATCAAAACTATTCTTCCACAGTGGAATCTATGTGAGTATATTATAAGGATTCCATAGAGCTTCACTTTCCCTAATAAATTATGTATAATAACGCTGTGAGTCTTCAAAAAAATTACCACCTAGCCTAGCCTACTCCTGTTTTCTTTATTTTTTATTAGGCCTATTTTCTTTATTTAGGCTAGCCTATTTATCTTATTTTAAAGGTGTATTAGGCTATGGTGTATTTCATTGTTAGAAAGTGAGGAAAGCAGTGTTTTTATTGTCATTATCATTGTTATCCTAGTTGTAATTTGAATTTTGGATAGCCTACCATACCCCAACAATCTAGCCTATCTAGGGGAGAGTTGGGGCCGGGGTAAAAAAATAGGGGTTACACTTTACACTTTTTTGTATTCCGTCCGTTAGTGACACAGTTGAGCTGGGGCTCCACTGCGACCAGGCAGCTCCCTTTCTTCCACTCTCCATTCCAGAAGTCGGTTGGAGTTGGTGCTGGGGTATCCTGGTGTTGGTGGCCGCAGGGTGTCAAACGACGCTGTTTTTTTTAGTGATAACGCAAATGAACTTTTTGTATAATGATAACAGAAACTCCCCCAACCCTTTTTTTTTTAAAGAAACAAAAAAGGTAAATTGACATAATTTTGGTCTCCATATTTTCCATCTTGATTGCTTTTAGATTGCAGGAAATACTGTTTTAGACACCTAAATTCTCAACAAAATCACGGGGGGGCATGCCCCCGGACCCCCCTAGAGCTCACGCCTTCGCCGCTCCGTCGCGCTATAATGATAACAAAATAATAAACCATAGGCCTAATGATAACACAATTCATAGTTTGTGGATTGACACCCTGGGTGGCCGGTCCGGTATTTTGGCCAGCCACATGTCCAAGTGTTTCTTGAAGGTGTCTGGAGACACCCCGGTCATGTTCCTGAGAGGGGCTGGTATACAGTTGAACAGTCTGGTTCCATTGTATGTAAAGCTGTGATGGATCAGGGATTTGATTTTTTGTGTTGATCCTGGCGTAGTCCTCACATAGCACAGCCTCCCTCGCCTTTGGTGTTGAGTCTCTTGGATGTTTGGATTTGATACCTTTTTTTCCAAAATCTTGCAGACGTAGATGATGTATCTCTCCCTACGTCTTTGAAGTGAGTACAGCTGCAGCTCCTTGAGTCTCTCCCAGTAGTTAAAGTGTTGAAACCCATGGATTTTACTGGTGAATGTCCTCTGGGTGGCTTCAATTTCTGTTATTTCTCCTACTTTTTGGGGAGACCAGAGCTGAGAGCAGTACTCCAGTCGTGGTAGGACCGTGTTAACATACACCTCTCATTTCTTGTGTGGAAGGTTCTCAGGACCCAGCCTGCTATTTGTTTTGCTGTTGTTGTGGCTTTGGTAATATGCTGGGAAAAAGTGGCGTCACTGCTCATATTTACTCCCAAGTCCTTCACTGTGTCCTTGGCGGTAATTTTTTGCTGTCCACTTTTGTAGTTGGTGTCGTTTTGTAGTGCTCTCTTGTTCCCGTACCTTAGAAGCTCGAACTTGTCTCCGTTTAGGGCCATGTTGTTTTCTTCTGCCCACTTCAGGATTTTGTCCAAGTCTTGTTGTAGTAGCTGTGCATCATGTTGTGAGGTGATTTTCTTCATGAGTCTGGTGTCGTCTGCAAACGATGAGGCTGTTGAGTGTTCCAGGTCCCTGTCGATGTCTCCTATCATGATGAGGAATAGGAGAGGTCCCAGTACTGATCCTTGTGGTACTCCGCTGATGACCCCACCTGCTTCTGATAGGCTTCCTTGAACTGTGACTCTTTGTTTTCTGTTGGTGATGAAGCTGTGGAGCCATCTTCCAAGGTCTCCCCCTATTCCCAGTGATTTGAGTTTATGTAGAAGGATCCCATGGTCCACCTTGTCAAAAGCTTTGGCGAAATCTAGATATATGACGTCTACATTTTCTCCGTCTTGAATATCCTGTAGGATTTTGTCGTAGTGTGATAGTAGTTGTGAAAGGCAGGAGCGGCCTTGTCTAAAGCCATGTTGACCCTCGTTGAATGCCTCGTTATCTTCCAGGTAGCTGACCATCTTAGCTCGTATTGTTCTTTCTATGATTTTAATAAGATGTGATGTCAGCACCACTGGTCTGTAATTTTTGGCTATGCCTTTACTACCCCCTTTGTGTATTGGTGTGACAGTACCTTCTTTTAGGGATTGTGGTACATATCCAGTTTGGAGGGACTTGCTCCACAGCAGTTTTAGAGGCAAGGCTAGCTGATGTTTGCAGTTTTTTAGCAGTTGGGCATGAAAGCCGTCTGGTCCTGCCGCAGAGTTTGGTCCAATCTTGTCGATGGCTGCTATTACGTCCTCTGTTGACACTGTTACCGAGGAGAGTTGATGTGGTGTCCCTGGAGCGTTGTCAAAGAAGGTCGTTGCATTATCGATTTTCTTGTCTTCATTTGGCGGGCTGAAGACACTTTCGTACTGCTGTTTGAGTATCTTGGCCATTTCGGTTGGGTCACTCTCAAGTTCGCCCGTAGGTTTTGCAAGTGGTCCTATTGTTGAGGTGTTCCTGAGTCTCCTTTTTGCGTATGCATAGAAGAATTTGCTATTTACTCGTATGTTTGCAACTGCTTGGAGTTCTTCACGTGTTCTTTGCTCTTGGTGTGACTGGATGAGTTTACGTTCAACTTCATCGAGCTCTTCTTGTAGTTTGGTGATAGTGTGCGCATAGCTGGTCTTCCTTTGCTTGGCTCTCAAGTACGTCCTTTTCTTCATTAGTATTTTTCTATCTCTGGGAATCTGCTTGATCTGCTTCCTGCTTGATTTGGGTGGTATGGTGTTTTTACAGGTCTCCAGGCATTGTTTCTGGAGGATACTGAGAGTTTCGTCGACGTTTTTATCTTCGAATAGTGCCCTCCAATCAGTTACCAGTTATTTGGGTAGCCAAATATGGGAATAGGCTTAGGCTAGCCTAGGCTAGGATAGGCTAACTCTGAAATTTAAATTAGAAACAAATCAAATAGCCTAGGCTATGTGAATAGGCCTAGGCCTATCCGTGCCAAGTTTTGGCAAAAGTTGGCTCGGATTTGAGCATTTTCAGAGTAAAAAAAAAAAATTGGAAAAATATTTTTAGCTCGGATCTTACCTAGGCTAGGCTATTTTCAAATTAAAAAAACAGTACCGGTACCATGAAATTACCTAAATTCGGACGGGGGCAGCGGGGCTATAGGCTACTTCGGACATTTCTGGATAAAAGTAGGCTATGTAAGCTACAGGTAGGCCTATAGAAAAACGACTCTGCATTATGGAAGAACACCGCAGACATAGGCCTACTTGTTTTTCCATAACATCATGTATTTAGGCTATCCCATAACTGGTTCATTGTACCGTATACCGGTATGTTTTCTAGAGTGTCGAAGTTATCTCCCCGTCCGGAGTTACCGGTACGTCATGTTACCGGTACACAGTACACTTAGCTTAGATAGAATTCCTTGGCCTTGATAATTTTTATGGACTATAAAGTAATAGACCCTATGCAAACATGTGTTCCTCGCCTTGTTAGCCTAACTTCAAAACTCGAAAGTAACCTAGTAGGCTACCTTTGAAATTAGGCAACCTACGGTATATGAGGAGTTCATTCTTACCTGGTGTTCTTACTTGGTGGGCTTCCCAGACCCCAGAGCTAAGTGGTAGGTCAGGGTCCACGGAAGCCACACACTGCTGATGCGCCAGCCCAAAGATAATTTAAAATTTTTAGTAAAAACAGGGAGTACTGTATAGAAATCTATGGACTGGAAAGTGCATCATAAGCAACTACGTTAACAAACAAGGTACAAGTATAAGTGGTTGAGGAGGCCAGAAGGTGTGACATCGAGAACAAAATCATGAATATTCATATAAAACTCCTGCAAGATAGTCGGAAAGGGCAGCCTTGAAAGATAATAGGTTAGTCAGGGATACCAATTCTGTGGGCAAAGAGCTCCACAGAGACACATATCTAAGATTAAAAAATATTTTTCTTATTTCAAGCTGGCATCTCGAGTGAGCAATTTTATATGGGTGACCCCTGGTTGCAAAATATTGGGGACGATCAAAAACATCTTCAGGAGTTCATTAACCCCTTATTGGCGGCGCTCGACTTAAGTCGTGCACCAATTTGCAGCAAGTTAGGAGCATTATTAAGGCTTTTAAAGGGTTAAAATCGAGTGCAAATGGCCGGGAGCACAGCGGGCCAGACAGCCGACTCCCAGGGCTTACCGCCGCCCATTAACTCATGTTCCCTGTGTTCTCGAGAGGCCGGCAGTGTAGCCAGTAGTGAGCATAGCTGGGAAAAATATACCGATATATGCTAAACTCCCATGTTCGTGGCATCACTGCAAGAGAACCACGAGTGCTACGTAGCTCGTTCTGGTCTCATTTTGAAGCTTTTAGTGCCTAGTTTTTTGCTAAATAATTTTGTTTTCATGCAGATGCTTGATTTATCATGCAGGAGGGCCTGAATATGCCCAAATGAGCCCAAAACACCCCACTAGACAAGGGTTAATGCCTGGGATTGTATTACTGTAATAAACTTGACAAAGAGGTAATGATTTATAGCCTAATGATAAATTATGAGTCATTCTAATATTTTCGGTAAGGATGTAGTATTCGGGCGTATCACCAGCTTTGTTTACACTACTTGTACGCTCACGATCACGTTCCCGCCTATTTTGACTGCCGTTGGATACAATAATAGGTGCCTTCACTCCCCAATGACTTATTGTCACCATCATATATATTGCCAGCAGGGGGCAAATAATAGAAACAAAACAGTCAAAATAGATGGGAACGTAACCGCGAGCGTATGAGTAGTGTAAACAAAGTGGCAATACGCCTGTAGGCTATACAACATCCTTCTTATTTTTAAATTTATTGTTTTTTTTTGTTTTTTCAGGATGCTATGTAACTATGAGCACCATACCCAATGGTTCATCTGGAACCAACCTCCGAAGATTTATATTTTCTGAAGTGCCGGAGGATGCTCAAGACTCTTATCAGAAGAAAATTCAAGCACTAGGGGGTGTGATTGAGTCAACTGCGAAGAACATCTTTGCTCCTCAGTGTACACACGTCATCGCCAAGGTCTTTACGTACACAGAGAAAGTCCTGAGTGCATTAGCTGGAGGTATGGTATCTACATTTAATACAGTAGAAAAAATTGACACCTAAATGGCACAAAAGGTCTTGATGTTGATATAGAAATGGGACGAAGGGTTTTAGAATTGACAAACTAATGGGGTGAACGCCTTAAAATCTCAAAAGCATTGGGGCTAAACATGAGGGATAAATGGGTCTAGAAAAAAATCCCTTAAGTGGAAATCTCCCCTTAATACACCCTGATAAGAATGGGCAAGAATATAGTTACCGGGTGTACCGCCCGTCTCACCATCATGTTCCCGTCTATTTTGACTGCCTTTGGATACAAAAATACATTACCCTAACTAACCAAACAACCTAACCTAACCTAACCTCGGCGGGTGCCCGACCCCGAAAGGGGTTGAAATAGGGGAGCTATCCCCCCGCCAAAGGCGGCTTTCTAGGGCCTTTCCTAGCTGATGCTGAGAGGATTGGGTTCTAGTCATGTGGTAATGGGCTGGTCTATCAGAGTGAGAACTGAGCGATCTCTGCCATACCCATAGCTTACTCTGACTGTTCCTTTAACTTATATATTTTCTAGATCTCAAGTGACGGCGTCTTTTCCGTGGATTGACCTCCCAATCTACCAAGATTGGAAGCCAAAGCGTCACATTTTTCCCTTGCCCCTCAACTTTCTCTTCATAATTGCTGAGGGGCACAGGGCCCTGGGTGGGGCTTTGGTTTCCCGGGCGTTTCCGCACCCTCCTCAGCTCCCCGCCATGGAGTGGCTTTGGTCACCCAGGCTTTATTGTGGTCGGCGGGGAGGGTTCTGTGGGGGCGCTCGGTTATGGCCTTGGAATTGCTCGGGGCCTTGGGGCTGTTCGGCCAGGCAGCTTGGGGAACAACAACAACAACAACCTAACCTAACCTAGTATTATAGATTTATAAGTATCCCGGTATATTTTATTGTAAGTATTTATAGATTTACCTAATTGTAGTTTACAGGAGTTGAGCTAAGCTCGTGTTGTCCCGTCTCTCAGTCTACTTTTTATCCAATTTTTTCTTGAAAATATGGATATTCCTTGCCCCTACCACCTCCTCCTCCAGCCCATTCCATTTGTCAATACATCTATAGGGGAAGCTAAACTTCCTGATATCGTTCTTGCAGGTAGGTCTTTTTACTTTGTAGCTGTGGCCTCTAGTTATTCCTGTATCCATAATTAATATATCCTCCCTATCCAGCCTCTCCAGCCCCCGGGTGCATTTGTACATCATTATCATGTCTCCCCTCTCTCTCCTCTCTTTTAGACTCGGTATATTTAATTTGTCTAGCCTCCCTTCATATGGCAGTCCTCTGAGACTTGGAACCAATCTAGTAACTGCTCTCTGGATTCTTTCTAACTTGTGAATATGCTTCTTTAAATGCGGGGACCACACCACTGCTGCATACTCCAATCTTGGTCTAATCATACTCTTCATAATTTTCGCTACCATGGTCTCATCCAAGTAGTTCAGAGCAACTTTCATATTCCCGGCCATTGCATACATTCCGCTAAAGAGCTTGTTAAGATGATTTATGTTGTATGTCGGTAGTGGTACGGTACACCCGGTAACTGCATCCATCCCTAAGAATGGACCTTTATTTTTTATCGCAGTGTATTAACCCTCCACCCTCTATGTATTATATATATATTCCTCGAAACCCGGGTGTTTTGGCCGAAAAACGTCTAGGCTAGGCTACCGTATATGTGTTAATCTGACTGCTTCCCGCATTCCCGCGCATCCCCAAGCGTAGCTGTGTTATTTACCTGTAGAATGGCATTAAGTAGAGCTCTCCAAGTCAACTGGTTGAGCTGTGATGATGATTTCATTGGAGATAACTTTATGGCCAAAACAGCCACTTTACACTACTTTTCGATACTTAACAACAACATACAGGCACACACGAACAAGCGACGCTCTCCTTCTTGTGGCCGGAGATGCTGGGCGTCGGTCCAGCCGGCTGTTGTTTACATGCGTCGGACCGACGCCTCGCACACGAAGCTCACAGGCTTTCAACCACTGGGCGTTCAAGAGCCCTTCCGGGCAGCTGTTATATGCTTTTTTATGGGCGTTCAAGAGCCCTTCCGTGGTGAGAGGGTTAAGGGGAGATTTTTAGTTTGATTCCTAGACCCCCATTCAAACTTTAAAAAAAAATACCCCCTTCGATATAAATTTTTAAATTTTTTGGTAGAAATGTGTCCCGGCCAAAGGCCGGATCCTCCTACATTACAGGCTCGCCAGGAAAAAAATGACACCTAAATGGCGCAAGATGTCTTAAAATTGACAGAAATTGTGCAAAATGTCTTAAAATCAACAATCTAATGGAGCGAACGTCTTAAAATCGAAAAACTAATGTGGCTAAGCATGAGGGAGATGGATGTTCAAAAAATAATCCCTTTAGTGAAAAATTTGCCCTTGATCTAATTCTGTCAGATTCAATGCCTTATACCACACGACTTGCCCTAACATACCGGCACCGCACTTCTCAAAAGGGTAGAGTCCAAACTATTATGTCTCATTAACCCATTATGTACCAGCGACGTCCTTTTCATTATATTCTGGCTTCTATTAGACGATATTATTCAGGTTATGAAGGACATTTACCCATTAAAAGGCTACAGACTATCTCAATTAATCCCCTTAGGCTCTACCATATATCCTTCCTGAGTTTATTAAAATTGTCTAAATATAGCTGAAATCCAATACAAAAGATGTCACTGGTACAGAAAGGGTTAACTCTCCTCTTCTTACTAATTCTCTACCATCTCTCTCTACAGGCCGCAATGTTGCATCTCTCGCTCTTCTACTGCTATTGCAATAATCAGTATTCTTCAAAGCTTTCTCAGTGTGTATCTCCTATACGTAGAGTCTGTGGCACCTGCCTTTCAACGCATTCCCACCCCTATTCTGTTCAAATCTCTATCCCAATAGTGAACTGATTTAAGGGTTAATTTCCTTTGTTAATTGCAATTTGCGTCCTATTGTAATTTGAAGGTACGGTACCGTACAGTATTTCTGCCATGGCTTATTACAGTACCGGGCGTTTCCGCACCCTCCTCAGCTCCCCGCCATGGAGTGGCTTCGGTCACCCAGGCTTTATTGTGGTCGGCGGGGAGGGTTCTGTGGGGGCGCTCGGTTATGGCCTTGGAATTGCTCGGGGCCTTGGGGCTGTTCGGCCAGGCAGCTTGGGGAACAACAACAACAACAACAACACCCTCATCCAGCTCTCCTGAGCTATCAGAAGAGACTGGATGACTCCGTTGTCGACGCCTGCCCGGGATGTAACACAGCACCCCATACCATTAAACACATCATAGAAGACTGCATTTCACACAACCACTTACGCCAACAACACAATCTACACTCAATGAGAGCTCTGTGGGAAAGCCCGATCGTGGCCATGGCCTTTCTCAGGGACTCGGGGCTGTTCGGCCAGGCAGCTTAGGGAACAACAACAACAACAGTACCGGTATAGTATTAGCTTAGGATTTCTGCGAGGAAATGCAGTGTCTGAGATGATGTTGACGCTGAATTTTATTATTACTGTATTATTATTAATATTATTATTATTGTCCTTGTCCCAATTTTGGTTTGTTTAGTTTGCAAGTTTTACATTTTAAATTATCCTTTCAGGAAAGTGGCTAGTGAGTCCAGACTTTGTGAACGATAGCTGGACAGAGAAGAAGTGGCAAGATGAGTCCAAATATGAATTACCCAACTATGGGAAGGTGGCAAGCTTCTGTCGTATCCGTCGTGCAGAGCGCAGACAGGGGATATACACAGGCTGGACGCTCTACATTAAACTCTCTAATTTACACATTACAAAATCTTTCCGGAGGTAAGTAATTAAGTTCTGCTTTTCTTTCTTTTCTCTTTGACTACAGGTACTGTACATGGTGTAAGACAGAGAGCTCACAGGTCCATTGAGCAACAACTGATTGGATGAAAAATGCATATATGTTGGCTACATGCATACTGAAACAAGCTGCACACCTGTCCATATATTGCAAAAATATGGAGGGGGTCCTGGGGAACTCGGAGGAGTCAGGTTGCTTGAGCTCCTCCTTGTCCCTCTTGCACACTGGGGTCCCCTGCATAGTGTGGGGGAAGTCCTCTCTCTACACTAACCAGTCCAACCCTCTTTCCCCTGACATATGAGTCAGAGTCCCTGAGCTCCCCTGAGGAGTTCGGGTGAATCATCTCCTCCACTCTTCCCCTATAGTGTGTTAGGGTCATCCCTACCTGACTGACTCGGTAGTTTGTTCGTCCCTACCTGACTCTAGCTCAGTAGTTTTCTCTGTTGTTAGCAGTCCCCCTGGTATAGTATCTGAAAGGGATGTTTCCGGGTGGATGGGACTCGACAGCCGTGGCGGGCAACCCATCTAGGGGAATAAACCCTAAACAAATTACCGATGGGCGACATGCTAATCTGTGCCACTTGCAGGTGGCTATCTTTAAAACAGATGACAGATAACCTACAAAATATATATCAGTACCGGTATATATTAGTACTGTATAATGGCGGGTGCCCAACCCCGAAAGGGGTTGAAATAGGGGAGCTATCCCCCCGCCAAAGGCGGCTTTCTAGGGCCTTTCCTAGCTGATGCTGAGAGGATTGGGTTCTAGTCATATGGTGATGGGCTGGTCTATCAGAGTGAGAACTGAGCGATCTCTGCCATACCCATAGCTTACTCCGACTGTTCCTTTTACTTATGTCTTTCCTAGATCTCAAGTGACGGCGTCTTTTCCGTGGATTGACCTCCCAATCTACCAAGATTGGAAGCCAAAGCGTCACATTTTTCCTTTGCCCCTCAACTTTCTCTTCATAATTGCTGAGGGGCACAGGGCCCTGGGTTGGGCTTTGGTTTCCCGGGCGTTTCCGCACCCTCCTCCGCTCCCCGCCATGGAGTGGCTTCGGTCACCCAAGCTTTATTGTGGTAGGCAGGGAGGGTTCTGTGGGGGCGCTCGGTTATGGCCTTGGCCTTGCTCGGGGCTGTTCGGCCAGGCAGCTTGGGGAACAACAACAACAACTGTATAATGATTGTTTCAATTTAATGAATACCTAGTGAATTGAGAACAAATGATTGTTGTTGTTGTTGTTCCCCAAGCTGCCTGGCCGAACAGCCCCAAGGCCCCGAGCAAGGCCAACGCCATAACAGAGCGCCCCCACAGAACCCTCCCTGCCGACCACAATAAAGCCTGGGTGACCGAAGCCACTCCATGACGGGGAGCTGAGGAGGGTGCGGAAACGCCCGGGAAACCAAAGCCCCACCCAGGGCCCTGTGCCCCTCAGCAATTATGAAGAGAAAGTTGAGGGGCAAAGGAAAAATGTGACACTTTGGCTTCCAATCTTGGTAGATTGGGAGGTCAATCCACGGAAGAGACGTTGTCACTTGAGATCTAGAAAATATATAAGTAAAAGGAACAGTCAGAGTAAGCTATGGGTATGGCAGTTGATAGTTCTGTACTTTAGCTGTGAAGAATAAATAATAATTATTATTCGACCAACTCATAATAAACAAAAATGTCACTATAGGTAGTCAATAATGTTATTTTAATTTTGTACTCCAGTCTTTTATTTATCTGACATAGACCTACAATCAGACTTCATGTAGGCAGAGCAGGCCACAGAATCACAAGAGCACCAAGGAAAGAAATGATAAGCCATAAGTCATTGAAGCTGGTGGACAAGTTTTGTTACCTAGGAGATACCATCTCTGCCAGTGGTGGAGCCGAGGCTGCCACTGTCGCTAGAATTAGATGTGGCTGGGGGAAGTTCAGAGAACTGCTGCCAATTCTGACCATGAAAAGAATGCCTCTCCCCCTGAAGAGAAAGGTATACAGTATGCCTCGTGTTAGAAGTGCAGTGATGTATGCTTCAGAAACATAGGCCGTTAAAGTAGAGGATGTCGACAGAATGGAACGTACCGTAATGAGATGAGAATGGCGAGATGGATGTGTGGGACCAGGCTGCAGGATAGAATAACAAATGATGAGCTGAGGAGACGTTTAGGTATAAAGAGTATTAGCGAGGTGATGCATACAAGTAGACTGGGATGGTATGAACATGTGGAGAGTATGGATGAACAAAATTGGGTGAAAAAATGCAGGTCTGTGATTGTGGAGGGAGCTGCACCAAGGGGTGGACCGAGGAAGACCTGGGATCGGACTATACGTGCCGATCTCAAATCCAAAAAAATTACAAGTGAAGCAGCCCTTAACAGGGTTGCCTGGAACACCGCCATTAGGACAAGAGACTGAAACTGCACGTATGTGTGGAGCATTCAGTCTTATAATTTTATGTATGTATAAACATAACTGAAAACAAAACAACTGGAAATGCACACACCTTCATACTTTTATTTCGCTCATATACCGTACTCACTTTTGTACCATATGTACTGCTGATTTATGGAAAGGTGGCAATATTTATGCAGTGGCAACTTTGTCATGGTATTGTACATTAACCCGTCCAGCCCCGGCTAGTTTTGTAATGTTTGTTCACCAGAACCCGGCCGGTTTTCAAATTTTTTTTTAATTCCAGAAACAATAGCGAATGGGTTAGGAATGAAGGAAAAACCACGAAAAACCGCTCAAAAAGCTTAAAAAATGGTCCTACAGAGCCCCCGAAAACGTATTTTACAAGAGTAAAAAATTGAAGGCAATTACCCCAAAAAAACAAGTTATTGCGCGCTCACGCGCACGCACGTGGACTTTGAGAGTTTTCAACCATCGGCACGGTTGCGTGGGATACGTACACAGTTCCCATACAAATCTGAGCCCTCTTGAGTGGCTACACCTGAGGTTACGGTCGGCGCAATTAGGGTGACGCGCCAGGCGCGTCTCTGGGGCTGTGCGTTACATACATCGCCGACGCGTCAGGCGCGTCACTGGGGCTGTACGGGTTAAATAGGAGTCAATGTTGCTACAGTCAAAGAAAAGTCTAAGCTTTCTTTATATTGTGCGGTATTTTGGTTTGTTTGTTTTGCAAGTTTTACATTTTAATTTCTGCAACCAAAGACAAATCTGCTGGTATAGGATTGCTTATGTTAATCCCATCAATAACCACCCCCTTTTTTTTCCTGTCAGAATCGCAGTGGTGGGCGGAGCGGATGTTACATCGTCAACGGAAGCATCGAAAGCGCACCTGGTTATCAGCGACCCGGAGACGGTTGCCACCATCAGGGAATTGGTGGGCCACAAAAAACCCATCGTGTCCATTACTTACTTGAAGGAGACACTGCTCATGGTGGGTGTTGAGATTGGGGGTTATTAATCAGTTTATCTCTCTCTTACTTTCTGGTCTGGTGCCCCATGAATATTCTTTCCTCTCACTTAAACATTAGGCTACCATAGTGCCGTGGGAATATGAACATGATTAGATTAATATCCAGTATTTGAGAATGGATAATAAGTCGTAGGCGTGTGCATAAACCTTTAACCGTCTTGGTGGTGTAATGGTTAAGGTGTCTAAAAATCTGTGTGTGATAACCCGGGTTTGAATCCTGGTGGATCACATACTGTATATGCTTTCATTAATTTCATTGGAGGAGTTTGGTGTTGTGGTGAAATTAATAAAAAATAGATTATTACCAGATGCCTTTACCACAGAGGGGATGGCCACGATTTAATTGTCTCCTTTCTCTTCTGTCGTCCATCAGCCGGTGACCCTCTTCCCACCCAACACCACTCCTCTCCATATACTCAACATGACTCAACCACCTCAAGGTGTTCCTCTTCACACTCCAGCACATCCACACCACATCCACACCACATCTCTCAAACTTTCTCATTTGTCTGTCCGTCTGTCTTCCCATGTGACTCCCCACACACTTCACAACTAACTCATTTCAACCCCTCTCACTCTTGATTTATGCCTCTCCAAAAACTTCCATGCTTCACTCCTGTGAAGTGGGATCTGGCATCTCGTAAGCAATAGGAACCGAAAACACTCTCCAAGATAAGAAGTACCCAGATGTGAACTTAAGCTTTTTATGGGGAAATATGCAAAAGGGAATGGGAAGTCGGCAAGTAACCCACAACAAATCTAACTACAGTACTGTATTACCAATTTTGACACCCGACTCAAGACGGAGCAAGAATAAGGAAAACGCAACCGAAAACAATCGTCAATTCGCTCACCATTATTGTATTTTTGTGTTTTTACAGAAAGCTGATCCTGCCAATTATCATCTATTTCTGCTGGGCAAGGAAGGAAACAACAACAATGTGACAAACCCGACGCGAGAACGTGAGTATTGGCCGTGTTTGTCTGGGCCTATATTATATTCTTAGCTAGTTAAGGGGGGTGACCTGCTTTTTATCTCTCCTTTTCTCTCTTTCTCTGGCTTGTATCCATTCGGCCCTATTCAGCCTATTGTTTTAAGGCGTTTATCCCTATCCAGGTGTCGATTTATTCCTGGTGAGCGATAGCGAGCCAGCATTGTATGGAAAAATCCGGCTTCGCCGGAGAAATTTTTCTATTGAAAAATGTAGAAATTTAGCCTGATGTCAAAAACATTTATAAACAGTTACTGGCTCGCTACCGCTCGCCAGGAAAAAATCGACACCTAGATGGGGATAAAAGTCTTAACACAGTAGGCTGAATGGGATCAAATGGACACAACCCAGAGAGAAAGGGAGAAAGAGAGAAGAAAACAACGAGGTGGGCCCCCTTAACCCCTTATTGGCGGCGCTCGACTTAAGTCGTGCACCAATTTGCAGCAAGTTAGGAGCATTATTAAGGCTTTTAAAAGGTTAAAATAGAGTGCAAATGGCCGGGAGCACAGCGGGCCAGACAGCCGACTCCCAGGGCTTACCGCCGCCCATTAACTCATGTTCCCTGTGTTCTCGAGAGGCCGGCAGTGTAGCCAGTAGTGAGCATAGCTGGGAAAAATATACCGATATATGCTAAACTCCCATGTTCGTGGCATCACTGCAAGAGAACCACGAGTGCTACGTAGCTCGTTCTGGTCTCATTTTGAAGCTTTTAGTGCCTAGTTTTTTGCTAAATAATTTTTGTTTCGTGCAGATGCTTGATTTATCATGCAGGAGGGCCTGAATATGCCCAAATGAGCCCAAAACACCCCGCTAGACAAGGGTTAAAGGACACAAGTTGTATGCTGTCTACATGGACTTGGATATAGCCTATGACAGAGCTGATAGAGAGGGCATTCATAACATTGTTTCCTTTCAAAGAAACAATGTAATATATGCCTTAACCCTTCCTACCCGGGCTGCCTTAGGTAAGGACAGCTCGGAATAAGGGCCGCTACCCGGTCTGCCTTACCTAAGGCGGCAGCTTAATAGCCTAATTAAGCTTGGTCTGAACGCCGTGCGTACGACGTATGTCAACAAACCCAAGCGTTGCGTCACCGCACCTCCGAAAACAAGAAGGAGAAGACTTCAATGTTATTGTTCTGACGTAAGACGAAATTAGTGTCTGAAAAGCCCCCATATTGGCAACATCTCTGCAATATTTGCTCCACTGAAATCGTCATCACAACTGAACCAGTTGACTTACAGAGCTCTACTCAACGCCAAAATACAGATTGAAAACCGCACTACGATTTTAGATGAGTGGGAAATTTCTAGCAGTGAAAATAAACATAAATACGGTAGCCTAGGTCTAGACGTTTTTCAGCCATTTCGCCCGGGTACGGGCGACTGTCCTTAGCTAAGACTGCCCGGGTAGGAAGGGTTAAACACTGGCATATCTTACTTCATAATTCATGGGAGACTTAAAATAGATTGTGTTCTTTTATTTATAAATTATTATTTTACTTAAGCGTTGTTTCCATATAGTTATTTGTTTTTTTACTGTGTTCGTATACGTTTTGGTTTGTTTATTTTGCAAGTTTTACATTATAATAGTTTGTTGATTTATTATTTTAATGATATTTTACTTTGATTTTGTTGGGAATGTTAAGCCGGAGTCACAGCTTCAAAAATTACACTTGATCAGAATTCGGCTGCCTAACATAATCTACCTTCAGGCTAGTTACCGATACCAGTGCAAAAAAAGTCCCAAAATAATACGAGAAAAAAACTTGCTCGTGGAAAATTTACGGAAAAAGCGCTGGTGTGACAGCGGCTTTATTGTAAGAGTGGACAGTATACTGCTGACTTTTTATCATTGTTTTATATACCGGTATGTATTAATTTGCATAAATTATTTAGGTGGTCTGACTGACCGCTTCTTGGACTGTTCGGAATACACAACACAGTATGAATTATTATATATTTTTCCCACCAACCAACTTCACTTCCAAACTCAATCAATGAAATCAACAAATACATGTGGCACTCCAAGGACTCGAACCTAGGATACTCACATCGAAATTCCGCGCACCTATGCATCACGCTATCAAGACAGTTAAAGAAACATGCACAAGCCTATGATTTATTATGCAGTTTCGAATCCTGCAACACCGTGAACGACCGCAGCAGTGCAAGTACTGGTATTGAGCTGGATACACAGGCATAGTTTGCCTTTTTCCAGAGGATCTACTGTAAGAAACTGTAAGAAATATTAATCTGAGCATGTACATACTGTATATTTCAACTGCGCTATGGTAGCCTAATGTATAGACGAATGGAAGGAGTAATTAATGGGGCACTTAACCCTCGGGAAGGCCTTGCTATAAATTGTAGTTTATCAACCACAGAAACGTGCGTGCTTCTGTAGCCTTTACATAACTGAGGGGCAATGTTTTTCGTACCATGAATATATCTGATCTGCTGGCTTGGATTCTCGATATCAGAAATTGGCTGAGATTGGAAAAAAATAGAAACAAAAATGTCAATACTGTATATTGGATCAGAAATTTTTATCTAGGAGAGCCCTATATATTTGTTATATATAGTAAAAGTCCGATAATCCGACGACCGATAATTGGAATCTCCCGATAGTCCGAATTTGTGAAAATGAGGCCTAGTCCGAATTTCAAAAAGTCATAGTTTCATAGTCCCCTTTTTGAGGCATTAGGCCATCCAAATGACACATAATGGTACACACAAATATCAAATGTTCATGAAATCACTTTAAAAGTTTACCATTGTCATTGTAGCCTTTTATTTACTTCAAAACATTCAGATTTCTGATTAAAATAGGAGGGGGGGGGGGTAAAGTCCGATATTCCAAAAAATCCGGTAATCCGAACAGTCCTGGTCCACTGCAATTCGGATTAAAGGAAGTTTACTGTATCATGTTCTAATTGGAACACCATATACAAATTTGCTAGTCTTCCCTACTTTCATTATAATATTAATTTGCTGGAAAAAATTGCCTTGAATAAATAATAGTTTAATTGACCTTTTTAATTTGATCTTCCCAGGTTCTGCTGGAGATACGACAGTGGCCAACCAGAAAAAGCGGCCCATTTCCGAAAACAACAACAATAGCAACAAGAAGAACAATAACATTAGTAGCTATAACAATAACAAAAAGTATTATTCCTCTACGGTAAGTACAGTACTATAGGTAGCGCCAACAAACTTGACAACAATCTCGGTCCTTGACCTCTTCGTAACTCAAAAGGGACTAGATCAAACTGGCTGTAAATATCCACACCTATTACTGTACCTGGTCGACTCTTCCCAAATGAGAGGAGTTTCAGCCCGATTGCGTTTATTCATATAGAATTATAAGAAGTTAAGGTAGCATTCAAGGAGACTACTGCAGGACTCTTCTTCTTCTTCTTACCTCTGTCCGGGTATAGGCTATCCTAGTGTTTACTACCCTATACCCCTTTGAAATGACATTAGCCTAACCTAACCTAGTCTTATAGGTGGGGGCTGCCGCCCCCACACCCCCGCTTTGACTTAGATTTTTGGTGTATTTGTTTGTGAAGTGGGTATTTTTCAATTTGTTGATAACGAAAATCCTCCATGCGGACTATATGGAGAAAAATATGGCGAATCTATTGGTGCCTATTTTCCCTAATAAATTGTTTCTCATAACGTCGCACTAGTGTCCTTGAATATTATCGAAGTAATAGGGTAAATAGTAATAGAGTAATAGTAATAGGGTAAAGATTATTGTCAAGTTCGTTGGCGCCTCCAATAGATGAAAATTCTTCATTTGCATTGTCTGTATTATATGTATATACTGTACATTCGAAAGCCCGAGTTCCTGCCCATGTTTGTTCTGATTGAAGTAAAAATTGAGGCTATTTAACCCATACAGTACCGGTGACGTTCTTTTTATTATATTTTGGCAAGTCTTAGAGGATATTATTAAGATTAGAAAGAACCTTTAGCAAAAATAAGGCTTCAAACTATCTCAACCAACCCTTTTAACTACTGTAAATCCTTCCTAAGCTGCATAATATTGTTTAAATATAGCTAGAATACAATATAACCCGTCGCTGGTACTCAAAGGGTTAAAGCTTGAATGCCTTTAAAAACCTAATCCTCCAGCCCCACTATTTTTACAGAGTATTTTAACTTGCCTTTTAATTATTTGCCTATTTTTTTACAAAGGTAACTCTTACTATTTATTTCACATTTATTCCTACTGTACTAAAGGATGAAATCTGATATCATAGGGCTTTTAACACCTTACGAGCGGCCTATGCGGTTTATTTATGTGTACCGCACAGCGGGGTGTTTTTAGCCAAAATAGGGCTGTTTACGTGAAAGGGCATAAACAGAGCTTTCGAATGACTAGCGAGTGAGAGAGGGAGGAGGGAGCTGAGATTTGTGTCAGTAGGTTCGCCGCGGTGGTCTGGAGCAGTCATACGCTCGCTAGTCTCCTGCCACCACTTGTCTCTCTCTCTCAGCCACATTACGTGCTGAAATTGCCACTCGAGTTATGTCGAGCGCCGCCACATAGTCCAGCTTTATTTAACTCGACTTATGTTGCTCGCCGCTAATTAAGGGTTAAAATCTGCAAATTTAAGTGAGGAATTGCTTTAAAGTATTTTTTTTTCTCTCTCTCTACAGGACAAAAATGGCTGTTACGTTGAGGACGAAAGTGTCAGTCAGGAAGACTTATGTCATTCAACACCCACGAAGACCTCAATCAATGATAGCAGTATGGAGAGGGCCAATCACGCTCGCAACAGCGGACTCAAGCGCAAGTACCAAAAAATGCCGTTCTCCCCCAGTAAATACCTCTCCATTCGCAATTTCTTACCAAGCAGTGCGGAGACCAAGAAGGCTAAGAAGTGTCTGAAAGAGTCGTTCCAGAGCAACCATGAGAGTGAGGAAATGGAGTTCACCAGTTCTTGTGACATGGTGAAGGAAAACATCAAGGATAACCATCTGCGAGTCCCGGAACTGCATGGAAGTGAGTCTCCATTATCAAGGTCCCAAGGAGATGGCAGAAATCAACGAGTGCCAAAGTTGCATGAAGGGAGAAAGTCTAGCAGTCAGCCTACCCAAAAGTCTGGAGCAGTTGGAAAGGCTAGAAGTGAAAGCGCCGTCAGAAATAAATTCCCCGGGCAGGACCAGTCTTACCCTGGTGAATATTCGAGAAAGAAGATAGCAAACTCTGGTCAAATTCCCAAAAGGACTAAGACTCCCATAGAAGACAGTCTTAGGAAGGTTCAGGTCAGCACAAATGAAAACCTTCCAAAGGATAAGAAATGTGCTGGTGAAAGGTTCAGGAGGGGTAAGTCTTTCTTAGATAAAAATCATAAGAAGGATAGGTCTGACTCAAGTTTGGGTATTATGAAAACACCTCAACGGCACAATGGTACTGGTATTCCGAACAGTGGTGCATGCAAGGTGGTTAGAAATATTATGTTAGAAGAGAGAAACAGTGATAAAATCAGTGTACAAAGAAATGGTGTAAGAACTCCTAAAAAGAGCAATGATAAAGTCGTTGTACAAGCAATTGACGAGAGAACGATTAGAAAATGCTATGTAAGGAGAGAAAACCACAGATGCAGTGGTGCAGAAAATATATCGCCTTGCAAAGATACTTTAAGAGCAAATGGGATCAGGCCTATCCATTCCCAGGTGATCTCAAAGAGAAATAATGAAGTACTTAGCAAAAAACTGAAGTTCCTGAATAAAGATGTCAGAATAAACCTGGAAAGAGTGGATGAACAGTTGAGATTTAGTGACAGTACAAAGCATGCTCTTCTTAACGGCAATTCTATTAAATTAGACGTGGTAAACAATGTAGTTCAGCAGGTTGTAACTAGAAAACCCAGTCAACCTTTCAAGTTAGTCTATCCTGTAATGTCCGAGAAAGACATGAAGAGAGGAATTACAGATTTTTTAAGTAAGTGTAAGACCATGGATACGATATGCTGTGGCAATTTCTACTGTGTAAGAGTGACCCAGTTTACAAAAGAAAATGAAAAGAAAAATAGGGATTTGAGAAGTAGGAGCCACCTAAATGAGAAAGAATGTATAGATGCAAGTGGTAAAGAAAGTGGAGATGTGAGGGGGAAGGAAAGTGGTACCAGTAGTTCGAGTAGGAAAGAATGTGAAAATGTGAGTGGTAAAGAAAATGATAGTGCAGGTAAAAACTCAAGTGGAAGAGAGAGTGAAGATACGAGTGTCAAAGAAAACGGTAGTATAAGCAAAGACTCGAGTGGAGGTGTGAGTGGTAGAGAGAGTGGTAAAGAAAGTGATAGTGGGAGAGAATGCAGAGATATGAGTGGCAAGGGAAGTGGTAGAGAGAGTGGAGGTGTGAGTGGTAAAGAAAGTGATAGTGGGAGAGAATGCAGAGATACGAGTGGCAAGGGTAGTGGTAGAGAGAGTGGAGGTGTGAGTAGTAAAGAAAGTGATAGTGGGAGAGAATGCAGAGATACGATTGGCAAGGGAAGTGGTAGTGCACACACAGATTTGAGTGAGCAAGAAAGCCAAAGTTCGAGTGACAAGAAAAACGGAGAAACTAGTAGCGAGAAAGACGGTAAGAGTCCCACAAAAGCCCGAGAGAGGAGAGATTCTAACAGCCATCGAAACAACAGAGGTCCCAGAGTGCGAGAGCTGACGATGGAGGAGACAGTTCACTATGAGTCTAGCGTGGACTCTGACCTGTGTATGGTGGAGGGCACATACTCCCGCGAGGAAGGGATCATGGCAAACGGGCTGGACTTGCTGTGGCAGAGAATCACACCCGTCACATACCCGCCAGCGAAACTCCTGGGAGAACTCATCAGGAAGCTGGTCTTGGGGGTGAGAACTTTTTTATATATTATAAGTAGTCTACTGTACAGTCATTTTTAATATTAAGAGTTTAGGTAGACATAATACAATCAATTTCAAAAGTTAGCCGGTGCCCCAATTTCAGTATTTCACATTTATTTATTTATTTTAATTTTTAAAAGTCAACAGTGAAGCATTATAAAGTACAGTATGTAAGTGAAGGAACTAATGGCATTCAATAGACTGGGACAAAGTCCTGAGAGGAATCTCAGGAAGCAGAAAGGTTTGATTGATTGATTGATTTTATTTAGTAAGAGTTACATACATAAAAAGAGGCAGAGCATATACAAGATTGCAAAAAGCACCCCAGTTTCGCATAACACTCCCACAAGGATAACCTATTAAAGTTTAATAAACTTATTTCCAGTAGGGTCCAAGTTTGTGGGGCAAGACTGACAGTCTGTGAGGGAGTAAAGTATGCTACAGTATAGAGTAAAGTTCACCACATTGTTTATCTCTATCCTCTCAAATTTACTTGCTAAAAACTTGAAAATATAAAAATACTAATACTAAAAATATTTACAACAATTTGAATACCAGTACCGGCATCTCCAAATTGGTACGGTACAGTAGTCAACAAGAGATGGATGATAATGATAATACCTCGGTTTCTTAGACTGATATCATGTGGTATAATTGCTTATGTCCAACAAAGTTTTATGACTCGGATAACGTTCACTGGTATAATTAATTATGTAACACCGCCCCTCTTTTTTGCCAGACCAAGCTGAGTCGTATTCACAACCAGGCCCTGAGCCTGGTCCACCAAGTGATGTTCCTCCACCCACCTGCCTCCACTGCCATGAAAACCTACTACCTTAATGTTATGGAGGCCGCCACACAGGTAAAGTAGGGTTCATTATAATGTAAAACTTGCAAAATAAACAAACCATTTTCCTCCCCATCTACTCTGTTCAGTATTTTGAAAGTTCGGGCAGGGTGGTAAACGAAAGCCAAGTCCATTCTTCATTATTGCACTGTATGTCTATCTATCTATCTATCTACCGGTATCTATCTATCTATCTACTGTATATATATACACTCAGGCCCAATCCCCACTTTTCCCTTTTTTTTTTTTTTTCTGAGGGTGGCCGACTCAAGACAGAGCCCGAATAGGGACAACACAACAGAAAGCAATGAACAAACAAAAACAAAATAAGTATTCACACACAATGTTATTGTGTATACAGTAGTTCAAAATATGGCTTTGGAAGTGATAAAATGGCCATACAAATGTGATTTCATGTTCATTTTCTTTTACTAGTCTATCTATATGCTCAGGCCCAATCCCCACTTTTCCAATTTTTTTATTTTTATTTTTTATTTTACTCTATTTTATTATTTATTTATTTATTTATTTTATTTTATTTTTTTCTTGGGGGTGGCTGACTCAAGACAGAGCAAGAACAGGGAAAACACAACACAAAACAACGAACAAACTCAGACAAAACAAAACATTCACACACTTCTACTTCTCATAATCATTCAGGTCTTCACACAATATTTGCTCCGGTATGACACCCAGAGTTCAGGTAAAGTATACATTATGTGTGAGTATACATTATGTGTGAGTATAGTACTGGGAAGGTTGATCTAATCCTTCGGGCCAGCCCTATGGGAGCTCAGTGGTCTGGTTAAACTTCTCACATAAAAACAAAAAAAAAGTACAGTACTGGGAAGTTATAATACAGTCATTCGGACTCTCTTAACCCCTTCTTTACCGATGACGTCCTTTTAACTTTCTTTTTTCGCTACTATTAGACAATTTTATTCAGTATCAAAAGGACCTCCCTCAATTAAAATGTAAAACTTGCAAACTAAACAAACCAAAATTGGGACAAGGACAATATAAAGTCAAATTAAATTATCAGGCTTCTAACTTTTTTTTTTTTTTTTTTTCTATGTGATTGAGGGAGGAAAAAGGCATAACTGCCTATAGCGAGTGCCCCCCCCCATAGTTGAAAGAGTGACAGGGCCAAAATCAAGGGACGTTCGAGCCAAAATGCCTGGACACACGGAGTTTGAAGCAATTTAAGTCATAGGAAGAGGGAAAGACTGTTTCTGGGAGAGAGTTCCAGAGCTCAGCTGTTGAGTAGAAGAAAGTATGAGAGTAACGTTTCACTCTTGGGTTGGAGAGTTGCACAGAGTAGGGGTGGGATTGAGTTGCAAGACGGGTACCACGTGCCCTACGTAAAGGAGGTGGTATGCACTGGGATAGCTCTGAGGAACACTGATTATTATAGTAGCGATAGAATAGCGAGAGAGATGCAACATTGCGGCGGAGAGAGAGAGATTGCAGAGAGTTGGTGAGTGGACGGGAGTTAATGATACAAAAGGCCTTCCTTTCAACTTTGTCTAGGAGAGCGGTGTGAGAGGAACCTCCCCACACATGTGAACAATACTCAATACAAGGAGTATTAACCCTTTTTACTACCACAGATCCTTCTTAAACTGCACACAATCGTCTTAATATATAGCCAGAATAAAACTACAAAGACGTCGCCGGTAAAGAAGGGGTTAATCAGGGTGTCAAATGAAGGCCTATTTCATTATTATTAGTCGTTAATATTATATGTAAAGATAAAATTATGGTTTATAGTTCAAATTATGTCTTTGGAAGTGATAAAACAATGCTATTTCATGTTAACCCTCTCATGTCTGAGTAAAATGTTAAAGTTTCCATTGGCAGGCGACACACGGTCTGGGGCTGCTAACAGTTTTTCATTGTTCCTGTTCACCCAGCTCACCCAGCTATGAATTTTTGCCAGATGCCTCCATATATGGACTAGAAGACCAGATAATTATATTGAGCCCTAAATAGACGCCATGGCGTTTTTCGTATGGTTTTACCGAATTTGGTGCAGGGTTTATGGACGCCATGGCGTCCATACTTGCGCCAGGGCAAAAGTAGCTCAGGACGCCATGGCATCCATACGTGCGCGACAGGGTTAATTTTCTTGTATTCCTTGAATCCTTCTCATATTCATTGAAATCTTCAAACAAAATTGCTTCGGTTTAACGTCCTGCTCCTAATCCTCTTGTAAGGCGGTTCTACATATATTTTTTACAGCAAGTAAAGTATGATCACTAATTAATGATTCTTAATCCTGTTTTGAGAGAGCCTTTTATATATGTTTTTTTTTTTTTTTTAAGCTATATACAGATGCACCTTATTCAATATCTGGCAGACTTCACTACACTACACTCCTGCTCATATTCATTCAAGTCTCTGCTCCTAATCCTCTTGTAAGGTGGTTCTACATATATTTTTTACAGCAAGTATATTATGATCACTTAGTTGACAGTAGCAAGAAAAATTAGCACTTGCTAAATTGTTAAGTAATAATAGTAGATGTATCGATGATATTCTCGTTTGCAATATGTTAAATTTTAATCAAGTCGCTAAAGCAACCCAAGAGTGAAACGTTATTCTCATCCTTTCTTCTATTCAACAGCTGAGCTCTGGAACTCTCTCCCAGAATCAGTCTTTCCCTCTTCCTATGACTTAAATTTTTTCAAACTGTGTGCCCAGGCATTTTGGCTCGAACGTCCCTTGATTTTGGCCCTGTCACTTTTTCAACTTTGGGGGAGGCACTCGCTACAGGCAGTTCTGCCTCTTTGTCTCCCTCACTAAAAAAAAAAAAAAAAAAAAGTACCCGTATACAGTATGTATATTTTGCAAGTTTTACATTATAATTATTATAAATGCATTCCACCACTCAGGAGGAAAGCCACAGAAACTACCCAGCGTGGGGGCTGGTGCATCATGTGGTCAGTCAGCTGCGTCAGTTCCAGGAGGCTGAGAGTGAGGACGACTCTATGTCAACAGCAGGGTCCGTAGTGGTCAACCCAGTAGCACCACCCACCGTCGTCAGGGAACACGCCTTAGACCTACTGCAGTTCCTAGTCTCGCTACTCAGGGAGGACCTCAAACACATCACACCAGGGTAATTATAGGAATAATTTGGGTTTATGTTTTTTGCCCCTTTATATATTTGGGTTTATGTTTTTTGCCCCTTTATATATTTGGGTTTATGTTTTTTGTCCCTTTATATATATATATATATATATATATATATATATATATATATATATATATATATATATATATATATAGGCTATATATATTTTTTTTTTTTTTTTTTTTTTTTTGCCACCAACCAACTTGACTTCTAAACTCAATTAATGAAATCAACAAATACATGGGGCACTCCAAGGACTCGAACCTAGGATACTCACACCAAAATTCCGCGCATTTATGCATATGTCAGGTCAGATGAAGGTATTGAGGGATAAGCCTTTACAGCGGCACTTCGTATCTACTTTCCGAAGTTTGTTGAGAGGGGAGAAAGCGTGTTGGAGAGAGAGGAAGCTGTTGGAGTGGCTTTCTTGTGTGTGTTATTAGTCTGTAGTCTATATACTGTATCTATCTATCAGTCTATCTATCCCACTAGTGTTCTGTCAATGGTAGGCTCTTTTCTGGCACTAAACCAACATCAACCATAGTGATGGCAGTCTTATGACCAGACTTCATTTCTACTATACTGAAAGGCAGTCCCGTTTGAGCCATGACAATGTATTGGTCAAGGATGTTAAGCCATTGTATATATGTACCGGTATGTATATCTATAATTTATGCCAAGTTTTCATATTTACCAACATATTTCGCTTCAGAATTTGTAAAGACTAATAGCTGAGTAATTGAGAATGGGATATGTCAGTTTAGCGTCAGCTGAAGTCAAACAGACTATATTTAACTGGAGGGGAGATGGGCCATTTTATGGTGTATTAATTCATGTATTCCTTTATTTCTTAGTTTTCTCGTTAGACCTCTATCAAGCTTAGAAAAACACCCGTTAGACTCCCCTTCAAGATCAATTTGTATATTTTTCTGTAGAAAAATTTCCCGGCCGAAGGCCGATTCCTCTTAAAATTTCAGGCTCGCTATTGCTCGCCAGAAAAAATATCGACACCTCAATGGCACGAAAGGTCTTAAAATTGACAACGAAAAGGGCCTAAAGGTGTTAAAATAGTCAAACTAATGGGCTGAACATCTTAAAATCTCAAAACTAATGGGGCTAAACACGAGGGAGAAAGTGGTCCAGAAAACCGGCCCATCTCCCCTTAACTTGACCGTTCCTCAACAACACACTATTATTACAGTGTCTCGATGAAGCAGCTGCTGACGTGGAAGGTGTTCCTGGGACATGCGCGCCACCTGTCCAACGCCACGCAGCCCATCAAACAACTGCTGCAGCTCTGGGTCAGCATGCAGGCAGCACAACCATCTGTCAGGCACTGCTTAGCTGTAAGTCATATGCAGGGTTTGATTTCTTATACTGCATACTCCCTCATACTGTCTTCCTCATACACATCAGAGAAAAGAAAAAGAAAGATATTATACAGTGTAAATGATGTTTCTGTTCGGTCTCTGTCTTGAGTCGGCCACCCCCAGCTATGGGATAAAAAAAAAATATATTATACAGTGTAAATTATGTTTCTGTTCGGTCTCTGTCTTGAGTCGGCCGACCCCAGTTATGGGATATGTGCCTGAGTATATACGTACATAAAGGTTGGTGTTTTCTTATATCATGCACCAGTTCTCTACATCAGCGGATTCTATAAAGCTCAAAATACATAACTACTCAAAGTGTATTGTCTTCATTTACACTAATTTCCACAGTATCGTAGGCTCTAGAAAATAAAGTTTGCTTCTTAAGCGTTTTAATAGAAGTCAACTGCTTAAGTGATACAGGTACCGTAATCTATTAACCCGTCGAGTTCCGGCTGGTTTTGTATTTTTTGTTCACCAGAACCCGGCCCGTTTTCAAAAAATTGTTTTATTCCAGAAACAATAGCGAATGGGTTAGGAATGAAGGAAAAACCACGAAAAACCGCTCAAAAAGCTTAAAGAATGGTCCTACAGAGCCCCCGAAAACGTATTTTACAAGAGTAAAAAATTGAAGGCAATTTCCCCCAAAAAACAGGTTATTGCGCGCTCGCGCGCACGCACGTGGACTTTGAGAGTTTTCAACCATCGGCACGGTTGCGTGGGATACGTACACAGTTCCCATACAAATCTGAGCCCTCTCGAGTGGTTACACCTGAGGTTACGGTCGGAGCAATTAGGGTGACTCGTCAGACGCGTCGCTGGGGCTGTGCGTTACATACATAGGCGACGCGCCAGACGCGTCGCTGGGGCCGGACGGGTTAATAGGTAATGATCAACATTAATGTTCATCCAGTATTGTAAGAAGCTCTTGTTACCATAGTATCCTCCAGCTGAGGTGAGGTGGACCACAGAAATAAGAAGAAACTTGAATTTAATTGAGTTGTATAGGTTGTTTTGCACATGTGGAGTTATGTTTTCTCACAATCTTCCTAGAACTGTGTTACTGTACCTAGTTTAACTGACTTACCGGTTATAATACAAAATATAATATATTTATATACTGTACAGTAAAACCTCGCCCATCCAGACTAATTTGGGGAGAACCCTGTCTGGATCTGCCAGAAGTCCGGATATATATTTAGCCATTAAGACAAATCCAGATGGGTGAAATAGGAGTCCAGATATCCAACTTAAACAACCAGACCCAGGTTTCAGCCATCCAGACAAATCTGTATGTCTGACATAAAAGTCTGGATATCTAACGCTGGATGTAAACAATACGTGCGGTAACTTTTTTTATTCGTCTTCTTGGTTTCCGGATTGAGTTTGATTTTTCCCAAGCCATCCAGACAAGTTTGGTTGGCTGAAACATGAGTCTGGATCAAAATGCCTGTCTGGATCTCTTGGGTTTCCGGATCGGAGAGCACCGGATGGGCGGGGTTCCACTGTATTTATATGAGTTTGTAATCTGTTGACGATTGAGTTTACCTAAGTTTTTCCCCTGTGCAGCAACTAGTGTCCCTGCTGGTGGAGATGGCCTGGAGGTTCAGCGGTACTCCCCTCCTGCCTGCCACCCCTCTGCCTTACTCACTCTCGGCACTGGGGCAGGAAATGCTCATCTGTCTCAAAGGTCTGTACGCTTTTTATTAAGGGGGCCCACCTCGCTTTTTTTTTGTCCTTCTCTTCCTCTCTCTTCGGCTTGTATCCATTCGGCCCTATTCAGCCTACTGTTTTAAGATATTTACTCCCATCCAGGTGTCAATATTTTCCTAGCAAGTGGTAGCGAGCCAGCATATATCTATTTTTGTTTTGATATCAAGTTAAATTTGTAAATTTTTCGACAGAAAAATTTCTCCGGCGAAGCCGGATTTCTCCATACAATGCTGGCTCACTATCGCTCGCCAAGAAGAAATCGACACCTGGATGGGGATGATGATGATGCAGATTTTACCACCATACACTCCCTTGTGAATAGCAAGGCTAGGGTGGGTGCCCTGATGAATCAGGGACTTAGTGAATAGTTGCTACAGATTGCTAGACCGCACCGTTCACCAACAGCACTGACATCTGCCAATAATTCACTGGCTGGCCCGAGGCTCGAACCGTCAACCTCACGGTTAGCAGGCGAACGCTCTACCAATCGAGCTACGGCCTGTGGCCGTAAAACAGTTGGCTGAATGGGGCCGAATATATACAAACCAAAGAGAGAGGGAGAGAAAGAGAAAAAAAAGCAGGTGACCCCTCCTTAAGGTGGAGTTACATAAACGCTCTTTCCCACAACTTTTTTTCTATAAGTTTGCTCTGATGGAACTCTGAAATTTACTTTCATAATACCTGTACTGTAATTCTGTCCCTTGTGATAATCTACCTTCAATCCAATTGCCAATACCAGTGCAGAATCAAGTTGCTGATTAAAAGTTACCGGATTAGCCCTGATTTTCAATCCGCGGTAATAAGTGCAGTGGAAGTTAATTATCCAAGGTGTTGTGTCGCACTAAAGGCCTTTTATTCTGAATACTGAACAGTAAATGTGTGATTTTATGTTTTGTTTTGTTTTGTTTTGTTTTTCTGATGTGTTGTAATGTCCCTATTCGGGCTCTTTCTCGAGTCGGCCACCCCCATAGGGAAAAAAAAAATAAATGGGGTAAGTGCCAGAGTATATACAGTTGGGGTCATAATTCCCTTTCCACCCCTCGATCCCTAAACCATAGACCTGGCAGGGCTTGGTGAGCGACCGACTTTCTCACACAGATAATCAGACTTGAGCTGACCACCTGAGTCTGATTATCTGTGTGAGAAAGTCGGTCGCTCACCCGTATTTTTTTTTGAGAAGTTTAACCAGACCACTGAGCTCCCCGAAAGAATATACATACAGTACATACATATACATACTTATCAATACATTTGTGTGCTGATGCGCCAAATATAATATGATGTTTTCTGTATTGCAAGGTGGTGTTTAATTGTTTCTGTTGGTTCCCCAGACTCTGGTCCGTCGGAGGTGATTGGTCTGGTAAGGGATCTGCCATCACCTTGGACCAAGATGGTGCTGGGCAACATCATCTTCCAGGAGGTCACCAAAATACCCAACATGCAGCTCATTCTCTCCAATATTGTAATTATTATCACCATTAAGCCGGTATCACACGAGCGCTTTTTCACTCAACATTTATACTCAACACTGGTCTGGCAGCTTATGAGGTTAACATTTACACTTTTGGTTACCTAAATTCATCTATCATTTGTCTAGTTTCCGATACCAGTGCAAAATATTCCAGAAATGTTGCTAGAAAAATGTTGATTATCGAATGTTGCCTATAAGAGTTCTCGTGTGATACCGGCTTTACTATAGGTAGCGCCAACGAACTTGACAATAATCTTGATCCCTGACCGCTCTGTAACTCAAACGGGCCTAGAGCAAACTGGCTATAAATATCCACACCTATTTCCCGGTGGACTCTTCCCAAATGATTGAAACGTAAGCCCGATTGCTTTAATTAATTTTGAGTTATAAGAAGTTAAAGGGTCAAGATTATTGTCAAGTTTGCTAGCACTACCTACTGTATACTATATTACTGTCTTGTGTTTCAATATACTGTATTGTGTATGTTTTATTCTTGTGTTGTTTAACTTGATCAATTTGCTCATGTAGTAATGTACACCCTATGTGGTGGATTGCGTTCTTTTATTTCATAAATTTTATTTTAGTAAGCGTTTATTTCCACAGCGATTTTGATTAGTTATTTTGCCTTTATATTGTCTTTGTTTAGTTTGCAAGTTTCACATTTACATTTTAATTAATATATGATAGGAAGGTCTATGGAAAATACTAAGAATGTATGGAGTATTCCTGTTATGCTCACAGCTACCTACCCAGTAGCACTATCATTTGTGAGTGATGTATGCATTTTGTACTATTGTTACTATCTTGTCAAATTGCAAATTTGTTTGTATATTTTATTAATTAATATTGTGCAACATGCAGTATTAGTATCCTATGATATGTAGTGATGTACACCCTATGTGGTGGATTGTGTTCTTTTATTTATAAATAATTATTTTACTTAAGCGTTGTTTCCACATAGCGATTTTGATTCGTTGTTTTGTCTTTTTACTGTGTTCGTATACGTTTTGGTTTGTTTATTTTGCAAGTTTTACATTATAATATAAATTATTACTTGACTTAAACGTTTCCACATAGCGATTTTGATTAGTTATTTTGTCTTTTTACTGTGTTTGTATACGTTTTGGTTTGTTTATTTTGCAAGTTTTACATTATAATAACCACTGTACAGTATTTTGAAAAGAATTAAATTGTAGTTTCTTTATTCACACAGAATTTACAAGAACGTCCTGAACATCCCAAATTGACTAATTCCTTGAATATTAGAGTATGTTAATACAGTATATATGCGACTAATTTGCTTGGGAAACAAATTGGCTTACTCATATAGTCATGTGGTTTGTGTTTTATATACTGTAATTCAAAATTTTCTTTGGCTAAATCGTTATTTCCACAGTGATTTTGATCAGTTCTTTTGTCTATATATTGTGTCGTTCCTGTTTTAGTTTGTTGTTTTGCAAGTTTATAGTGAGGCCTTCCCAAGTGGTTAAGTGCCCCATTAATTACTCCTTCCATTCGTCTATACATTAGGCTACCATAGCGCAGTTGGAATATATGTACATGCTCAGATTAATATGCAGGATTCGAAACTGCATAATAAATCGTAGGCTTGTCCATATTTCTTTAAATGTCTTGATAGCGTAATGCATAGTGTGCGGAATTTCGATGTGAGTATCCTAGGTTCGAGTCCTCGGAGTGCCACATGTATTTGTTGATTTCATTAATTGAGTTTAGATGTGAAGTTGGTTGGTGTCAAAAACATAATAATTTATTTAAACTGTAGCCATGGCATAGTCAGTAGAGCGTTGGGTGCTGATCAAAGGGTCGGCGGATTGAATCCTCATTGTCAAAATGTTAGTGGTAGATGTCAAGCCCGGGCAACTTGACCTAGCAATTCGCGACAAACGCCTAATCTTCATGGCCACCCTTTCTCGGGAATTACGGCATCTGGCAAAAAAATCAAAAATCAAATAAATAAATAAAAATAAATAAATAATAATTAAGAAATAAGAAAAAAAAAAAAGTATATTATATTTATATATTTCAGATGGACTACTTCTATGCTGCTGCAGAACCCAATAAAACCAACACGGTGCTGGTATGTTTTGATTTGGGTTTGTCACATGTTCTGGTTAATATTGTCTTCGTGGTGCAATGCAGAAGTGTGTTGATTTTCGGTGTGAGCGTCCTGGGTTTGAATCCCTGGACTGCCACATGTCTTTGTTAATTTCATTAATCGAGTTTAGGAGTATAGTTGGTTAGTGGAGAGAACATAATAATTTTAAGCCTTTGTCAAATATTACCATACTATAGGTAGCGTCAACGAACTTGACAATTATCTCGATCATTAACCTCTTCGTAACTCAAAAGGACCTTGAGCAAACTGGCTGTAAATCTCCACACCTATTTCCTGGTGGACTCTTCCCAAATGATAGCAATGTCAGCCCGATTGCTTTCATTCATTTTGAGTTATAAGAAGTTAAGGGGTCCAGATTATTATCAAGTGCGTTGGCGCTACCTATAGTTAACCGGTACAGTACCGGCGACGTCCTTTTCATTATATTTTGGTAACTCTTAAAAGATTATATTCAGGTTAGGAAGGTCCTTTAGTAATAATAAGGCTTCCAACTATGTCAACTAACCCTTTTAACTACTGAGAACTGAGCGATCTCTGCCATACCCATACCTTACTCTGACTGTTCCTTTTACTTATATATTTTCTAGATCTCAAGTGACGACGTCTCTTCTGTGGATTGACCTTCCAATCTACCAAGATTGGAAGCCAAAGCGTCACATTTTTCCTTTGCCCCTCAACTTTCTTTTCATAACTGCTGAGGGGCACAGGGCCCTGGGTGGGGCTTTGGTTTCCCGGGCGTTTCTGCACCCTCCTCAGCTCCCCGCCAATGAAGTGGCTTCGGTCACCCAGGCTTTATTGTGGTTGGCAGGGAGGGTTCTGTGGGGGCGCTCGGATATGGCCTTGGCCTTGCTCGGGGCCTTGGGGCTGTTCGGCCAGGCAGCTTGGGGAACAACAACAACAACAACCCTCTGACTTCCACAACCCTTCCTAAACTGAATAAAGTCATCTAGTAATACTTTTTTTTTTTTTTTTTAATAAAATAGTTTAACTAGACCACTGAGTTTCATAAAAAGAACTCTCACAGGGCTGGCCCGAAGGATTAGATCAAGATGGACATCTAATCAAGACAAGATAGATAGGGAAGGGCAGTAGGTGAACAAAATCTAGGAAGGTGAAGACATGCAGACATTTCTCGCCAATTCACCAATTCAGCCGGACCACATGAGCTCCACAGCAGAGCTCTTATAGGGTAGGGCCGAAGGATGAGGCAAGAATTGCTACACTGTAGCACCAATGAAGAAGTGATGAAGGGCGAAGAATGAGAGATCAGGTCTAAGGAAGAAAAAAATGCACTACTGAAGGGAATCGAGTCAGCTCGACCGCTAGAGACAAACCAGGTCAGGAGCCAACAACCTAGCCAGGGCGGGTGCCCAACCCCAAAAGGGGTTGAAATAGGGGAGCTATCCCCCCGCCAAAGGCGGCTTTCTAGGGCCTTTCCTAGCTGATACTGAGCGGATTGGGTTCTAGTCATGTGGTGATGGGCTTGTCTATCAGAGTGAGAACTGAGCGATCTATGCCATACCCATAGCTTACTCTGACTGTTCCTTTTACTTATATATTTTCTAGATCTCGAGTGACGGCGTCTCTTCCGTGGATTGACCTCCCAATCTACCAAGATTGGAAGCCAAAGCGTCACATTTTTCCCTTGCCCCTCAACTTTCTCTTCATAATTGCTGAGGGGCACAGGGCCCTGGGTGGGGCTTTGGTTTCCCGGGCGTTTCCGCACCCTCCTCAGCTCCCCGCCATGGAGTGGCTTCGGTCACCCAGGTTTTATTGTGGTCGGCAGGGAGGGTTCTGTGGGGGCGCTCGGTTATGGCCGTGCTCGGGGCCTTGGGGCTGTTCGGCCAGGCAGCTTGGGGAACAACAACAACAACAACAACCTAGCCAAGCCGGGTGGCATATGATATAGACCGCCCGAAGGACAACCGAATGAGAGAATAAGAACAGAAGGGGAACAACATAGAAAGATAAATGAAAAACTACGCAAAAATTTGTCAATCCGACGACGAAAGCTTGAGGGGAGAGGGAAATATCCATAACCCTCCCCCCCCCCCCCCCATCAAGCTCCAGTCGCCGACCTCGAAGCCCCCCAACCGCATGCATACATACATACATAACATTTTAAGACTGAGTGTTCCACACATAAGTGCAGTTTCAGTCTCTTGTCCTAATGGCGGCGTTCCAGGCAACCCTGTTAAGGGCTGCTTCATTTGTCAAGTTCTTGGATTTGAGATCGGCGCGTATAGTCCGATCCCAGGTCTTCCTCGGTCCACCCCTTGGTGCAGCTCCCTCCACAATCACAGACCTGCATTTTTTCACCCAATTTTGTTCATCCATTCTCCACATGTCCATACCATCCCAGTCTACTTGTACGCATCACCTCGCTAATACTCTTTATACCTAAACGTCTCCTCAGCTCAACATTTGTTATTCTATCCTGTAGCCTGGCCCCACACATCCATCTCACCATTCTCATCTCATTACGCATCAAGAGCGTAGTACCAGGGGGGCGTCTTAGTAGTTACCGGTACCTGAAAATAAAGTCGTCTAGTAGTACAGGTCTCCCTCATTATCCGATGCCCTGATTTACGATATTATTATAGGATTTTAGGTGTTTGGGTTTGGATTCTGGCTGGTCCGAGAACGCATCCCCATTTACCCCACTAATTTTAAGGTTTGCTATACGATTTTTCTATTTAAGATCGGGTTTTCAAGAACATAACCCAATCGTAAATCGAGGGAGACCTGTAACCTGAATAAAAGGAAGAAATGCCATGATATGCTGAAGGGGTTAATAGATGTTTTACTTTCAATTAATGATTTAAAGGTTTCTAATAAGTTTATCTCTACCATTCAGGACAAGAAGCCGTTCAAAAGAGGTGTCCCATCTATGGTCACTATAAACAAGCAGAACACTCTAGGTAAATATATATGTTACGTTTATTTTATTAATTTATACAATATCCCTTTATATATTTTTTAGTACGATTGTTAACTCCTTCAATCAGTTTACATCAATTAGGTAAATATATATGTTACGTTTATTTTATTAATTTATACAATATACCTTTATATACTTTTTAGTGTGATTGTTAACTCCTTCAATCAGTTTACATCGATTTTGATTTATTCTTGCTATGTTTTGGTGTAGGTATGTGGCGACCCCACCACCCTCCGCTTCAGTAGTGCAGTCAGTCTCTGTAAAGCTGCTGTCACACGGAACGCTTTTTCCGTCAATTTTCTATGAGCAAGTTTGTTCTCGTATTATTTCGGGACTTGTTTGCACTGGTATCGGCAATTAGACTGAAGGTAGATTATGTTAGGCGGCTGAATTCTGATAAAGTGTAATTTTTTAAGCTTCCAGACCATAATTGCCTGTAAAAATTGCTCGAAAAAAGGCTTGTGTGACTCCGGCTTTACAGTGGATCAATAGTTTCCCTTTTCATAACATTCCAGTGCTCGGTATGCTTCCAACCAAGGCCTCGGCAGGGGCATACAAAATAGCAAAACAGTGGTGAAAGAGTCGTCCATGTTTTGGACTGCTCTGGGTCCGCTCCTTCAGTGCTAATGGTCTTAAGGGAACCCACCTCGCTTTTTTTCTCTTTCTCTCCCTCTCTCTTTGGCTTGTATCAATTCGGCCCCATTCAGCCTACTGTTCTCTATTTATGTAATCCAAGAACTGATTAGCATGGTTTTCCTCTTTAAAAATTACAAATGTGTCTATGTACCTAAGGTACAAAACGGGTTTGAAATTTACGGGGCAGTGGTTCATAAACGGTGTCAAACCGGAGCAATTTTGTGTGAAAACTTGAATGAATATGAGAAGGAATAAAACAAAATGATCATGAAATAGCATTGTTTTGGCACTTTTATCACTTCCAAAGACACCATTTTAACTGTAAACACTTAATTTTATCCAAACATTGCATTAAAAAGACAAATAATAATGGACTCGGCGCTCGTTTGACACCCTGTTCATAAAGTTCTTTTCTATGTGACACATACAAAAATTGTCGAGGGTCGGCCCTAATGGGGATCCCATTGAAACTTTTAATAATGACTTTTACAAACAAATAGAAGGAGTTTTGATGGGATCCCCATTAGGGCCTACCGTCGCCAATATTGTTATTGTTATTTCCACATAGCGATTTTGATAAGTTCTTTTACCTTTATCTTGTATTGTCCCAGTTTTGGTTTGTTTAGTTTGCAAGTTTTACATTTTAATGTATAGAAGTGAGTGGATGACGAAGGTTTCCACCTACCCAATGAGGAGAGAGAGAGAGAGAGAGGGAGAAAAACAAATCAAAGTGAAAGAGAGAGGTATAGTAGATTGAATTACTGGAACCCCAACAGGAGAGACAGCCCTGATCCGCTCGTGCATAAGGAATGATTTGGAGCGAGTAAAGACCTTACTAAAAGTGCCGGGGGTGGACGTGAACATGAGTGACCACAGCGGCTGGACCCCCCTACACGAGGCAGCCATAAGGGGCCTGGAGGATATCGTGCAGGTCCTCCTCAACTTCAGCTACTATGACTCGCTGGGGGGCAACAATGGAGTCTTGTCTGTCATCAATCGAAGTTAGTACAATCGGCCAAATATGTGATATCTCGGCACCAAGTATATTTTGATTCATAATTAGTATCAGCAGTATCTAAACTTGATTTCTTCATTTCGAGTGAGATATACAGACATGTTTCTACACTTAACCACCCTATTCAACATCTGACAGACATTAATACAGCACAGAACGAGCCAAACGTAATGACAGCTGAGGCATGGCTTATTAGCGCTATCGTACCTTATAATTTCTTTCCGAGTATAGAGACCCTATTGTAACGAAGATCGGCCAACCTCCATAATTTTGGTTCCATTGGTGTCCGTAACCCCTATTTACACTCAAATATATCCCTCGTCTAATTAATTAATGTCACTCCCAACACCAAACACCTCCTAAGGAAATTAATGAAAGCAGATGATCCTTTCGGGATTCGAACCTGGGATGCCACATACAGATCTTAAGCAATTTAAACCATTACACCACCAAGACAGTTTACCCTTTCCCTGCGGGAAACGTTCCGGAACGCCATGGCAATTTACAGCAATTTCCAGGCTTTAAAAACCTGTAAAAGCCATAGAAATTGAGTGTCAGTTGGCGGGACCTGAGGGGCCCACCTCCGACTGTCAGCACGTCCAACCGTGCACTGAGGCAAACTCAGGTCCGAGACCAGGGTCTCAGCAGTGTTGCCAAGCGCTACATTGTTAATAATTAGCGAGTTTTCCCCAATAGCTCTGGTAGCGCTGCGGGTGAACCCTGCGAGTTAGGAAGCTCGTTCTAGTGTAATTTTGAAGCTATTTTCGTCTAGTTTTCGGCAGAATACATTTCATTTCATGCAGACACTTGATTAATCATTAACACTCAACGAGCGGCCTAGGCGGTAACTTCTACTACCTGCCAAGCGGGTAGTTTTACCTTAAACGAGCTTATTTCCGTGCTCTTTTTCATGCATAAACAAGAGCCAGAGCGTAATACAATAATGTATCCGTGAAAGGGCGATAATTGAGCTTTCCAATGACACCTGAACCATCATTCTACAACCACTGGTTGTCTTGCAACGATCGTGCAACACGAAGGAAAAATCCCTAAAATACAGCAATTTCTTCAGTTTTTATCCTGTATGGCGGGACCAGGGATGTGGTGGGATGTGATGTTACCCTCAGTGGCGGGACTGGGTCCATGCCGAACGGTCAGAGCCAAGCTGCGCTCCTCCCACTGGTCGGACTCTCTCTCAGAGCCGATAATGTGCTCAACATCGCATGCTACTACAGTATAGCCTGGCCCCGCCACATAGTCCTTGGTTCTCTTGTCCGACTATAGCCGGGTGCCGCCAAAGAATGGTTAAGGAATGCCTGAATATTCCCTAAATAGCCCAAATATACCCGCAGCATAAGTGTTAAAGGTTAAATATATAATTACAATTAATTTATCAAATACTGGATACATTTATCAAATACTGGATGTCAAGCTAATCATGTATTCAAACATACTAGTGCATGATGTATAAATTGGTCTTGGATCTAATTTTGACATGATTGAAAACAATATGTCACCCCGTTGTTTGATAATTACGTTACCAAAAAGGTGACTAAAGAATAAGATGGCCGCTCTTCTCTTACTATAGGATCTCTAGCCAAGTAGATAGTACTGTATAGTTTTCTTTCATAAAGCTTTTGCATTCTGGTAGCTTATTGTGAATAAAGCAAAAAGCAATGTTGCCATCATTTAATGTTTTTGTCGAGTATAATGCCTAGTAATCCATTCACGAGCTAGACTACTACAAGACTGTCAACATGAGGGCATGGGAGGGGGTGAGGATGAGTATACACTTTCAATAGATGCTGTGGAGATTGATCACATTGTTTTGATCTAATGGCTAAGCTACATTGCATCCTGCCATGACCTGGGGTCATCACACCTTCACCTGATCTTATAGCTAACCTAGAATCCCCTCTCCCCCTGCCAGACAACTGCAAAACTATCAACGCGAGAGCCCAGGGTGGCGACGACGAACGAACACCCTTGATGGATGCTGTAGAGAACGACCACGTTGGTGTCGTCAAGTTGATTCTTGACTATGGCGGTAAGTTATTTCCAGTAAGATCTGTTAAGATGCATGAGGACCTTAGAGACTGAAACCATATCCACCAACCACTAAGGATTACTGTTTTAAAGTGTCTTATGTATTTACTGATAAAGTTTTTTTCTAATACAGTACTGTACTGGATATTATAATACACTTATTTATCAATAGAGCTAAAACATAAAAAATGGTGTGTTATATCAATAGAGCTAAAACATAAAAATGGTGTGTAAGATCAATTTTATATCATGTTATTGTCATTTTCCTTTCATTATATTTCATGATTTAAGAGAATGAGTGATAACGCGGTCGTTGGGAGAGAGGGTCGGGCGCCAGTTGGACTAGATAATAGTTCGTCAGGCACCTGGCCCGGGGAGCCGGTGTATATGAAGGGGCATGATATGAAGGGGCATGCCTGGATGTGAGGTGGGCGGGCATTTAGATAGTAAAGCTTCGCTACGTGTCTGCCTGCTGTGACCAGAACCTCTCCATGTAGTCTGGGACTGGTGGAGTGCTGGAGGCCCTTAGTGATCCTTGGTCTCTGGGTCTTCTCCTGGGCTACCTAGATGTGTGTGAATTTTGTGCAAGATAAAAAAAATACTGAGCAAGGATTGAATACAGTGTAATGGTATAGTTCATATGTATTGTGTTAAGGACTTTATTATATTATCGGTAGAGACCATCAAAAAGTCAAAATTATGGAGGTAAGAAAAAACTTCAGAGTATGACTGCTTGGCTCAATTAACAGCAGAATCCACAAGTTTCTTTCATAATTACAGTAGTTGTATAGACTTTACAGCTGATTTACAACTTAATAGTAATGAGTACTGTATGTTATGTTTGCTTGTTAAACACTGCCCTATATATATATACAGTATTGTTATAATTTAAACCAGAGAGATTTGATATTATTGTGTACTGTATTCTGTTTTTACGGCATTGTTTTAGATTTTTTTATGAGATATCTTTAATGAAAATTTATTAAATTTGCAGGTGAGATTTGCTATTATAATGTACTGTATTCTTTGTTTTGGCATTGGTGGTGTAATGGTTAAGGTGTCTACAAATCTGTGTGTGATAACCCGGGTTCGAATCCTGGTGGATCACATATATGCTTTCATTAATTTCATTGGAGGTGTTTGGTGTTGTGGTGAAATTAATAAAAAAAAATAGATTGATTATGTTTTTTTTTGTACCGTATAAGATATCTTGAATGAATTTGATTAAATTTGCAGGTGGAGTTCTTTTAGAAGATAAGGACAAGAATGGAAAGAATGCGGAGAACAAGGCTCAAAGTATGGAGATGCGGAATATCTTGACTCCATACAAGAATGTGAGTATAATCATGAAACCTTAAGGGGGTAGTGGCTGTTTTTTTTTTTGGTTTATTAATTAATTTATTCAATTATTTATTTAGTTTCCTCGCTAGACCTCCCTCAAACTTAGAAAATCCCCCCCTAGACCCCCCCCTTCAAGATAAATTTGTACATTATTCGGTAGAAAAATTTCACAGCCGAAGGCCGGTAGCTCTTTTGCGTTTATCTTGTGTGGCCCAGTTTTGGTTTGTTTATTTTGCAAGTTTTACATTATAATATACTCAGGCACATACCCTATAGGTGGCGGTGGCCGACTCGAGAACAGGGACAACACAACACAACATAAATAACAAAATACAAATTGACACACATCTAGGTCGCTACATGAACAATATATAAACACACCTTAGAACAATAGTTATAGAGTTGACAGGGTAGAATGGGTTATATGAGGTAAGAGCGTGAGTTAGTGTGTCGCTCCACTACTCAACCGCACCACGCCACTGCCACTCGGTTGCACCTCGCCGCTGCTATAGTCCATTCGCTGTAAGTAGGCGAGAAATCATGACCTCTAACTTCTGTTACTCAAAAACGACTAGAGTAATAGAGCTAATATTTCTACCATTTGGGAAGAGTCAGTCAAGGAATAGATGTGGAAATTTACAGCTGATTTGCTCTAACCCTTTTTGAGTTACAGAGGATAGAGTTCATGATTCTTCGCCTACTTACTGTACAGCGAATAGACTATAGTCGCTTGTGCCTCGCTGCTGCTACTTGGTTGTTGACTGCCAAACCCCACTAAATTGAAATTGTCAGGCAACTCAATGTCAAGATCGTCTTTTTCCTCACTGTCATTAGCTTCATCCAGGGAGATGTTATCGAAGACTTCTGCTGTAAGTCGTTGCTGCCGGAAGTGCTTTGTCTATCTATCTATATACAGTACTATGGCCCAATTCCCACTTTTCCTATTTTTCTTTTCTTTTCTTTTTTCCCTATTTTCCGTTTTTTTTTTTTGGGGGGGGGACTCAAGACAGAGTTTTGTGATCCGACGAATAGACACTGTTTCTGGTCCCTAATTTTCTGGTTGTAAACTGTCATAACTTGGATTGATGAGCCTCCTGTGGCTCTTTCCATGTAACTGTCACGGATTGGCTTTTGGAAAATGTAAAGTTCTTCTATTTCGGATAACATGGACAGAACTTTCGACACGTGTTCTACAGTGACTGGGTCAGGCTTGGGTTCCGTTTCTCCTTGGTTCTCTTCAATTTATCCTACTTCCTGGTTGATTAACCCTTTGAAGCTCTGACGCGTTGTAGCAGTATATATTTGGCTATCATTAGAAGATTTTGTGGGTATTAAAAGGGTAAATACTATCTCAATCAACCCTTTGACTTCCATATACCGTTACTAATCTGAATAAAATCGGCTAATAGTAGCCAGAAATAGAACAGAAATGCGTATTGGAGCTTGAAAGGGTTAATGCCTCGACAGTGTCCTGGTTGTCCTGTAGAATATACCCATTCAAGACATGAAACTGCCTTTATAACTGATAGTCTGTATTTCTGTTCTCCTTGCAGAGTGACTACAAAAGTGACATTCGTGCGAGGTTCAACAAGCCCTCGGTGATCATGTCAGGCCTAAGTATCCCCACCGGGCTCCTCCCCTCACAAGACGACCGTATCGCCTTCACCATCACCTTCGCCAACAGCTACTTGGACATGTGCGGCCTGCGCTGTGCCATCTACGGGGCCAATAAGGAACCCAGGAAGGATGGATCCAGGTCCAGGTCTAGGTCCAGGTCCAGTACAGGTACTCACAACATGGAGGTAGACAGAACAGACAAATCACCTGATAAAGGAGAGAGTGCTTTGAATCAATCACAGGATAGCATAGAAGCAGACAAATCAGACAAATCAGACAAGTCATCAGCAGAGAGCTCACCTAGTAAAAGGGAAAGTACTCGGAAAAATAGTAGATTAAAGGAGGAAAAATCTGATGACACAGCTCCAGAGATGTCACCAAGAAAGCGCTCCCAACGTAAGTCTCCTGAAGGTGAATCGGAGGAAACCCTAAAAGATTGGATTTACGAATACCTGAAGTTGGATATGGTGACGCTCAAAGAGTTGCAAGTTACTCAGGACTTCAGTGACAAACATGAACAACTCAAATCCTTGCTTCTCTAGTGGACTGGAAATGTATGATAGTCTTGTACAGTTATGTAATTCATATTTAGTATTTCGCTGTATATTTAAAAAGTTTGTGAATTGGATTGATAAAGAATTTTTATTTTATTTGCGACTATTGACAGCATCTTTAACCAAATTAGAATCGCCACATAATGCCATATGTATTTGACAGCATCTTGATGAAATTAAAAGTACCATACAATACTACATGTATTTCACAATTAACGTTGACTGGGGTGATTTCAGGGCAGTTCGATCCGCCCTCACCGCCTCCTATCCCTAGCCTTTCTTTTCCAAAATGACAATTCTTGCCTGGGAGACCTGGTACACAGGATAATAAAACATTGAGAGAAGAAATAATGTACACATACATACATAAAGTACATTGATTTAACATCGTTATTCATCAATTGTATTGTAATTATAATGTAAAACTTGCAAAACTTCTGAAACAGGGTTGGTTTTAGCAATTGTATTGTAGTACTGTACAACCAAGGCTTGCCATAACACTGTCCCATTAGGCTTATGTAGGCTATTAGGCATACTGCTAATAATACCTCAGCAAGACTCAAAAGTCCCCTCTACCACATTAGTCTCAACAGTGCTACGGCAATAGTGTCATGACAAAACTTAACCGTTGTTCCATACTTTCGTCATTCCCCCTCCTTTTAGTCGCCTTGTATGACACAGTAGGATACATGGGGTATACAATATCCTTTTTCCTCTACTAAACGTGTAGGCCACCTTACCCCCAGGTATGTATGTATGTATATACTCCGGCACATATCCCATAGCTGGGGGTGGCCAACTCGAGACAGAGCCCGAACAGGGTCAACACAACTCAACATAGAAAACAAAACAAAAACTCACACACATCTAGGTTGCCTAGGAGAAGACCCAGAGACCAAGGATCACTAAGGGCCTCCAGCACTCCCACCGGCCTCAGACCTCCAGGAGAGGTTCCGGTCTCAGCAGGCAGACACGCACAGTTACTTGCAGTTACAGTATTACACACACAGTTTAGAAGTAATACACTATGTAACAAAAAAAAAAAAATCAGGATGCAAGTTCTTTAAGGGTGGACTGAAGCACCCTGGAAAAGCAGGCTGAATCACCCCTATAACTACTACGCAAAGTTATGCATTGCATTCTAGACTTCATAGCTGTAGTTGACGCAAGATTTATAGATGGAACAATGAAGTGTATGTGACAGATTGGCAATGATATGATGGTATACAAATATTAACTATCTCAATAAATAAATAGGAAAGTTAGTCAATGGTTTGTTAGCAGTAGGATTGCATCACCCCAGTCGACACTATAGCCTTTAGTAGCTGATGATGTTAGTTAATTCAAAAGACAATATTTTTAACATAAGGGGAGACTGGCCGTTTGTTTGGTCTATTAATTCATTTATTCATATATATTTTTAGTTTCCTCCCTAGACCTCCATCAAGCTTAGAAAAACACCCCCTAGACCCCCCCCCCCCCCCCCCCCCCCCCCCCCCCCCCCCCCCGCCCTTCAAGATAGATTTGTAAATTTTTTGGTAGAAAAATGTTCCGGCCAAAGGCCGGTTCCTCTTAAAATTGCAGGCTCCCCAGGGAAAAATCGACACGTAAATGGCACAAAAGGTCTTAAAATTGACAACTAAATGGGGCGAAAGGTGTTAAAATCGCCAAACTAATGCGCCGAACGTTCGGTCTTATAATCTCAAAACTAGTGGGGCTAAACATTAGGGAGAAGGGTGTCCAGAAAAACGGTCTGCCTCCCCTTAAATTTTGAAAATACTGAATTATCTAGTTTCTGAAGTATTAGAAGCAATACGGGTACAGTACTGCTTAAATATTTTCTGCCTATATATTATTCAATGTTTGGCATTTCCTTCAGTAATTATTTAACCCCTTCATTACCGGTGACATATTTTTATTATTTTCTAGCAACTATTAGACAATTTTATGTAGCTTAGAAAGGGCCTCCAGTAATTAACATGCTTTGAACTATCTCACTTAACCCTTTTACTCCCACAGATCCTTTTTAAACTGCACAGAATCTTCTAAATATAGCTAGAATCAAATTAGATAGACGTCGCCGGTACAGAAGGGGTTAATGTTGTACAATAAGACGGCCAGCCCTGTGAGAGTCTTGTTCTAGACTCAGTGGTCTGGTTAAACAAACTTTTAATTAATTAATTAATGTACAATAAGACGTCAGATGTACCTGAGGAATTGTACAGTTTTTTAGCTGGCGGATACATTAATCTAAACTACTTTTCTATTTCTTAACCCATTCGAGCTCCAATACGTGTTTCTGTTCTGTTTCCTGGCTACTATTAGACAATTTCATTCAGATTAGTAATGGTATACTGAAGTCAAAGGGTTGATTGAGATAGTATTTACCCTTTTAATTTTTAATTTTTAATTTTTTTTTTTTTAAGGTGACAGTTATCTTTTTAATACCCACAGATCCTTCCTAAGCTGCATAAAATCGTTTAATGATAGCCAAAATACACTGCTAAAACGCATCAGAGCTTCAAGGGGTTAAGACTAGTTATCTTTATATTGTATTTATTAAGAAGTAAGTGTAGCCATTCAGCTTTGATTCATTCCAAGTAAATTAGATTTTATTCCCTGTCAACTCTATTATCAAACTAAAACCAAATCAGTCTTCATTATTATTGTTTTCGATCCCCCTTCCGACCATGAAGCACCATTCTAAAAAATTGAAGATGTTGATGGCTATGAAACGAAAGCGGTAATCATGAGCTGTAGAACTAATAATATGAGAATACTGTATATAGCATGCCATTTTTTACTACAGTATGAAATATAGAATTAAGAAAGTGCATGATAGAATATGCAATGTACAACTCTAAACTTCTTCCAGACACTTTTGAGGAACACAATAAGGTTGAGAGCAAAGCAAGGGGAGAGAGAGATTGGGATACTTGACCTCAATTTGAAAGGATCAGGGTTGTGGAGTCGGTCAATTGGCCACTTGCGAGTTGTCGTTCTATAAGGAAGTTGGAGCGGTAGACATCGATATATAGCAGAATTAGCAGCTAAAACATGGTCATAGTACGGTCGAGGTTAATAAGTGTTGTCAGATATTTCACCAAGTTTCAAACACTGACTAATACTCTGAGGGATAAGCACTTTTCCCAGTAACTATAAAGATACCAATAACACTTGTTGAGCGAAAACCACTGGAATCTATGACAACACTTAATACCCCCGATTGTACATTCAGAAATACATAAAACCCAATTCAACATACCTGTTATCCATCAAATACCTACATTATTAGTGTACTGTATATCTATTTTACATCAATATTTATGGCTCCAACTTCCTTATAGCCTGAAACTCGCAAGTGATCAATTCATATTACAGTAGAACCCCTCCCATCCGGTGCTCTCAGATCTGGAAACCCAAGAGATCCAGACAGGCATTTTGATCCAAACTCATGTTTCAGCCAACCAGACTTGTCTGGAGGATGGCTTGGGAAAAATATAAGTCAATCCGGAAACGAACGAGACGAGCACAAGTTTCCACACATATTATTTACATCCAGTGTTAGATATCCAGACTTGTATGTCAGCCATCCGGATTTGTCTGAATGGCTGAAACCTAAGTCTGGTTGTTTAAGTTAGATATCCGGACTCATGTTTCAGCCATCCGGATTTGTCTGGATGGCTGAAAATATGTCCGGAATTTTGGCAGATCCGGATCTTTTGGCAGTTCCAGACGGTTTTCCCTCAATTAGTCTGGATGGGCGAGGTTTTACTGTATCACCAACCCATCAATTGACCACTTGCGAGGTTCAGGCTATAAGGAAGTTGGACCTGCAGACATCGATAATAAATAGAAATGCAATAATAATGTTGGTTTCTGATGGCTAAATGGTCTCTTGAATTGGGTTTTATGTATTTATATATGTACTACGACCGTATTTTAGCTGGTAATTCTGTTAAATATCGATGTCTACAGCTCCAACTTCCTTATAGAATGAAACTCGCAAGTGCTCAATTAACTTGCATATTTTTTATTAATTTCACTCCAACACCAAACACCTCCCAAAGAAATTAATGAAATTAAAATGTAAAACTTGCAAACTAAACAAACCAAAATTGGGACAAGTACAATATAAAGTCAAATTAAATGATCAAAATCGCTATGTGGAAACAACGCTTACTAAAATGAAAATTATTAAATAAAAGAACACAATCCACCACATAGGGTGTACATTAAGCATGTGTAGTAAGTAAGTAAGCAGTAAGTAAGCATGTGATCCACTGGTATTCAAAATTATTGATTACATGTGGTACTTCAAGGATTCGAACCTAGGATACTCACACCGAAATTCAAAGCACTAACCATTATACTGTCTGTACATGTGGTACTTCAAGGATTCGAACCTAAGATACTCACACCGAAATTCAGCGCACTAACCATTATACTATCAAGACAGTTAAAAGTCTGACTCTGATGATTCCAGAAATGTTGCAAGTACGGCTTCGACTCCTACCCGCCCCAAACTAGCCGACTCCGACTTTATAATCCTTGGAGTAGTTGAAAAAGTGCCTGACTTCTATTCCATAAGTATGACTGTTGACTCCGACTTCAGCAATGTTACAAGTATGATTTTGACTCCAGATGTGTTCTGGGGAGGCAGACCGTTTTTCTGGACCCCCTTCTCCCTATGTTTTGAGATTATAAGACGTTTGGCCCATTAGTTTGGTGATTTTAACACCTTTCGCCCCATTTTGTTGTCAATTTTAAGACCTTTCGTGCCATTTAGGTGTCGATTATTTCCTGGCGAGCGATAGCGAGCCTGCAATTTGAAGAGGAACCGGCCTCTGGCCGGTAAATTTACAAATTTATCTTGAAGGGGGGGTCTAAGGGGTGTTTTTCCAAGCTTGATGGAGGTCTAGGGAGGAAACTAAAAAAAATTATGCATAAATTAATTAATAGACCAAACAAACAGTCAGTCTCCCCTCAAGTATGACTACGACTCCTATGCATCTAAAAAATAGGCGATTCCGCTACTCCGACTCCATAGCCCTGGAAAGGATGATTGGTCAGTCAGAAAATGAAAATATTAAAAAAGTTTACTCTGTTCATTCTAGGTTGGGCAGAAATCGTAACCTCTAAGCTCTGTAACTCAAAAGGGGCTAGAACAAATGAGCTGTCAATTTCCACACCTATTCCCTAGCCTAGTCTTCCTATCTGGTAGAAATATTAGCTTGATTACTCTAGTCCTTGTTGAGTTGTATTTACGTAATTGTAGTTTACAGGAGTTGAGCTAAGCTCGTGTTGTCCCGTCTCTCAGTCTACTTTTTATCCAATTTTTTCTTGAAAATATGGATATTCCTTGCCCCTACCACCTCCTCCTCCAGCCCATTCCATTTGTCAATACATCTATAGGGGAAGCTAAACTTCCTGATATCGTTCTTGCAGGTAGGTCTTTTTACTTTGTAGCTGTGGCCTCTAGTTATTCCTGTATCCATAATTAATATATCCTCCCTATCCAGCCTCTCCAGCCCCCGGGTGCATTTGTACATCATTATCATGTCTCCCCTCTCTCTCCTCTCTTTTAGACTCGGTATATTTAATTTGTCTAGCCTCCCTTCATATGGCAGTTCTCTGAGACTTGGAACCAATCTAGTAACTGCTCTCTGGATTCTTTCTAACTTGTGAATATGCTTCTTTAGATGCAGGGACCACACCACTGCTGCATACTCCAATCTTGGTCTAATCATACTCTTCATAATTTTTGCTACCATGGTCTCATCCAAGTAGTTCAGAGCAACTTTCATATTCCCAGCCATTGCATACATTCCGCTAAAGAGCTTGTTAATATGTTTCTCTGGCGACAAATTATCTTGTATAATCAACCCTAAATCCTTTTCTTTTTCGGCCTTGCTAATTATATTATCTCCCATCCTGTACTCCCAATTTGGTCTATTCACACTTCTTCCCATATTTAACACATGGCATTTACTTATATTAAATTTCATTTTCCACTTGGTGCTCCATTCGTATATTTTATCTAAATCCCCTTGCAGCTCCTCACAACTACTTTTATTTGTTATTTGTCTCATAATTTTTACGTCGTCTGCAAACATTGACATGTAGGAATTTATGCCTATCGGCAGGTCATTCATGTACATAAGGAACATGAGAGGTGCCAACACAGATCCCTGCGGCACACCACTCTCAACTTTCCGCCACGATGAGTAAGTTCCTCTTATGTTGGTCCTCATTTCCCTATCTGTTAAATAGCTCTCCATCCATTTCAGCAAACTCCCCCTGACACATCCTAGCGTCTCAAGCTTAGATAACAATCTCTTATGTGGTACCTTATCGAATGCTTTGGAAAGGTCTAAGTAGACACAGTCCACCCATCCGCCTCTTTCTTGGAGTACATCTATCACCCTACTGTAATAACATAGCAAACTGGTAACACAAGATGTCCCTTCTCTGAATCCAAATTGCTTTGGGGTTATTATCTTCTTTCTCTCCAACATTTTCATCCATCTCTTCCTAATTAGCTTTTCACAAATCTTGCATACAATACTAGTAAGTGAAACTGGTCTATAGTTTAGAGGGTCCTCAGGGTTTCCATTCTTGTATATCGGAATGATATTAGCTCTTTTCCATTCAACAGGAACCTGTCCTTTATCTAAGGAAGCTTGAATTTGTGAGAGGTTATAGGTTACGATTTCTATCTATCTATCTATATGCTCAGGCCCAATCCCCATTTTTCCTATTTCTTTATTTATATTTTATATTTTATTCTATTTATTCTAAAAAAAAAAAAAAAAAAAAAAAAAAAAAATATATAGGCTAACGGTATATACAGTATATATATACTGTATATACCGTATATATATATATATATACTGTATATATTTTTATTTTTTATTTTTTTTGTAGTTCAAGCAGTTTATCAAAATAGTTAACCAGTGTATCATAACTGTGCCTTCTAATAATGTCCAGAAAATCCTGTCCACAACTGTACCGTTCACTTACTATAGTCCGTTCATTTTAGGTTGGCCAGAAATCGTAAAAAAAAAAATAATAATAATAATAATAAAATAGAATACAATATAAAATATAAATAAAGAAATAGGAAAAATGGGGATTGGGCCTGAGCATATAGATAGATAGATAGATAGATATCGTAATCTATAACCTCTCACAACTCAACAAGGACTAGAGTAATCAAGCTAATATTTCTGTCCTTCCACCTCGCTCTCGTACACCCTCTTAGTCATTCTCTCGCTTTCCATACGTTCCATATGGCCGAACCATCTCAAGTTGTTCCTATTCACACTTTCCAGCACATCTACATCCACACCACACCTCCTTCTTACTTCTTCATTAGTCTGTCTATCCCTCCGTGTAACTCCGCACGCACTCCTTAAGTAATTCATTTCCACTGCTCTCACTCTTGGTCTGAGTCTCTCAACCAACGTTCATGCTTCGCTTCCGTATATAAATACAGTGTAGATAAATTATACCGTAAAACTTGCAAAACAAAAACACAAAATAGGAACGACACAATATAAAGACAAACCAACTAATACAAATAAATATAATAAATACAAATAATTTACGGAAGATTCACTAGTTAATGCTCGCTCTCATTTTTTGTTTTTATCATTAGACAGTGTTGTTGTTGTTGTTGTTGTTCCCCAAGCTGCCTGGCCGAACAGCCCCAAGGCCCCGAGTAAGGCCAAGGCCATAAACGAGCGCCCCCACAGAACATTAGACAGTGTTCATCAATATTCTAGACCATGATTACCTTTCCATAGTTAAGGGGACAGTGGTTATTTTGGGAGGTCTAATTATTTATATATTCATGTATATTTTTTAGTTTCGTCACTAGACCTCCATCAAACTTAAAATTACACCTCTTAGGCCCCCTTTCCAGATAAATTAGTACATTTTTTTGGTAGAAAAATGTACCGGCGACGTCTTTTCTATTTTATTCTTGCTGTATTTAGACAATTTTGTGCAGATTAAGAAGGATCTGTGGTAGAAAAAAAGGTTCAATCGATATACAGTAGTTCGAAGCCTGTTATTTGCTGGATTTTTTTACTCTTAAACTGAGTAAAATTGTTTATTAGTAGCCAGCATTAAATGAAAAGGATGGAACTGGTACTGAACGGGTTTATATAGCACTGTTATTATCTCATTTGGGTTTGATTCAGATTCAATCAGGTATGTACAATTGCACTAATAAGTGATGTCTCAGCACCAAGTATGTTTCGATCAATGATTGGTATCAGCAATATCTAAGGTTCATTTCTTCATTTCGGGTGATATATACAAATCTGTTCCTACACTTACCCACCCTATTCAACATCTGACAGACATTAATACAGTACAGAGCGAGCCAAACGTAATGACAGCTGGGACATGACTTATTAGCGCGACAGTACGTACTTGTTATGGTTTGTGGGTGTACAGTACAGTAGGCCAAACAACGGAGCTTTATCTAATTTTAGACTTGCGTATGTTTTGATTTATTGTACAGTCGAGGTTAATAAGTGTTGTCATAATTCTATTTCACAAAGTTTGAGACACTGACTAGTACTCTGAGGGATAAGCACTATTCCCAGTAACTATAAAGATACCAATAACACGTTTTGAGTGAAAACCACTGGAATCTATGACAAGAGATTTCCACTTGAGGGATTTTTTTCTTGACTCGTTTCTCCCTCATGTGTAGCCCCATTGTTTTTCTAATTTTAAGACGTTCGCCCTATTATTTTGACGATTTTAAGAACTTTCAACCCATTTCTGTCAATCTTAAGACCTTTCGTGCCATTTAGGTGTCGATTTTATCCTGGCGAGCGATAACGAGTCTGTAATTTAAGAGGAACCGGCTTTCAGCCGGGAAATTTTTCTACCGAAAAATTTACAAATTTATCTTGAAAGGGGCTCAAGGGGGTGTAATCTTAAGCTTGAAGGATATCTAGGGACCAAACTAAAAACCTCCCCTTAATACCCCCTATTGTACAGTATGCATAAGTATTGCTAAGGAGAGCATTATATTGACAGCACTTTGTACTTTGATTAAAATATGGAGATCAGTGTTGATATTTTTGTTAGTACTGTAGTAGGAATTCTTATCTTAGAAAAACTAGCTGTCTCCCCTTAATATGGAAGCTTCTCTACAGTAAAGGCCCTGCAGCAAGAGAGAGAGTAGACATCTTTTTCATTAGATGCTATTTTGGGGCCTCAATTGACCACTTGTGAGTTTCAGGCTATAAGGAAGTTGGAGTTTGAACATCAATTTTAAAGAGAAATGCAAAAATTATGCGGGTTTCTGATGGATAAAAAGTATGAGTAATTTGGTTTTATGTATTTATATACCGGTATGTACAGTACAGTATCATGACCGTGTTTTACCTGATAACTAGATGCCAAATATGTGTTCTTTCATTTCATACATTTTATTTTAGTAAGCGTTGTTTCCACACAGCGATTTTGATATGTTGTTTTGACTTTATATTGTCTTTGTCCCAGTTTTGGTTTGACTTTGTTTGCAAGTTTTAAATTTTAATTGATGGCCACAGCTCCAACTTCCTTATAGCCTGAAACTCGCAAGTGGACAATTATCAGAGAATGAGGGTTTGCTATATACAGTAGGGTCCCGCATAAAACGTGTTCGCATAAAACGTGTCTCGATTAAAACGACCGACCTAAAATATTAATCTTTAATTTTCGATCAGAACGAATGTGATCACATAAAACGAGTCCGCCGCCAAAGTGGGGCAAATCCGAGGAGTTTTCATATAGAGCGCCGAAATATCGTACGCTCCTGACGGAAATTTACGCTTCCAGTGAACATTGACGATATTGGGCCACCAATATGCTGTGTTCACATAAAACGTAATCGCATAAAACGCCCTCGTTTATCGACCATATATTCGTTTTATGCGGGACCCTACTGTATTTGATTCTGTATATCCAAAGACCAAACTATGTAGCCTGTACCAGTATTCCCAAAGGTTTGTTATGGGTTAGGGGTTAAGGGAGCCCACATCGCTTTTTTTCCTCTTGCTCTCCCTCTCTCTTTGGCTTGAATCCTTTCGGCCCCATTCAGCCTACTGTTTTCAGACGTTTACCCCCATCCAGGTGTCAATATTTTCCTAGCGAGCGGTAGTGAGCCAGTATATATATATATTTTTGTTTTGACAGCAAGCTAAATTTGTAAATTTTTTGATAGAAAAATTTCTCCGGCAAAGCTGGAGATGCTGGCTCGCTATCGCTCGCCAGGAAGAAATCGACACCTGGATGGGGATAAACGTGTTAAAACAGTTGACTGAATGGGGCCGAATGGATACAAGCCAGGGAAAGAGAGAAAAGGAGAGAAAGATAAAAAAAAAAAAGCCGGTGATCCCCCTTAAGTAGAGCAGATTAACCAGACCACCGAGCTCCATACGGAACTCTCACAGGTCCGGCTCGATATGGCCACGGAGATATTTGAGTGGAGAGAGAGGAAAACATCTATTATTGGCACCCAGATATCAAAGGTTGGATGTATAATCGTAGTCATGTACACTCGACCAAAAAACAATCTTTACATTAACGCTCTAAACATTCTGGGAGTGGGTCGAAATCTTATGATAATACCTCACAGACGTATGTTTCACCCGATTCATTCCGTCTAGATTATTTACAGCTCACCAGTGTAAAGATTGTTTTTTGGTCGAGTGTACTTAACCCACTGAGCACCAGCTAATTAATAATAATTGTACACCCCAGGACCAGCAGCTTGTAAAAAAAAAATAAATATCCAGAAAACACCAGGAATGGGTTAGCAATGAAGGAAAAACCACCAAAAAAAAAACTATCCCCTAGGTCATTAAAGAGGTCCTACGGGGCGCCCGAAAGTCGGAATTACAAGAGGGGAAATGGGTAGGCAAAAACACGCAAAAACAGGTGTTCACGCGCAAACGGCTGAACTTTGAGCGTTTTCAACCATCGGCATTGTTGCGTAGGATACTTACACAGTTCCCATACAAATCTGAGCCCTCTAGGTGCCATAGGACCGGAGTAATTACCCGTGACGCACCCTATGCGGCGCTGGGGTTTAGCGTTACATACATTGCCGGCGCATCACGTGCGTCGCTGGTCCTCAATGGGTTAACCTTGTACTGTACTGTCTTGGTGATGTAATGGTTAGAGTGTTTGTATATGGTATTATATATATATTTTGTTTTCACCAACCAACTTCATTTCTAAACTCAATGAAATCAACAAATACATGTGGCACTCCAAGTACTCGAACCTAGGATACTCACACCGAGATTCCGCGCACTTATGCATTACGCTATCAAGACAGGTTCGAATCCCGGGAGGATCACAAGCTTTCATTAATTTCATTGGGAGGTGTTATGTGTTGGGAGTGAAATTAATTAACCCCTTCTGTACCGGTGATGTCTTTTTAAGTTCATTCTAGCAATATTTATACGAGTTGTGCCGTTTAACCCTTCCTCCCCGGGCTGTCTTACCCAATGACGGTCGCCCCTAGCCGGGTGAAATGGCTGAAAAACGTCTAGGCCTAGGCTACCGTATTTATGTTTATTTTCACTGCTAGAACTTTCCCACTCATCTATAATCGTAGTGCGGTTTTTAATCTGTATTTTGGCATTGAGTAGAGCTCTGTAAGTCAACTGGTTCAGTTGTGATGACGATTTCAGTGGAGCCAATATTGCAGAGATGTTGCCAATATGGGGGCTTTTTAGACACTAATTTCGTCATGACGTCAGAACAATACCATTGAGGAGTCTTCTTGTTTTCGGAGGTGCGGTGACGAACGCTTGGGTTTGTTGACATACGTCGTACGCACGGCGTTCAGACCAAGCTTAATTAGGCTATTAAGCTCATGCCTTAGATAAGGCATACCGGGTAGCGGCCCTTCTTTCGTGCTGTCCTTACCTAAGGCAGACCGGGTAGGAAGGGTTAAAGCTAGGGTTACACGAGCGCTTTTTCCGGCAATTTTCGATTAGAATTTTTTTTCTCGTAATAGTTTGAGGCTTTTGCGCATTGGAATCGGAAACTAGGCTGAAGGTAGATTATGCTAGGTGGCTGATTTCTGATATGATGGAGATTTTAAAGCTGTCAGACTACAATTGCTCGTACAAATTGACGGAAAGTATGCTCGTGTGACACCGCCTTAAGTGAGATAGTTCAAATAATAATAATAATAATAGTTCTTAAAGCTAGCGCATGCTAAGCTAGCTAAGGATAGCTCAATAAGGCCGATTAGGCGTATTTCCATTGGGGTCCTGTACTACTACCCCATCCCTTTGCTCATGAGGGATGGTAACGACTCAGTGCTTGTGAAAAATCTTTAATGCGCCGAGCGTGGGCGCGAACCCGGGCCTTCTGGGTGGAAGTCTGAGACGCTAGTCACTACACCAAGCGAGCCGCTTCGAAGCTTGTTAATTGCTAGAAGTCCTTGATAAACTGAAAAACATCTAATAGTAGCCAGCATAAAGTTAAAAGACGTCTCCGGTAGAGAAGAGGTTAATTGACCACTTACGAGTTTCAGGCTATAAGGAAGGAGTTTCTTACATTGATATTTTGCAGAATTACCAGCTAAAATGCAGTTTTAGTACATACCGTACATAATTACATATACAGTAGCTAAATTCAACATACGTTTTATCCATTAGACATCTACTTTATTATTGTATTGCTGCTTAACCCTCCAGCCTCGGCTATGTATTCTATAAATATTCCCCGAAACCCGGGGGATTTGGCCGAAAAAACGCCTCGCCTAGGCTACCGTATCTTTGTTATTTTGACTGCTTCCGCATTCCCGCGCATCCCCAAGTGTAGATGTGTTTCGTACCTGTAGAATGGTGTTAAATAGAGCTCTTTAAGTCAACTGGTTCAGTTGTGATGACGATTTCCGTGGAGAGAACTTTGTGGCGATGTCAGCCATATGAGCCACTTTTCACTACTAAAACAACAACATACAGTCACACACAAACAAACGACGCCTCTCCTTCTTGTGTTCGGAGGTGCGCGGCGTCGGGCATACCGGCTGTGTTTATATGCGTCGGACGGACGGCTTTCAAAACAAGCTTACAGGCTTTTAAGCTGCCGGAGCCTCAGAGCCCTTCCGGGGTCCGCGGGCCGCATTGGTTATGGGTGCCTCAGAGCCCAACCGGGTCTGATCGGTTAATACCAATGTTTACGACACCAACTTCCTTATAGCCTGAAACTCGCAAGTGGTCAATTAGATTAGGCTATCAAAGAATGAGGTTTAATTAAATATTTGATTATGTATTATGTATTGAATATCCAAATGCCAAACTACAGTATATATCCTGTGCCAGTATTCCCTAATGTTATGGGTACAGTCGGCCTAATAAGTGATGCCTCGGCACCAATTATGTTTTGATCAATATAATTGGTATCCGCAATATTTACACATAATTTCTTCTTTTTGAGTGAGACATACAAACAGGTTCCTACACTTACCCTCACTATTCAACATCTGGCAGACATTAATATAGCACAGAGCGAGCCAAACGTAATGACAGCTGAGACATGACTTATTAGCGCAACCGTACATAGATATTTGAGTGTAAATAATAATAATAATAATGATAAGAATAATAATGCTCTATTCCAGACTCACACAGTACTGGGGTCCATTTAGATCTTACAATAACCTACAAATATGCATACATACAAATAATGAAATATAATAAATAAAGAGAGGAAAATATCTCTATTGGCACCGAGATGGCGAAGGTACAGTATTCTCCGGGACACTTGATGAGTAGCCTATATAGCATAACAAATGTTTTACATATAATGTATAGAATTTATACGCTCTATGTTCTTGCAATGTTTTTATATTGTAAATTTTATCTCATTTGTGTACTCATGCCTTCTGAGTAATGTTAGTGAATTGAGTTAATTCAGTCATTTAATGTAGCCCACCTCACTTTTTTTCTCTTTCTCTCCCACTTTCTTTGGCTTGTATCCATTCAGCCTACTGTGTTAAGACATTTACCCCAATCCAGGTGTCAATATTTTCCTGGCGAGCGGTAGAGAGCCAGCATATATATACTGTATTTTGCGTTTGACAGCAAGCTAAATTTGTACATTTTTCGATAGAAAAAATTTCCGGCGAAGCCGGATTTCTCCATACAATGCTGGCTTGCTATCGCTCACCAGGAAGAAATCGACACCTGGATTGGGATAAATGTTTTAAAACAGTTGGCTGAATGGGGCCGAATGGATGCAAACCAGAGAAAGAGAGAAAAGGAGAGAAAGATAAAAAAAATCCAGTGATCCCCCTTTATTCACTAATTTAAAGCTACTTACTAAATCAAATTGTACATACTTGTTAATAAACTTAGGCATATAACTGGGATTTTTCAATGAACATAACAATACTTTAAAGCTTTAGGATTTACAGAATATAACTCGATCTTTCACTGAACAGAACAATACTATTTCGGATTTACAGAATATTGCTGCAAGAAAATTGTGAATTGAGGTTATACTGTATTCTGTTCAAATAATTACGACAGCGTATTGCACTCTTTTCACAGTTACTCATGATTTTAAATATATATAACGGAATGCGTTGCAGGTTTGCAGCTATATTTGTCATCCAATAAAAAATTGTTAGGTTAGGCTAATGTCCTTTCAAAGGGATATAGGCTAGTAAACACTAGGACATACCCGGTCAGAGGTAGGTGATACGCCCGATAACACAACTCTTGCCGAGTTAACTTCAAGGCAAGGTTTTCGTCTCTGAGAAATTGAACCTCTCTCTCCACATCTCCATCCTATCTTGCAAGGCAAGACAAAGCTGGAGAATATGGGAAGAGGTAGCGCTCTCGTTAACAACAGCCATATAAGTCACCACACGAGCGCTTTATCCCTCAACGCTGGTCTGGCAGCTTATGAGGTCAACATTTTCAATATTTATGCTACCTAAATTCATCCATCATCAGCCTAGTTTCTGATACACCAGTGTAAAATAATCCAGAAATGTTGCCAGAAAAATGTTGACCATCGAATGTTGACTATAAAATCTCTCGTGTGATACCAGCTTTACTTATCACACATTTAACTCCTTCAGACTTATATGACGCTAAAGCGTCATATGACAGAGTGAACCAAAAACTCATATGACGCTACCGCGTCATATGGACTTATCTTCATAATTCTAGAGTAAGTTATATGACGCCCTAGCGTCATATGGAGCTCAGTAAGTCCGGTAAGTTAGATGAAGATCTGTCGGTTGGTGGCAACCCCAGGTTTCTCCGACAATTCTAACGGTCAGCAGTGTGGTTTTGACAGTTGTGTGGTGCAGTGGCAATGATACCGGGCTCCCGCCTCCGTAGACTTACTGGAACATAATATGTCTGAAGGAGTTAAGATAGGCAGTGACAGCTTTTCTACCCTTGCTTGTGTTTATTGTATTATATGTAGCCTACGATTTTATGTGTTCCATGTGGTCAAACGGGTTAAGTGAGATAGTTCGAAGTCTGTTCATTGCTGGAGGGCCTTTGTAAACTGAATAAAATCGTCAAATCTAGCTATATTTAGGCGATTTTATGCAGCCTAAGAAGGATCTGTAGTAGTAAGAAGGGTTAAGTGAGATAGTTTGAACCCTGTGAATTGCTGGAGGCCCTTTTTAAGCTGAATAAAATCGTCTAATCTAGCCATATTTAGACGATTTTGTGCAGTTTAACCCTCTCCGACATATGCCGCAATGTTGAGCCTATTAGGGATACTTTAAAGCCTTTATTACCATCAGGGGTATTTGCAAACCTTTAGTTTAGTTACTTCAACCTCTGCAGTTGTCTTTGAGTTAGCTGTGGGCAGAAAACTAATTTTGGAGAGGTAATTATAAGAGTGAGAGAACTCTATTTCTTATTGCTAATCTGGCAACCTCTGCATCATATGAGTCTGAAGGGGTTAAGAAGGATCTGTGGTAGTAGAAAGGGTTAAGTGAGATAGTTCGAAGCCTGTGAGTTGCTGGAGGCCCTTTTTAAGCTGAATAAAATCTTCTAATCTAGCTATATTTAGAAGATTTTGTGCAGTTTAACAAGGATCTGTGGTAGTAAAAAGGGTTCAGTGAGATAGTTCGAAGCCTGTTAATTGCTAGATGCCCTTTGTAAACTGAATATAATCGTCTAATAGTAGCCACTATAAAATGAAAAGGTCTTTTAAATATTATGGTGGCTACTATTAGACGATTTTATTCAGTTTACACCCCGCCGTTAGGGAGCCACCTTGTCGCGGTGGCGGGGCTTGAAGTGTGGCCGGTGGTCTCTGTTCCTTGGGGGGGCCACAGACCTTCTTAGGATTGGGGCCCCGCCGGCCCCGTGGGCTAAGACCTCCCTCCTTGTTGGTTTCCAGAAGCCTGCGAGGTACCTCTTTTCTGTTTTTTTTTTTTTTTTTTTTCCCCCCTCTACCTTTTCCGTTTCTTTACTTCACCTTCTTCTATCGTTGCCGGCTGGACTATTCTTTATGCTTTGGTGGAGGGTGGATGTGGACGGCGTTCCCTTCCACCCGTAGAACTGTAGTACCTGACGTGCCCGCACGAGGGGAATCTTTTATCGTCAAATCTCGCCCTCTGTGCTGGACCCGAAACTGACGAGTTGACCGCCCATTAGGCACAGGGGGTCGGGGTGTATATCCGGGTTTGACTCCTAGGGCATGTACCTTGTCCTCTAATTTGTGGCTCCGTGGTGGGTGTGGAGCTTCTCCCGGATGAACCATGTTACCTTCGTATTATGGAGCCTTCTTCTGGATCTTCGATCACCGGTGCGGGCGATGATATGGCTGATGTGTTTGTCTCTCCTTCCTTGCCCGTCCTCTCCTCGGTTGGTGGTAGATCTTTGCCTACCACTATACCGGGTCCTTTACCGACCCATGCACTGTCTATGACCGTCCATTCGACCTCTGCTCCACTTACAGTTCCGAGCCTAGTCGTGTCGTGTTCTCTTGGCGCATCTACCTCCTCTACGTTCGCTTCCTCCCTAGCCACTCACTCAGTTCCTGCCCCTTTGACCTCTTCCGTGTCCCACTCCGTTCTCCCTGATCAGCCCTCTTCCATTCGTCCGTTCGCTCTCTCCTCTGCTTCCTCTTCCACTCTTCTTCCCTCATCCTCCTCCACTTCCTCGGTTTCTTCCCCTTCCTCTCGTATAGTCACTTTCGATCCGTATCACCCACCCGTTCCACATTCTTCTTCTTTTCCTTCTCCTCCCGTTACTTCCACTCCTCGCCCTCGTTCTTCTGTTCTCCCTTTATCCTCACTCTTTGCCCCTGCTGACTTTATTAAGTTCTTCTCGGTCCCCGCCTCAGCTCCTCTTGCCGGAGATGACCTCCTGTTCCACCTGCGTCTCCTTCAGCAGGTGGGCAGGGATGTCACCTTCCACTCCCGCCATGATGACTCCCGTCTCGTTACGGTCCAGAACGAACGTCAGGCTGCTGCTATGTCGACAATTGTAGACTTCTCCGGAACTTCCATCCCAGCCCTTAAAGACCAAAGACTGAACTCTTGCACGGGTACCGTCCTGATCCCTCCTTCCATCCGTCTCGGTGGTCGGCAGTTCGCGGACTGTGCCGACCTTATTAAGACTATTGTTGTTGCTCAAGACCATGTTGTGGTTAGTCTTGTCTGCTACACCATCCCACCTCGCACCAATCGCCGCCATCCCGCCAATATCGCCAAAATCACGTTCGATGGTCGGTCTCTCCCTTCTCACGTTATTGTCGGCGGTACTCGCCTGACCGTCACCGAGTCCCTACCACGTCCTCAGCAGTGTCGCGGTTGCTGGCGCTTTGGGCATCCTGTTAAGTACTGTCGCTCTTCCACTCCCGACTGCCCTAGGTGCCCACGCTGTGCACAATCTGGCCATCTCGTCGGTGACTGCCGGTCTCCAATACGATGCTGCCTAAACTGTCAGGGCTCCCATTCTGCTGAGTCCCGAGATTGTCCGTTTTCAAATTCGAGTCTGAAGTTACGATCCTTAAGACGATGCACGGCCTTACTCATTCTACAGCTCGTCAGGCAGCTCACCGCCTGGGCTTCTCCCCTCATCCGTTTTTAACTGTTCTATCTCACCCTCCCGTCTCCTCCACTTCTTCCCCCCCCCCCCCTCCCCTCCCCCGTTGCGCCTCCATCATCCTCGTCCTCCTCTTCCTCTACTTCTCCGGTTCCGTCGTCTGTCCCTTCTTCTCCTTCTTCCTCTCCTCCTTCAGTTTCTTCTGTCTCCTCTGTCCCCTTGGCTGTCTCATCGTGTTCTCTCCCTTTATCTAACTCTTTCTGTTCTTAACTCTTCTACTCCTACTTCCGCCCCCCCTCCTTCCACTATTCCTCGCTCCACTTCTTCCGGTTTGTCTCAACGCCCCATCCACCAGCGTTCTCGTCCGAAGCCTCCTCTTCGTTCTTTTCCTCCGTCCTCGTCTCGTAGTTCCAAGATTCCCTCCCGGCTTCCTACCTCATCTACCAAACTAGTTTCGAAACATTTGCCCCGTTCCTCCCTTTTTTCCTCTCCCGCCTCCTCTTCTAAACGCAGGGATCGCCTCCACAGTGTCCGGAGCCCGAGTCCCAGTGGGAAGAAGAAAAAGCTCCCTCCTTCCTCCCCCCCTTCTCTTTCTTCGTCCTGTGTCCAACCCCCCGATTCCTTAGACTTATCCTTTGAATCTTTGCCCAAGATTGAGGAGTATATTCTTTCTTCTCATCCGCCGCCTATTTCCGTTTCTGCCGACGTTCATCCCATCCCTTCTACGCTCCCCCCCTACCCCTCTCCCGCCTTCCCCTACCACTCTCCCTCCCTCCTCTGGCCTTCCCTCCCCCGGGCCTCTCCTTCTCGTTCCTCATCCTCCCGACCGTCATCATCCCGTCCTTCCCCCTCCCTCCTCTTCCCTTCCTCCCTCTCCCTCTAGCCCTCTTTATCTCTTCTCCTTCCCTATTAAGCCTCCCTATGCCACCTGGTTATCAATCTTCTCCTTTCCCTCCTTGTTCTTCCTCGTCCCCCATTCCTTCCTTTATTACTCACCGTTAACCTCATCAGTCTTTTCTTAGTTGTACATAAGTCTGTGTGTTCTTATTTTTCTTGTTCTTTGTTCCTCTTTCTTTCCTCTTATATGTATGCGTCTTTCACTGTATTTTGTGTGTCTGTGTTGTATATAGTGTATATGTTTTCTTCCCACTTGTGTGTTCCTTTTGTTGATGTTTTCTCTTTTTTGTCCTTTCTTTGTTTTCTTCGATTTTTCCGTTACTTTTTTTTTTTTTTTTTTTTTTTTTTCTCCCTTGTTCCTCTTTAGTTCGGCGTGTTTTTGTTCCGCCTCTCTGATATGTGTTTGTATATATAGTTTTTATTCTCTCGTTTACAGCTTATTTTCTCGTACTTTCTTTTTAGTGTTTTTTAGTATGTCCGTTTTGCAATGGAACCTTCCCAGTTTTTCTCTTCAGAGAGACGATTTGCGTTTTTTACTCTCTTCCCATTCCCCTAAGGTTGTCTGTCTCCAGGAAACTCGTCTTCTTTCTCCTCCGATTCCTGTTCCTGGCTACCGTTTTATCAGTTCTCCTCATTCTCTTTCAGACACTTGTATTCTCCTTCACCACTCTGTTCCGTATAAAGAGTTTTCCTGCCCTACTTCCCTCCCTTGCACCTTTGTTAGGGTTTTTCTTGGTCGATGGATTACGGTTATTTCTCTTTATTTCTCTCCTGTTCCCATCGATTTTGGCTCTTTTACCATGTTTTTAGCTCGGCTGCCTCCTCCGTTTTTATTGCTTGGTGATTATAATTGTAGGCACACCCTGTGGGGTGATTCTGTCATTACCTCACGTGGTCGTGCATTAGAGTCTTTCATTACTAATAATAACCTCTTTCTCCTTTATACTGGTTCCCTGACTCATTTTGATGCTAGAACACGTTCTTTTTCTGGTCTTGATCTTTCTTTGTGTTCCCCTTCCCTGTCTCTTCTTTTTCATTGGTCTGTTTTGGGGGATTCTCTCTATAGCGACCATTTCCCTGTTCTGCTCTCTCCTACCTCCTATTCTCCTGTCCCTGGTCCTCCTCGTTGGTGCTTCCAGCGTGCGGACTGGTCTACTTTTGCTTCACTATCTATCCCTTCCTTACCTCCGTCTGATTTTTCATCTGTACATGATTTACTGGCCTTTTTTCTGGTCACAGTTTTGAGTGCTGCCTTAGTCTCTATTCCTCGGACTTCTCGTCCTTTTACGTCTAAATGTGTTCCTTGGTGGTCCCCGAACTGCTCCAAGGCTCTCCACGTCAAACGGGCTTCTTGGAAGAGCTTTCGTCGTAAGCGTTTTACTCCCGCTCATGATCGTTCTTTTATACTTTTTCGTAAGGTGTCTGCCTTCCTCCGTCGCACAGTCAGGACTGCTAAACGTCAAAGTTGGGTGTCCTATGTTTCCTCCATTACGTCCTTTACTCCTGTTCAGTCCGTCTGGAAGCGCATTCGCAAGATTTTGGGCAAGCGTTTACCTCCTCATTCTCCTGTGCTTCATGTTGATGGGGAGTCTGTTGCCGACTCGGAGGCAGTCGCCGATCGTTTGGGTCTTTACTTTAGCTCAGTCAGTAGTGGCTCTCATCTCCCCCCGGAATTTCATTCACTTAAAGCCGTCGCAGAGACTTCTCCAGTTGTTTTCACTCTGTCTTCGGAAGAGTCGTACAACGCCCCGTTTTCTTCCCGTGAGTTGCTCTCCGCTCTTCGTGCCTGTAAGGCTACTTCTGAGGGTCTTGATGGCGTCTATAATTTAATGCTTAAGCATCTTTCCTCTGAGGCTTTGGTATTTTTATTGGCTATTTTTAATAAGGTTTGGTCGTCTGGTGTTTTCCCTCCTGCATGGAGTTCTGCTCTTACTATTCCTTTTCTAAAGCCTGGTAAGTCGGGTTTCTCGCCCCAAGACTATCGCCCTATTGTCTTGACGAGTTGTTTATGCAAGCTGTTTGAACGGATGGTTAATGTCCGCCTGATGTGGCTTCTAGAGTCACGTCAGCTTTTGTCTTCGACCCAGTTTGGTTTTCGGCATGCTCGGTCCGCTATCGACCCTTTACTTACTTTGGAGAACTACGTCCGGTCTGCTTTTGCTCACCATGAGTCAGTTCTTGCTGTTTTCTTCGATCTCGAGAAGGCGTACGACTCCGCGTGGAAACATCATATTTTATGCCAACTGTTCTTTTCATGTCCGTGGTAATATGGGCGTCTTTATTCGTAATTTCCTTTCTTCTCGTTCTTTTCGTGTCCGGGTGAATTCCTCGTTTTCTCGGTTATTCCCTCAGATAGAAGGTGTACCTCAGGGTTCCGTTTTAAGTACTATCCTCTTTCTCATAGCCATTAATGGCATTATCTCTTCCCTTCCAGCTAAGGTCAGGTCCTCCTTATATGTCGACGACTTTGCGATCTATGCTGCTGATTCGGATATTGTTGCGTTACGCTCCCTTATCCAATCAGCGATTGTGGCTGCCTCGTCATGGGCCACTGCTCACGGGTTTCGTTTTTCTACGACTAAATCTTGTGCTATGTCTTTCACTCGTCGCCACGTTATCCCGCGTCCTTCTCTTGAACTGTATGGTTCCGTTTTACCTTATCGCTCTTCGACTACCTTCTTGGGTCTTGTCTTTGATTCCCGTCTTAACTGGGCGGCTCATGTTTCCTCTGTTAAGGTTGCTGCTTTGCACCGTCTTCGTCTCCTCCAGACCCTGTCCCACCTCACTTGGGGTGCGGACCGTGCTCTCCTTCTTCGCCTTCACGTTGCCCTTGTTCTTTCTAAACTCGATTATGGTTGTCAGGTTTACTCATCAGCCTCCGACACAGTCCTCCATAAACTTGACTCTGTTCACCATTTCGGTTTACGTCTTGCCTTGGGTGCTTTTCGCTCTTCCCCTGTTGAAAGCCTCTATGCTGAATCCGGTGTCCCTTCTTTGTACCGACGTCGGGCCCTTCTCTCTCTCCGGTACTACGCCCGGTCGCTTCAGTTTCCTTCCTTGCAGACCTCTCTTCTTCCTACTGTTCCTGTTCCATCTCATTCTCGCCTTCGGCCCCCTTTCCTTTCTCGTATGGATTCCTTACTTTCTCAATCTTCGTTTTCCCCCTTCCACGTTCTTCCGCTACGGCTCAGTAAGTGTCCTCCTTGGCTCCTTCCTCGTATTTCCTTGTGTCCCTCTATTCTTCCTTGTTCTAAGTCCTCTACCCCGCCCCCAGTTCTTTGTTCTCGTTTCCTTGTACACCTTACACAGCATTCTTCTTCTACCCCGGTTTATACTGATGGCTCCCGTTCGTCTTCTGGCGTCGGGTTTGCCATCCTTTTTCCTTCTCGTTCTTATCAGTATTCTCTCCCTTCTCCAGCTGGTGGTTCTGACTGCCGAACTTTACGCTATCTTCTTTGCCGTCCGTCTCATGTGCTTCTTTCCTTCTTCCTCCTTTACTCTTTTTTCTGACTCTTACAGTGCCCTTCTTCTCTTGTAGTCTTTCCCTGCTGTCCATCCGTTGGTTCTTGCCATCCACGATTGGC